>BNCR01000015.1:197500-753123 GCA_014656515.1 Oryzias celebensis
GCTATTTTTAGCTGTAGGGTGTGTGTGTTACTATGAGGTCAGATGAGGGTCTCAGGCTAAATGTGTAAGTATTCAATCATAACTGAAAGAGGGTTGCAATTTACTAAACAGTTAAAAGTGATCATCAGGATGGATGAGGTTCTGATCCAACGTCTGTCCCTCAACAGTCATGATCCTCATCCTCCTGGTTTTTTGTCCTGGTTTTAGTTCTGATCCTGGTCTGGATCTTCATTACCTGCATGTGAATGCAGGATGTCTGTTGTCATGGAAACATACTTCATTGTGATGAGTGCAAACAAAAAGGAAGTCCCTTTCACAATAAGAGCTGATGGACTCTGGGTGAACTGATAAGGCAGCAGTCAGACAGCTGAGCAGCAGGTCATTCTGTCTCAGCCACAGGAACAAACACCTGAAAACCTGACCTGCTGATCAGATGATAAACGGTAGACACTAGCCTTCAAGGTCCTCCAGGAAGGTCCTGGAATAGCATTAAACTGATCTGCCCGGTCGTACATGAATGTCAGAGGAGTGGACATTCAATCAGTGATCAATCATTTATTGTGAGTACAGCCTCACCTTAAGCAGAGGAAGCGTTGCATCGGTTGATCTTGACCTTGTCGGGCAGTCAGGGGGTGAACTATCTCATCCATTTTCGGCCCGATCTTTGGGAAGAAACAAATGCGTATTTTGATGGTTGGGCTGGATGCTGTCAGAAAAACAATAATATTGTACAAACTGAAGCTTGGAGAAATCGTAAACACTATTTGTTTCAACATGGTGACAGTGGAATATAAAAATATGTGTTATACTGTTTGGGATGTTGGTGGTCAGGTAAACATCGGTCCTCTCTGGAGACATGACTTTCAGAACACACAGGGCCTCATTTTTGTAGTGGACAGCAATGACAGAGAAAGAGTCCCGAGTCTGCAGAAGAGCCATCAGAAATGAACTGCTCTTTGTTAACGAGCTTCCTAATGCCTTATCGGTCAGTGAACCGGCTGACAAACTTGGTCTGCAAGTTCTTTGCAACAAAACTTGGCACATCCACAGTCCACCCAGGGCACAGCTGGACTGGATGTCCAGAGTTGTCCAAAGAATGAATCAAGGACAAGCTGCTCTGTAGAGGGAAACTGACCATCACAGGACAGAAAAGAAGGCACCTATAACCCGTCCATCTCTGGCATGTACTAAAAGGATACGTCTGATGACCAGTATGATCACGTACAACAGCCCTTACAACAGTCTTTCTTATTGTGTCACAACTGATTCCTGACACGCCTTGATTCTTCTTATTTTTGTTTTCATGTATTTAGTCAAAGTATGTGAAAATGTTTGTTTGTTTGGCCCCCACTCGTGGTTGACCTCCATTGGCCCCCTCACAGACCCTTCAGTCCTTTGACGGGTCTTTGCCTGTTATTCTGAGGGCCTGTGGAGAGTAGCGAGCTTCTGTGAGGCTCAGTCAGTTTAACGTGGAGTCAGCTAGCTTAAAAAGAAGGAAAGCGTGACTTTTACTCACGTCTTTATTTGGTCATAAAGTCTTTTTTCTGCCCCAGTTGCATTTGTGTTTGTATGCTTTTTACTAAAAAACAACTTTGTGACAAGAGATTGACGTAGTACGCTGTGCTGCAGCAGATCCACATCACTGTGAAAGTAAAAGTGAGGTCAAACCACAATTAATCCATCGTTTTGGATGTGATCCAGCCTGAGCTTGTTCTTGCTCATTTTGTAATCACAACAGACAGATGACAAAATCTCAGTTCTCCAGTTTTCTGGTGGACAGGCTTTCCAGCTAGAAGGAGGAAAGAAGTTCTCTATGTGTGTGGGTTCTCTCCCATGGTCCCAGTGACGATGTTTCTCCCCCCTTTAAACTAACAATCCTTGATTATGAGCAAACCTGTTTTCTGATCTGGCTCTGGGCATGCCTGTGAGGGGGGGTGACAATGGATCAGACTCCTCCCACAGAAGATGCTGGTTAAAAGCAGCTTTACAGGCTGACCTTCACTTACGGCACCACCCTTGTATTCTCTTTTCTCTAGGATGACAGGTAACAGGTCATCACTGGCTCCTCCCCCTGGTTCCATAGCTCCAGCACATCTCAACAGCTCCCTGTACCCCACATCCGACTGGGAGCCGCCCAGTTTCTCCCAGGCCGCTCAGTTTCGGGTTGGTGCCATCTTGGTCCTCTTCCTGTTTGCTGCCTGCACTAATATTGCTTTACTGACCAGTGTGTGGTGTGGGCGTGGTCGACGATTGGCGTCACACCTGCGGCCTCTGATGCTGAGCCTGGCATCAGCTGATCTAATGATGACGTTTGTGGTAATGCCTCTGGACGCCGTGTGGAACGTGACCGTGCAGTGGTATGGAGGTGGCGCTCTGTGTAAACTGCTGTGCTTCCTTAAGCTGTTCGCCATGCATGCTTCCGCCTTCATCTTGGTTGTCATCAGCCTGGACCGCCAGCACGCCATTCTGCACCCACTAGACGCTCTGAGCGCTCACCGAAGGAACCGCTGTATGCTCCTGCTGGCCTGGACCCTGAGCCTGCTGCTGGCCTCCCCACAGGTACGTCAGAACAATGTACTCTACTTCCTCATATCACACAACAAGATGTTTTTGAATCTGATCAGCCAATATCTGGTCAGCCGATCCACAATGCAGCCCAGCTACTGGACAACGCTGCTGAATTCGTGCCGCAGAACCTCAGTTCACGTCTAAAACATTGATTTGACATTGAAACTGGCCGCCTCCACTACGCGAATCACGTTCGGTGTGAGCACCTTAAGAGGGACCACATCACAAGAATCCTGACTGTCCTTCACTGGCCGTCTGTGAATCTTAAGAGTTCATTGAAAGATTATTTTATGTGTTTTTAAAGTCTTGCACCACCTTTCTGACTCTCTCTCTCACTACACCCTGACCGGGTGCCTCAGATCAGCTGATCAGCTTCTCCTGGAGGTACCAAGGTCTACGAGGAAGCTCAGAGGGGAATGAGCGTTTTCAATCTGTGCACAAAAGCTGTAGAGTGCGTTACCACTGTCCATTTTTATAAAATATGTCTGAAAACCTATTTTTATCACCAGAGGTTTGACACAGCATGAGACTCTGCTCTGCTGCTGTGTTTGACAGTTTTTGCTGTTATCTTGTGTTTTAATGCTGATATGAAATGTATTTATACTTTTTCCCTTTTACTGTTTTGATCTCTTAGTTGTTGTTTTTAATATACGGCGCCTTGCTTGACTGCAGTCATTCAAGGCCAAAAAAAAACAACTTAAACTTTAACTGATTTGATTTAGTCTCTAAGAAAACGGCTGCTTTCCAGCTGGTCCAGGTGAAAGTTTTTGTAGTTAATTCTCAAATCCTTACAGGAATGTTCTGCACCCTGATGAAGGATTAAATGCATAAAGACCCTTCCACCCCCTCCAGGCTCTGCTCACTTGATTTCTATCTGGAATGCCGGCAACAGTGCAGGTCCAACATCTGTAGCAAACAGGGCCATGATACAGTCTCTTTCAGGCAGTTTGATATTCTGTCATTCTAACACAAAACCTAAGTCACAGCTGTTGTTTCTGTGCCCCCCCCTCCTTATTGTCCTTGCAGTTATTCATCTTCAGAACCATAAGGGTCGACCGGGCAAACTTCACTCAGTGTGTGTCTCACGGCAGCTTTACTCATCACTGGCAGGAAACTGTTTACAACATGTTCCACTTCATTACTCTGTATGTGGTCCCCCTACTGGTGATGAGCTGCTGCTACAGTCGAATCCTGCTGCACATTCACCAGCAGCATCTTAGGGACAAAGGTAACCACACCTGTAAATGACCAATATCACAACTGTGACACACCTGGAATACAAGGAAAACACTCACATCACACCTGTAAGCCTAAGCCAAACAAAACACACCAGTGTAACATGACCATGGCACGCCTGTAACATAACCATGGCACACCTACAAAACACCTGTAACAGAAATTGTAACACACCTGTAAGAAGACCCTGGCACACCTGCAATAAACATGTAATATGTCTGTGGAACAGCTGTAGCATTACTGTTACACACCTGCAACACACCTGTAACATGACTCCAACATAACCCTTCTAAGCAAACAAGTTTTTTCTCCTTACCTTTTACAGTGGGGCAAAAAGTCTTCAGTCAACTACCAATCTTGTAAGTTCTCTCACTTAAAAAGATGAGAGAGGCCTGTAGTGTTCCTCATAGGTATACCTCAACAATGGGAGACAAAATGAGAAAAAAAATCAAAAAGTCCTCCGTGGTTCACAGAAAATCACATTGATTTTTACAGAATTTATTTGTAAACTATGGTGGAAAGTAAGTGTTTGGTCACCTACAAACAAGCAAGATTTCTGGCTCTCACCAACCTATAACTTCTTCTGTAAGAGCATCCTCTGTCCTCCACCTGTTACCTGCATTAATGGCACCTGTTGGAACTCCTTATCTATATAAAAAACACCTGTGCACAACCTCAAACCGTCACACTCCAAACTCCACTATGGCCAAGACCAAAGAGCTGTCTAAGGACACCAGAAACTAAATTGTTGACCTGGAGCAGGTTGAGAAGACAGAATCTGCAATAGCTAAGCAGCTTGGTATGAAGACATCAACTGCGGGAGCAGGTAGGAAATGGAAAGCATTCAACACAACTGATAATCTACAATAAGATCTCACCTGTGGGGTCAAAATCATCACAAGAACACTGAGCAAGAACCCCAGAACCACAAGGGGGGACCTAGTGAATGACATGCAGAGAGATGAGACCAAAGTAACAAACGTTACCATCAGTAACACACCACACCACCAGGGACTCAAACCCTGCAGAGCCAGACGTGTCTCGCTGCTAAAGCCAGTACATGTGCAGGCCCGTCTAAAATTTGCTCGAGAGCATTTGGATGATCCAGAAGAGGATTGAGAGAATGTCCTGTGATCAGATGGAACCACAACAGAACTTTTTGCTAAGAACTCTACTCGTGTTTGGTGGAGAAAGAATGCTGAGTTGCATCCAAAGAACACCAAACCTACTATAAAGCATGGGGGTGGAAGCATCATGCTTTGGGGCTGTTCTCAGCAAAGGGACCAGGACGACTGATCCGTGTAAAGGAAAGAATACATGGGAACATGTAAGGCCAGATTTGCCAGAGTGAAAACCTCCTTCCATCAGCAAGAGCATTGAAGATGAAACATGACTGGGTCTTTCAGCATGACAACCATCCCAAACACACTGCACGGGTAACGGAGGAGTGGCTTTGGAAGAAGCATTTCAAGGTCCTGGAGATCTGGAGGTCCTGGGGTCTCCAGATCTCAACCCCATAGAAAGTCTTTGGAGGGAGTTGAAAGTCCATGTTTCCCAACGAGAGCCCCATAATACCACTGCTCTAAAGGAGATCTACATGGAGGAATGGGCCAAAATACCAGCAAGTTTGTCAAAACCTTGTAAAGATTTACAGAAAACGTTGACTGCTGTCAGTGCCAACAAAGGTTATAAAGCAAAGAAATTATTCTCTCTCATTTTGTCTCTCATAGTTAAGGTAAACCTATGATGAAAATGACAGGACTCTCTCATCCTTTTAACTACTACTTCCTGTTGCATAGTATCTGTCTATTCTGTTAAAGCCAGCTTCTTCTAAAGCCACCTCTTTTGAAAGTGGCAGTCTCTCCTTCCTTTGGACTTCTTACTACATAGAAGATGTATTGACACATATGGTATGGGTTCTGTAGCAGTACTCTGTTTGGGCGCGCTGTCTAGACCAGGGAAAGACAACTCCAGGCCTCGAGGGCCACAGTGTCTGCAGCAGATAACCAAGCCCTACTCATGACTGATTACCTGCTTCAGGTGTGTTCAGCCACTTAGAACACGCCAGAGCATGGTATGTTGGAAAACATGCAGGATGTGGCCTTTGAGGCCTGGAGTTGCCCATCCTTGTTCTAGAAGATGAATTATAGTCGGCCTTCTCTGTTGCGCTTTGCTACTGTATCCAGTATCACTGATGAGCCTCACTGAATGAGTGTCCAGACTCGAGAAAAAGGCTGTTAAACCTTCTTACTTGATCAACTGTGAGACGCCATAACACCTGGAGCACATCTGCAACACCAGTTTGTCCTCCTAAGACAGGAACCTTTGGGCTTCTACTCGTGGAACACACATGAACTATGACAAACTGCTGGTTTACCTCGCCTCTCCTTCTTTCAGCAGGTGAATCACATCTTCGTCGCAGCGGCACTGACATCATCCCAAAGGCTCGGATGAAGACCCTGAAGATGTCTGTGGTCATTGTGCTGTCCTTTGTGGTGTGCTGGACGCCGTACTACCTTCTTGGGATCTGGTACTGGTTCCAGCCTGACATGCTCCATGTCACACCTGAGTACATCCATCATATTCTGTTCGTGTTTGGGAACCTGAACACGTGCTTTGACCCAGTCATTTATGGATTTTACACGCCCTCTTTTCGTGCTGACCTTGTGGCATGTTGCCGCTGGTCGAAGGACAGCACCTCCCCCCTCTCTCTGAACAGACTGTCCACCCGACAGGGTCCTCACAGTGGGGAGCACAAGCCGCAGTGTTCCCACTACAACCAGGCCACCAAAAACTGAAGGATAGGGCACCATATCACTGACCGCTTATCCTTCGTTTCATTTTCAGAGAGCATGAGTTCTTTTAAACCCAGTCATTTAGAGCATTAGGAAATAAAGCTGTTCTGAGAAAAACTATCAGTCAAAACAATTTTCTACTTGACTTTTATTTGGTTTGAAGACTAAAGAGCAGAAAAAAGCAACAGACATGAGGCTGGTCAGAGCCAGGACACAGAGACTGTGTTTCCATCATCTCCAGACCATTCAGGTTTAACAAACGCTTAAAGCTTTTATTCTCTGACACACACGGAATAGACAAGGTACTGTATGTATCATTAAAGCATTGCTGTTCTCATTGGTTCTAGCCTTTAGTCACTATTATCTCTACAGTTGCTACAGCTGAAGGACTTCTGGAGATCGCTAATGTCTGCAGAAAGCTCAGGTTTCTTCTATGGTACTTACTTTGACACCACAGCTGCAGAACTTCAGGTTCAGCATGGCAGCCATTCTTCAATTAAAAACTTCTACAAACAATTTCATTCAACTACAACAAAAATGTCAGCAACAATAACAGATCATCATCAATGTACAAACATTTTGGTACATTGTCCTGATGATGGAGCATCAAGACTCAACTGAAAGTAAAAGGTTCCAAATAACATATATATAAAAAAACATCAACAGGATGTAAAGAAGTCCCCATTATGACCTTCAATGACCACCCTGTCCCTTTAAGAGCCAGGAGGAGGGCGGGACCTGGACCTGTGTCTCCGTGAACAACCCAAGCAAAAATGTCTGCTCTCCGAGTCGACTCTTCCCACCTACAGGTCACCTGCAGCAGCTGCACGTTAGAGGTATAGCGAGGCAAAAATAAAAAAGTATTCAGTCTGTTACTAGTAGTTCTCCCATTAAAGATCTGAGTTTGGTCTGTGATGTTCATCATGAAAGCACTTCCACTGTAAGGCAGAACGAGAGGAAAGGATCCAGGAAATCACAATGATTTTTTTATGATAATTGGTACATTCCTCAATCTAACAAGTATTCAGTCACAAACAAACCTCTAGATTTCTGTACTCAGAACTGTAGGAGGCTCCTCTGTCCTCCCCTCACTACATAAATTACTGATACCTGCTGATAGTATGAAGTCACCTGTCTAGCTGCATCCAGAGAAAGCCAGACCCACTGTAAAGCATGGGGGTGGAACCATCATGGTGTGGGGTTCTTTTTCTGTAAAGGGACCAGGATGACTGATCCTTATGGAAGAAAGGATGAACGGATCCGTGTATGGAGATATTAGACCACAACCTCCTTCCATCAGAGAGAACGTTGAAGATGAAACGTGTCTGGATCGTCCAGCGGCACAATGAACCCAAACACATCACCATGGCAACCAAGGAGAGGCTTCATGAGAAGCATTGGAAGGTTCTGGAGTGTTGAAGCCAGTCTCTGGACCTCGGTCCAACAGATAATCTGTGGATGGAGTCTGTGTTTTCCAAAACATCACAGCTCTGGAGGAGATCTGCATGAAGAATGGACCGAACCTGCTGAAAACCTACAGGAGACCTTTGACCTCTGTCACTGCCAAACATCGAACTTATAGGAAAGCACTGAGATGAACTTTACCTTTTGACCAAATCCTTCTTTCCCACCATAAATTACAAATAAATTCTTTAAACATCAAACATCGCGATTTTCTGGATTCTGTCTCATTCTGGGTCTGACAGCTGAAGTTCTGAAGAACATCACAGGTTTTTAGCTGGGGGAACTTCCACAAATCGTACATGTTTTGGACTGCAGCTGTATCTGGGTTACAAAACCTGGTCTTGGTTAAAACCCTGTTTTCCAGAGACATCTGGATCCCTGCAAAAGAAAGGTCCCTAGGAGCACCGTTTTTTTTGCAGAGGGACCTCAATGATCCATCCACCTGTGAGTCCGAGAGCCTTACCACAGCTGGAGGGAAGAACTGGTGCAGCTGGTTCAGGATTCAACTGACTTTCTCCTGGTCCCTTCTTTAAAGGACTAAATGTGGAATCAGCCTCCCACATTTCCCAGCTCATCTAGGATAGGCTAAAAAGCTCTGAGATCCTGGAATTCCAGGTTTACAATAAGGGAGACAGACTTTTGAAAGCCAGGCTGCAGAAAATATTTTGAATTTCACGTGCAATTGGAAGATCATAACAGAAGCAGAATTAAAGGCACAGTTCACAAAGGGTGTCCTCAGGGACAGGCAAGCCCAGCAGGTTGGAGACTCCCAAGTCAATCAAATACAAACAGTCAATACAAACATCTGTAGATACAGGAGGAGGTATTTGGTCATAGAAGGCGTCCTGACCGGTTCTCATTCATACGGGACAACAAATGTCCAAACATGTGTTCTGTAAAGCTGAGAGCAGCAAGAACTCGTTTTGGTTTTGTTTGTTCTTCAACTCTCAACTGAAAAAGAGTGAAAACAAACAGGAAAGGCAATGAAATTTTGGATCTTTGAATGGACATCAACAGTTTGAGAACATTTGGTTAAAATTCTGTTTCTCATTCAGACGTCTGAGGTTAGTTTAGGCATGGCTGAAGCAGACGGCGTTTTCCCCGCCAAAATAAAGCATTAAACAGGAAATGCTTCCTGTTTTTCTCTCAGCTGCTTCTGATAATTATGAAGTGTTTCCATGACTACCAGCATCAGTGAAGCACGGCTGGAAGTTCAAGCTCATCCACGTTCTTCAGTGTACTTCAGAACCAAAAACGTTCAGATTTCAGAACTTTGGAGAACCTGCATCTGGGTTCTCTTCAGGCCGATAACAACAAGATCAAGCTTAATGATCAAGTCTCATAAAAGAAGAGCTTTTAATCCTCAATAACCCACATTTTACAATTTGCAGCTGACAGGCTCTCCTTTGCTCTGATGTCAGTCGCCCTGCCAGAATGAGCAAAATCATCATCGTGAATTTACTGTCATTTAATTCATTCAGTTCAACACCTGAACTTGGAAAAACTTCTGCCAGAAGGAAGAACAAAAACCGTGAAGCGTCTTTTCCTGAGACTTTGAGAGAACGTCAGAGGTCAAAGATAAAAAACGTGCATTTTTATCTTTACCAGTTTTCCTACATCCTGGAATGCATGTTGAATATTGAAATGTGGAACAGTAACAGACATTTTAAGGCTTTGCTTCTGCAGTGTTCTATTCAGGAATGTTTCAGTGTCTTGTTTGTCTTTTCTACTTTCTTTTGCATCTGTAATCATTTCACGTTTTTAAATAAATACATAGAATTAAATCTGCAGCTCAGGCTGTATTAGTGTTCTTCTGCAGATGATGAAGAGGTTTCTGGATGCTTAACAGCATTTATGGTTTTTGAATTCTGAAACAAAGACTAGCATGCACACTGCAGTAATTTTTAAAACTTTTTTGGCTCTGAGCTCCTGAAGCAGCATTGTTGAACTAAAGATCTCATTCTGAGGAGGACAAGGAAGGAAAGAAGAACCAATCATTGGTGGAGATAGTTTCCAAGACAACAGCACTGCAGCAAAAGCGGAAGCTGGCCTCTGAAGAGCCTTTGGTTTTGAGGTAGGTTAGTTTCACCAGGTGCCATAGGCTGACAGCAGTCAGGCACAGCGAATTGGAGGTAGTGCTCTTTGGAAGTGAAGAGTTTGCTGAAAGATTGGGGGTAGGGGGGTCCCCTGTGGATTTCCTCTACATTCTCACATTCTAACCAGACTGCTGATTTCTTCTGGTGCTAGTTGCTGGCTTGAAGAAGAGATTCCACAGGGTGAGGGTGGAAGAAGTGGGGCTTTATCCTGGTCCGGTCTGTGCAGCCAAATCTGGCTCAGTGATAAGGATCACCGGTGGAGAGGTAGAGTCACCTGCCTGTGGGTGGAGGAAAAGGCTAAGTATACCACCGGAAAGAGGTCTGATGGAGGTCTAATTGTGGTCTGAAGAAGGTCTGATTGTGGTCTGAAGAAGGTTTGATTGTGGTCTGAAGAAGGTCTGATTGTGGTCTGATGAAGGTCTGGTGGAGGTCTGATGAAGGTCTGAAGAAGGTCGGATGAAGGTCGGATGAAGGTCGGATGAAGGTTTCATAAAGATCTCATGAAGGTCTCATGAAGGTCTCATGAAGGTCTGAAGAAGGTCTCATGAAGGTCTCATGAAGGTCTCATGAAGGTCTCATGAAAGTCTAATGAAGGTCGGATGAAGGTCGGATGAAGGTCGGATGAAGATCTCATGAAGGTCTCATGAAGGTCTCATGAAGTTCTCATGAAGTTCTCATGAAGGTCTGAAGAAGGTCTCATGAAGGTCTGATGAAGGTCTGAAGAAGGTCGGATGAAGGTCTGATGAAGGTCTCATGAAGGTCTGATGAAGGTCGGGTGAAGGTCTCATGAAGGTCTGATGAAGATCTCATGAAGGTCTGATGAAGGTCGGATGAAGGTCTGATGAAGGTCGGATGAAGGTCGGATGAAGGTCGGATGAAGATCTCGTGAAGGTCGGATGAAGGTCGGATGAAGATCTCATGAAGGTCTCATGAAGGTCTCATGAAGGTCTCATGAAGGTCGGATGAAGGTCTCATGAAAATCTCATGAGGGTCTGATGAAGGTCAGATGAAGGTCAGATGAAGGTCAGATGAAGGTCTGATGAAGGTTGGATGAAGGTCGGATGAAGGTCGGATGAAGGTCTCATGAAGGTCGGATGAAGGTCGGATGAAGGTCTCATGAAGGTCTGATGAAGGTCTGATGAAGGTTTCATGAAGGTCTGATGAAGGTTTCATGAAGGTCTCATGAAGGTCGGATGAAGGTCTCATGAAGGTCGGATGAAGGTCTCATGAAGGTCGGATGAAGGTCTCATGAAGGTCGGATGAAGGTCGGATGAAGGTCTCATGAAGGTCGGATGAAGGTCGGATGAAGGTCTCATGAAGGTTTCATGAAGGTCTCATGAAGGTCGGATGAAGGTCTCATGAAGGTCGGATGAAGGTCGGATGAAGGTCTCATGAAGGTCTCATGAAGGTCGGATGAAGGTCGGATGAAGGTCTCATGAAGGTTTCATGAAGGTCTCATGAAGGTCGGATGAAGGTCTCATGAAGTTTGGATGAAGGTCTCATGAAGGTCTGATGAAGGTCGGATGAAGATCTCATGAAGGTCTCATGAAGGTTTCATGAAGGTCTCATGAAGGTCGGATGAAGGTCGGATGAAGGTCGGATGAAGGTCTCATGAAGGTCTGATGAAGGTCTGATGAAGGTCTGATGAAGGTCTCATGAAGGTCGGATGAAGGTCTGATGAAGGTCTGATGAAGGTCGGATGAAGGTCTCATGAAGGTCTCATGAAGGTCTGATGAAGGTTTCATGAAGGTCTCATGAAGGTCTGATGAAGGTCTCATGAAGGTCGGATGAAGGTCGGATGAAGGTCTCATGAAGGTCTCATGAAGGTCTGATGAAGGTCTCATGAAGGTCTCATGAAGGTCTGATGAAGGTCTCATGAAGGTCTCATGAAGGTCTCATGAAGGTCTCATGAAGGTCTGATGAAGGTCTGATGAAGGTCGGATGAAGGTCTCATGAAGGTCTCATGAAGGTCTGATGAAGGTCTGATGAAGGTCTCATGAAGGTCTGATGAAGGTCTCATGAAGGTCGGATGAAGATCTCATGAAGGTCTGATGAAGGTCTCATGAAGGTCTGATGAAGGTTGGATGAAGGTTGGATGAAGGTCTCATGAAGGTCTCATGAAGGTCTCATGAAGGTCTGATGAAGGTCTGATGAAGGTCTGATGAAGGTTGGATGAAGGTCGGATGAAGGTCTCATGAAGGTCTGATGAAGGTCTGATGAAGGTCGGATGAAGGTCTCATGAAGGTCTCATGAAGGTCTGATGAAGGTCTCATGAAGGTCTCATGAAGGTCTGATGAAGGTTTCATGAAGGTCTGATGAAGGTCTGATGAAGGTCGGATGAAGGTCGGATGAAGGTCGGATGAAGGTCTCATGAAGGTCTCATGAAGGTCTCATGAAGGTCTCATGAAGGTCTCATGAAGGTCGGATGAAGGTCTCATGAAGGTCTGATGAAGGTCGGATGAAGGTCGGATGAAGGTCTCATGAAGGTCTCATGAAGGTCTGATGAAGGTTTCATGAAGGTCTCATGAAGGTCTGATGAAGGTTTCATGAAGGTCTCATGAAGGTCTCATGAAGGTCTCATGAAGGTCTGATGAAGGTCGGATGAAGGTCTCATGAAGGTCTGATGAAGGTCGGATGAAGGTCTCATGAAGGTCTCATGAAGGTTTCATGAAGGTTTCATGAAGGTCTCATGAAGGTCTCATGAAGGTTTCATGAAGGTCTCATGAAGGTCTCATGAAGGTCTCATGAAGATGTCATGAAGGTCTCATGAAGGTCTGATGAAGGTCTCATGAAGGTCTCATGAAGGTCTGATGAAGGTCGGATGAAGGTCTCATGAAGGTCTGATGAAGGTTTCATGAAGGTCTCATGAAGGTCTGATGAAGGTTTCATGAAGGTCTCATGAAGGTCTGATGAAGGTCTGATGAAGGTCTGATGAAGGTCGGATGAAGGTCTCATGAAGGTCTCATGAAGGTCTCATGAAGGTCTCATGAAGGTTTCATGAAGGTTTCATGAAGGTTTCATGAAGGTCTCATGAAGGTCTCATGAAGGTCTCATGAAGGTTTCATGAAGGTCTCATGAAGGTCTCATGAAGGTCTGATGAAGGTCGGATGAAGGTCTCATGAAGGTCGGATGAAGGTCTGATGAAGGTCTCATGAAGGTCTCATGAAGGTTTCATGAAGGTTTCATGAAGGTCTCATGAAGGTCTCATGAAGGTCTCATGAAGGTCTCATGAAGGTGTCATGAAGGTCTCATGAAGGTCTCATGAAGGTCTCATGAAGGTGTCATGAAGGTCTCATGAAGGTCTCATGAAGGTCTCATGAAGGTTTCATGAAGGTCTCATGAAGGTCTCATGAAGGTCTCATGAAGGTTTCATGAAGGTCTCATGAAGGTCTCATGAAGGTCTCATGAAGGTCTGATGAAGGTCGGATGAAGGTCTCATGAAGGTCGGATGAAGGTCTCATGAAGGTCTCATGAAGGTCTCATGAAGGTCTGATGAAGGTCGGATGAAGGTCTCATGAAGGTCGGATGAAGGTCTCATGAAGGTCTGATGAAGGTCTGATGAAGGTCTCATGAAGGTCTCATGAAGGTTTCATGAAGGTCTCATGAAGGTCTCATGAAGGTCTCATGAAGGTCTGATGAAGGTCGGATGAAGGTCTCATGAAGGTCTGATGAAGGTCTCATGAAGGTCTCATGAAGGTCTCATGAAGGTCTGATGAAGTGATGAGTGAGTCATACCTGTCCCAGCTCTATGCTCTCTGGCATGTGAGCTTTTGAGCTTCTTGCACCATTTATGGTGGTTGGGGTCATCCATGTTTTTCTGCAGAAAAAGCTGAAAAGGAAGAAGGAGTTTGATAGTTACGTTTTGAAGGCTCTTCTTATTTTTAGGCGATTAATGAAATCATGTGGATTTGTGGTGAAACGTTTTAAGAAAGAAGTTTTTAAGTCCTGATTCCAGGTCTCCACTTCCAGACATTTTTTACCGTAGAAGAAATGAGGGAAGAATGGAAAAAAGAATAGAAAGGAGGATAAAAGTATAAAGGAGGCGTGAAATGGTAAAGGTGGAGCGCTCACCTTCGCCTGTAACCCAGCAGGATGAAGAGTAAGAAGCAGAGGATGCAGGCGAGACCGCTGTGGACTCCAACCAGCAAGGTGGAGGTGGAGTTACTTGACTGCTCACAGTTACAGGTTGCAGCAGCTGAGGGGCAAAATATCCACTTAATTAAAATGGTTGAACTGGTTCTACTTAGAGGCGGCATTAAAGAATTTTTCAATATAGTTTTCATATCAGACAACAACAATATATATCAGGATAGAACCCAAATAAGTATATCTGTCAAATGTGAACGCTCTGTGGCTCATTAGAGACATGTGTATCATCAGCCGATTGTTTAGATTGAAATCTTGATTTCCTATCATACTGGAAACATAACAGACACACTGAAGGAACATGATGCAACAATCTTTCTCCAGAAAACTAAAAAAGGAATAAATATTACAAACTAAACTGAAAATTAAAGCAAAAGCTTTCAAGTTTCAAAAGAGAACATCAATAAAACACTAAACTGCTTGATCAGTTCCATTTCAAAACAAGCATTCATTCTACAAATCAATTCTAATATTTTTAAGTTTAACAGTACAAGCATCAAATAACAAACACGTTTGTCAACACTCTGTGAATAATCTAGGAACTAAAAGCAAATTCTTTGAATTTCTTCTGGTATTTTAGACTGTTGCTGCTGTGAAGGCCTGAACTCTGTTGTTTTTCTGGAGAATTCTGCTTTGTTTCAGTCTGAGATTGAACATGTTTGGTGGAACTACTTCAGGGGATAAAAAGGTTGGAGGGATTTCCAGTTTTAGAAGGAACGTGCCTTGTGCGTAATTTGCAGTGCACGTTACTCTGTTTTTGTGGGATTTTAAATAACTAAAATACCTCCACACAGGTATTTTACTTATAGGGGCTGAAATGTTTGAGTCATCAGCAGCCAAGTTAGCCGGTTGATGGAAAATAATAAATCTATTTTAGACAAAAATACCTTAGGGGTTTTGCTTTTTGAACTTTATGTTTTGTTTTTTTTAGGCAAATGAAATTGCATCAAAGTAATTTACATTTTTATATTAATCTTTACTGTCATCTCACTGTAAACTCAAACTCAAACATTCTGAGAAAACAAGGACAGATTTAGTAGAGATTTCCAAATTCTGCCTCCAGGTGATCACATTTTATTACAAATCAGAACAAAAAACACATGAAAACAGTAGAAATAACAGCTAGTCAGCATCATAGCATTAGTGTCTAACAACAGCGCTGTGTCCAAATCAACACATTTTATTCATCAGTCTGTTGCTGCTTTAAGTGAAGCAGCTTTATCCTCCAGTTCTGACTGGATCCTGTTAGAAATCAACACATATTCTGCTGTTTCATCAAACTAAACGCTGCACAGGTGAAGTGACTGAGAGTGTCTCACGTCTTGTGTGTTTATTTACCACATGTGCAGAGAGTCGAAAACACAGAGGACAAAAAAATTCACCAGAAGAAGAGCTAATAAACATGACTAAGTTTACACAAACATTTAGTCTGTATGTGGTGACTAACCCTCTTACTTTTACTTGCCAAAGAGGAGAAAATTCTCGCAACTGGCAAGTGTTAATCTCGGAAACCTCAAAATAAAAGTATATCACAATAGACTCATTTTTTTACCAAAAAAGTACTATCATGATATTGATAATGATCGTTTTATGGCCCAGCCCTGGTTTTACTCAAAGTACCAGCAGAAAAGGTCAACTGTACCTTCTGTAGCTCCTGCCTCAGACAGAGACACCAGACGGCTGGTCGATCTGCTGTCACCGTTTCCATTGAACGCAACTAGTTGAATCTTGTAAAGACCTTCAGACTCTGTGGAAGAAAACATCAGTTATTACCATGGTAATAGTTATGTGTTCACATGACCAGTTTCCAGGTTAGAAGCAAACTCTGAATCCAAACAAATTTAAATACAAGAAAGAAAGGAATCCCCAGCAGAACCTCATGCTGGTAAAGCTGTAAAACTATGACTCCAAAAAAATCAACAAATGGACATGGAGACTTTAGTAAGGTCTGCTGAGCCGCATCCCTCCAAGTCTCTGTCATTTTAACATGATGCAGTCGAGCTGTAGACCTTTGTTTACTTATTCATTTATTTGTTTGAAATCAATATTTTTCCTTCAAACTTGGCTTGGATCAAAGAATTCTCCGTTTGCAGCCGTTCCAGCGCTGCAGACCTTTAGCATTCTAGCTGTTAGTTTGATGAGGTCATCTGGAGAAATTTGACCCCACTCTTCTAGAAGCCCCTCCCACAGGTTTGATTGGCTGGATGGGCACTTCCATCGTACATATGGTCCAGCTGCTCCCACAACAATGGGGTTTGATCTCCATCACAGATAGAATCCCAGCTGCTGCTTCTTCCCTAAATGGTTCTTGTACAGGTTGGAGGTGTGCTTTGGGTCATTGTCCTGTTGGAGGATGAAACTGAAAAAAATCAGCCGCTGTCCACAGAGTAGGGCTTGGTGCTGTGAAATGGAGTGATAGCCTTCCTTATTTAAAGTCCTTTTACCCTGAACAAATCTCCCACCTTACCTGCAGCAACGGAACCCTGGATCATCATGTTACCCCACCATGCTTAACAGATGGCGTCAGACACTGTTCCAGCATCTTTTCAGGTGTTCTGCGTCTCACAAATATTCTTCTGTGTGATCCAAACACCTCAAACTTTGATTCTTCTGTCCATAACACTTTTTCCAATCTTCCTGAGTCCAATGTCTTTTGCTCATAGTCATCTTTTTCTTTTGTCAGCCGGTCTCAGATCTGACTTTTTCTTTGCCGCTTTGCCCTGAAGGCCAGCATCTTTTCTGCGGATGGTGACACTTGCATTCTACGGTACTATTTAATGAAGAACTGCCTGGCACTGGCCGGTCACCTGTCAGGCACCTGTTCAGGGGCGGCTCACGGGATATTTTCTCTGGGGTTGCTTTGAGATTGCTGAGTTACTGTAAGGAGTTACTAATTTTTGTGTAAATTACATTTCCAAGAAGAACAGTAACAGGAACTCATATTCATACCATGCTAATTGATGCCAGATTTAAATGCATTGTCTTGTCCATAGATTGCACTTTTTAACTGTGTCTGATCTGAGGTTGAAGTGTGGTAGGAAACAGTCATCTCTTTACAAGGAGTTGTTGAGAGTCCAGGAAGGTAGGGTCAGAGCAGACCCTGCCCGGGTCAGCTGCCTGTATTTTGCTGCGTGCATAATTTGCTGCTAAACGCCTGTCCAAAAATGTGTTCTTATGCTCGACACTCCAGACGCATGTGGGAGGAGCTACCAGCAGATGTTTTCGGCCTGATCGCTACATGGAGCAGTGTCTGTGTTTATCTCAGTTACAATGGATGGAAAACCCAGATTATGTTAATCAGTGATTTTGAAAAGGCTCTGCAAAAGTATCAGTAATCCCGTCTCATGTCTGGGTTCATGTGATCATTCAGAGATTCTCCCAGTACACTTCTGCTGCAGGAGCTGCATCTGAATGATGGTCGATTCTGCGATGTTTCCGTTAGAAGACTTACTGTCCCACAGTAACCCGAGAGGGGAAAAAAGAAACACAAAAAAAGAAACACAACGCCGAAGCTGCTCTCCTGTCTCTGCCCGCCAGTCAGCCTCCTAAGGTCGGCGTTGCTGATCCTATGAGCTGATCGAGTCACTGACCACATCACATTTCCAAAACTGAGTCACTGATTGGTAGATGTGACATGGCAACCGCACCAAAGTACAGATATTTGAACTCTGGCCACATCACGCCGCACTTCCCAAATCGCGCTGCTGTCGACCCAACATGTTGCGCCTGACGCCCTAATCGAGCCGCAGGAACTCAGATGGTGTTTTGCCATTGACTTAGCATTGAAACTGGCTGCTTCTGACACGTGCATCGCGTCCACAGTGAACTCAGCTTTAGGCTTTTATATATTGGGGTTGTTAAGGGTTGCTTTGCCAAATTTTGCAGGTGCTATAGCAATCCCAAGCTACCGCCTGGCACTGCCCCTGTGTCTATTTCTAAACTGGAGACTCTCAGTTTGCTCAGTTGTAATAATATTAACAATAATAATAATAATAATAATAATATAATAATACATTTTATTTATACAGCACCTTCCAAAATAAAAGATCACAAAGTGTTTCACAGTAAAACACAGATAAAAACAATGATCCAGATACTCAAAAAAGGTCAGTTTTATAGCTTCTCTAACCTGTTAGCTGTGCTAACACGATTGCACAATAGTTTTCTAATCATCTGCTAGCTTCTGACATTTGCAGTTGGAATAGTCATTTTTTTATTCATTTACCACATAATGTAATGTGTAGAATGCAGTTTTGTTTAGTTTAAGATTATATCCATTACATAGAAAAGAGTGCTTTTCTTTCCAAAACAACAAACTTTCTAAGTGACCCCAAACTTTTAAACAGCAGAGTAAGTGTGTATCTGTAATGATGACCCTTCATACATTTGTTGCCTATTCAGTGTGTCTATTTCTATTTCCATCCTTTCTTTGTGTTTTTATATCTTTTGTCCTCCATCACCATCTCACTCCCTTCCTTTAGTCTTACCCCTGCTCCTCCCCCTCTAAGCAGTCATTGCTTCATCCTCCTCCTTCCACTTTGAAACTTAAGATGAATTAATAATAATATGCAAGTAAAAACCTTATTTTTGAGAACAGTTTTTGAGAGACAAGACTGTCATTTCAGTGTCCGTCATGAAGATAATTTAAAATTTAATTGGTGGTGGAACACCAATAAACCTGCATCCTCACCTGTGAGGATGGCGACACGGGAGACACAAGGAAACACGGACCTGAACAGGAAAAGCAGGTGAACTCACCCAGGTGTGAGATGGTGTGGGTGTTGATGTGTGCAGGCACGATCTCTTGCCCCTGAATGTCTGGGTTGGAGACCCCATTGTAGCTCAGTTTAAGGCCTTCCAGTTTTCCGGGTTTTCTGGGCAATTCCCAGTACACCTGTATGGCAGTCTGGTTGAGGACTTTGGTGAAAAAACTCAGAGGATCTGGAACTGAAGTGGAACATAAAAGATGTGTTCAGCTGGTGAAACGTTTGGAACAGCAGAAACATGGAGACCTTAGGGAACAGCTGTGGAACAACCTGATGAAGAAGAATAACTGCGTTCAGAGACTTACCACTCCCCAGTGTTGTGGCCGTGACAGGACTGGACTGCTGGCTGCTTCCCAGAGCAGTGTAGGCCTTCAGGTAGATGGAGTAGGTGGTGGCAGTATCCAGATTGTTTAAGTCGTGAGAGAAGGTGGTTCTACTGACTGCCTCTTGCAGCTCTGCATTGTCTGGTTCTGGTCGTGTGACAGGAAGAGGAACATGAATGAGGTTAGGTTGAGTCCCAACAAAACCCATGGAGCCCCATATAGCAGATAAACACGTGGGTAGTGTGGTTCTGATGTCTAGCAACCTCACACCTGTTTCCAGCTGGGTCTGAGTGTCTGTACAAATCCAGAAACTGAGACCCAGCGACCCCACCACGAACAATCCAGAACTTAAAGGACACTGCTCAGCCGACCGTCTGAGTGACCTTGAACCTGTCAGCGTCTGGTAGCTGTTCCTCACCTCCTAGTCGTCGGATGTGCAGGACGTATCCAATGATCTGCTGGCTGACCCGTTCCTCTGGCTGGTCCCAGCTCAGCTGGAGGCTGCTGGAGCTCAGGGGCGTGGCCTGAAGGCCCGTGGGGGGTACAGCCAGTTCTGGGCCCTGGCTGATGGCCAGGCGGGCACTGGCCTGGTTGGTACCGGCAGTGTTTTCAGCAATACACTGGTAAATGGCCTCGTCTTCAGGGGTGATCCGAGTGATGGCGAGGGTCCTGAAAGGAACAACAAGGTGTCAGTTTGGGAAGAACCTCCAGGTCTGATGGGATCTGCTGAGACTCTCACGTGTTCCCGTTGGTGAGCTTCACGTTTCCACCAGGATTCAGCAGTTTGCCGTTTTTCAGCCAGATGAGATGCGGCTCAGGGACGCCGGTGGCTGTGCAGCTGAAGACTGCACTGCCCCCTGTTGGTCTGGAGACAGACTGAGGCCACTGAACAAACTCTGGAGGGGCTGTAACACAGGCAGATCATGAGCCTGCTAGCGTTTCTGCTGATACAACAGCACTACAACCTACAAGAGCACTACAGACCACCAGGGGGCAGGAGTCCAAACAAGGATTTGAACACCTGACCAACTGACTGTTGAGCCCACTGAGCCACAGCCTATTTGTGTGACTGATGGTTTTTGATTGGAGCATTTGTGTGGAGAAAATGTGATTGGACCTTTACCAGCAGTTTGATTCAACCAGGTGAGGAGAGCGTGTTTGCCGATCTCCTTCCCCCTGGCCCCTCGCCACACGCCCCTGGTTGAGATAGAGGTGTGGCGGCTGTTTTTAACCAAAGTTTGAAATGTTGCCTCCTTTCCACCGACAAATTCTGAACTGCAGTCACAGAACGGCTCACTGTTCTCAGATTATTTCTGAATTACTTCTGAACTTCATCAAACCCCCCCTTCCTTTCAGCTGGCGCTGCATCATTAAGTCCTCAACCTCAGGAGAGTCCTTCGCTGCTCTGCAGGACTTCCAGTGGGTTGCCCAGTTCTGCTCTCCATCATAAACATGGATTTATGGCAAAACATTTGTTTGCAGAAAAGGCAGACAGGGTCTCCTCTGCTTTGACATCTGACCTTTGCCAAAGACTGCTGTTCAACAGTGAAAGCAGAAGCAGGTTCTCTGAAGAACAATCTTCACAAACAGAACCTTCTTCCAACCTTGTGGTTCGTCTGGGAACGGCAACTGCAGACCTTCATCATGGTGAGAAACTTCTCATTGAACTTGAACCTCTTTGTGGCTGACCTTTAACCCCATCCCATCTGACGGACAGGTGCTGTCTCGACTTTGCAGCCCTGTTGCCATAGTAACACAGACACATGCCCTTCATTACCTCATACAACCTCAGGATGCCCCTCCTCCTACAGCCTAAATGCAAAGCTGGGGGCAGCGGTCAAAGGCCATGGGGGGTTTCTTCATTTGTATGTTTGTGAGTCTGCCTTTTGGGAGGGGGGGTCATTAAGAGACAAAGAAAGTTGATTTATGGGTAGACAAAGCCCTCCAGCATGAGAGCAGAGCGTAGGCTGCACCCAAACACCAGAACCGCTGCCCCCACCTTGAAGATGAGGACAGACGAGCCTCGTCTCTGCACAGACGTCTGCGCAGACATGCTCTGGTTATGTCTGCCAAGCTGCTGCTGAGGGTTTTTAGGGTGAATCCACCAGAATCTGGATCTGGTTTTTTCAGAACAGTACTGATCAAATGGACTTTAACTGGGGGGGTGGGGGGTGTCCAGACGTGGGAATCGAGCAGTGATGGCTGAGGAGCAGACAGACGGGGAAGAAAGTCCTCTTTGTGAAGTGGCTCTGTTCTCATGCTAATCCACATTCTAATGAAGCACACATGCAGACAATGAACCATGTGACCTCTGACCCCACCTCCCCGACCTCGATCTGAGCGGCAGCAGGGCGAAGCCCTCAACAAAAACTGCAGAGATAGAGGAAGCAGAGGAGAAGCTCAGACTATCAAAAAGGACTGATGAGAGCGGCAGCACACGCTGGACGAAGGGACTCCCTAGAGGTTCTCATCTGGTTCTGGTTCGGTTCCTTAAGGTTCTTAAACAAAACCAACTTCTGCATTTTCTTGAGATGTTTTCTCCTCAAATTCATCGTTCTTCAGCAAAGCAGAACTTTCTGATGCTCCAATCAGACATTTGACATTAAAAACAACTACAGAAGATTTTTCATGTTTCCATCTGAACGTGTTTTCATAAGTGTGTAACCAGTTTTCATCTATCAGGGTTTGAGTCCACAAGCAGGTGAAGCACCCGGTCTAACAGGGGGTCAACCTTAGGTAGCCTCAGGTAATCTCAGGTAACCTAATCAAATGCAGATGAGGTCCAGACTGAATCTTAGCTCATCCTGCAACATCTCAGGTTCAGACTCAGGCGCTTTGGGGTGCTGACTCATACCTTGGACCACAAGCCGTCCTTGTGCAGTTCTTCTGGACCTGCTGCCAGGTCGGTTGGCTGAACAGACGTAGACTCCAGAATGCTGCAAGGTGGCATCAGAGATCATCAGGTTCCCCGTTCCCAGAACCTGTACCCCTTCCACTCCAATGGACCGACCATCTGAGCAGACAAACACAAGCAGGATGTGATCAGCTTTGAGAGTCAGATCAGAGCTTAGCCTTTGTTGGCTCTGGTTCTTGTTACCGAGGCGGCTCCAGGACACGATGGGACGGGGGTTTCCTGTAGCAATACACTCAAGGATGGCAGTCTGGTGGATGTTGATGGTGAGGTTCTGAGGACCGGATAGGATGACGGGTTCCTTGTAGGTTCTGGATCTTGCAGCTGCACCCAAAGAACCTTGTCAGTGAAGAAGCAGGTGAGGGGTGTAGCTTACCTGGAATATCTGGGCCCTCAGTGTTGTCTTACCGGTGACAGACAGCTGGGCTTCGTGGCTGAAGCGTATGTTAGCGATATTAGAGGCAACACATCGGAAGAAGCCGCTGTCCGAACGCTGAACGCCAGTGATCTGCAGCACGCCGTTGGGCAGCAAAGTGTACCTACGGAGAGAGGGAGAGATAAGCCCGCTTGCTGCAACTTTAGTGCTGACACCCCCCCATCGCATTGTACTCACCGGGGGTCATTTGTGCTCAGGGGACGTTGGTCTCTCTGCCAGGTGATGTTGGCTTCTGGGACCCCTCTAACTTGGCAGCTAAGTCGGGCCACACCCCCTTCATCCACCATCAAGGACTGCGGGTGAGACAGGAACCTGGGCAGCGCTGTGGGGGGAGAGTGGTTAGTCACGCCCATCACGCCATCACGCAATCACGCCCTCACGACCTCACGGCATCACGCCCTCACAACCTCATGCAATCACGCAATCACTCCCTCACGCCGTCACACCCTCACAACCTCACGCCATCACGCCCTCACGGCATCACGCCCTCACAACCTCACGCAATCACGCAATCACTCCCTCACAACCTCACGGCATCACGCCCTCACAGCATCACGCCCTCACGCCATCACGCAATCACGCCATCACGCCCTCACTCCCTCACGCCGTCACGCCCTCACAACCTCACGGCATCACTCCCTCACGCCATCACGCCATCACGCCCTCACGCCATCACGCCCTCACTCCCTCACGCCGTCACGCCCTCACAACCTCACGGCATCACGCCCTCACGCCATCACGCCCACACGCCCTCACGCCATCACGCCCTCACAACCTCAAGGCATCACGCCCTCACGCCATCACGCCATCACGCCCTCACAACCTCACGGCATCACGCCCTCACGCCATCACGCCATCACGCCCTCACAACCTCACGGCATCACGCCCTCACGCCATCACGCCCTCACAACCTCACGGCATCACGCCCTCACGCCATCACGCCCTCACAACCTCACGGCATCACGCCCTCACGCCATCACGCCCTCACTCCCTCACGCCGTCACGCCCTCACAACCTCACGGCATCACGCCCTCACGCCATCACGCCCACACGCCCTCACGCCATCACGCCCTCACAACCTCACGGCATCACGCCCTCACGCCATCACGCCATCACGCCCTCACGCCATCACGCCATCACGCCCTCACAACCTCACGGCATCACGCCCTCACGCCATCACGCCCACACGCCCTCACGCCATCACGCCCACACGCCCTCACAACCTCACGCCATCACGCCCTCACGCAATCACGCCCTCACACCATCACGCCCTCACGCCCTCACGACCTCACGCCCACACGCCCTCACGCCATCACGCCCTCACAACCTCACGCAATCACGCCCTCACAACCTCACAACCTCACGCCATCACACCCTCACGCCATCACGCCCTCACGCCATCACGCCCTCACAACCTCACGCAATCACGCCCTCACAACCTCACAACCTCACGCCATCACGCCCTCACAACCTCACGCAATCACGCAATCACGCCCTCACAACCTCACAACCTCACGCCATCACGCCCTCACGCCATCACGCCCTCATGCCATCACGCCCTCATGCCATCACGCCCTCACAACCTCACGCAATCACGCCCTCACAACCTCACAACCTCACGCCCTCACGCCCTCGTGCCATCACGCCATCACGCCCTCACAACCTCACGGCATCACGCCCTCACGCCATCACGCCCACACGCCCTCACGCCATCACGCCCACACGCCCTCACAACCTCACGCCATCACGCCCTCACGCAATCACGCCCTCACACCATCACGCCATCACGCCCTCACGCCCTCACGACCTCACGCCCACACGCCCTCACGCCATCACGCCCTCACAACCTCACGCAATCACGCCCTCACAACCTCACAACCTCACGCCCTCACAACCTCACGCCATCACGCCCTCACAACCTCACGCAATCACGCAATCACGCCCTCACAACCTCACAACCTCACGCCATCACGCCCTCACGCCATCACGCCCTCATGCCATCACGCCCTCATGCCATCACGCCCTCACAACCTCACGCAATCACGCCCTCACAACCTCACAACCTCACGCCCTCACGACCTCACGCCCTCACGCCCTCCCACCCTCACGCCATCACGCCCTCACGCCATCACGCCCTCATGCCATCACGCCCTCACGCCCTCACGACCTCACGCCCAGTCCATATTTTCATGACAACACAGATGATCATAAGAGTACAATAAATACAAAACCCGTAGGAGATTTAAAAAAAAAAGGTTCATTTACAAAAAATACCATCAATCCTACAGAACAGAATAACTTCTACCAGAACACTATAGCCTGGTCAGACTCATGAAACTGGCATCACCCTTCTTTGCTCTTTCAACTTATTTTTTATATAGTTGATGACAGCGCGCTCATGTGGGGCCTCCCGTAACACTCATATAATAAGCACTGCCGAAAGTTTTATGTCAAAACAAGTCCAGCAATAACAGAAAACCTTGGAGAACTAGGGGCTTACAGAATGCCTGCAAAAAGAAAACCAAATCAAGGATTTACAAGGATTCCTTCAAGTTTAGAACAGAGACTTCTGAAAAACTATGCAAGATGTATAAAAACAAATGAATGAAGCAAAAAAGTAAAATTACAATAAGATTTTTGTTGAAATTAAGCACAACATTAGAAACAAATGGAATACATAATGTGACAGGTGAGGCATAACTCACAGGCCAGCTGCACACGCGCCTTGCGACTAATCAGCATCCCGTAGTGGTTCTGAGCCGCACACTCGTACTCCCCGGCGTCCGTCTCGTTGCTCTCGCGCCGTTTGGAAAAGTTTCTTATAAGCAGCGTGCCATTGGTGAGCACGGCCGTCCTGATGCCTGCTGCTACAGGAACACCGTTACGTCTCCAGGTGATGGTGATGGGGCCTTCCCCCTCAACCTGGCAGTTTAACATGAGGGGGCGGTCCCTAACTGCAATGATGTCATCAGGCTCCGTCAGGAAAGCCAATTCAGAAGCTGCGAAAACACCTGAGAGAAAGAACAGGTGAAGAGTCTGAGATCTTGGAAGGCTCATCCTGTAGAGAGTTCTACGTCAGTGAGTCCAACATGAAAGATTGTCGCTCTTTGAAGAAAACATGGGGGGGGTTGGTTAAATACATAAGTAAGAACATGAAAACAGAACTCTAGACAACTTGAATGTTTGGATCCAGCAAGTTCAAAGAACTGGATCATCAGGAAGAAACTGCCAGAACTTCTCCCTGTTCCTCACAAACCAAAGCAAACGGAAGAATCTCCGGTTTCTCATTGGTTCTGTGGACTGACCAAGAGACAATGTTCTGATGATCCATGATCCAAGTCCAGGCACGTTAATGTGGAGCAGAGACTGGTCAAAGTGGAGGACTTTTATGGAAATTCAGCAATTGAAGATTTTAATTTACATTTTCTAAAGAAAACAAAGACAAAAAACATTTCGGATAAGAGCATCTTACGTCCTGGAGATGAACTGCTTTCAACTGCCGTAGTGTCAATGAGCAACCTGTCTACACACTAGGAATGCTAATATACTATGTAGATTTTCTTTTGTTCATCTGGTGAAATTATTGCGGTAGTCATAAAAGCCTGATTCCTCTCTGTTTATGTGTGGATTTTATAAGTGATTTTTGTTCTAGCTTTATTCATTTGACAATTTGAACGTCAGATGATAAAAGTAAAGTAACCAGTAGTGAGTTACTTGTTAGATTACTGATTACTGTTACATCTTTCTGATGATCTGGTAGATGGCGTGATGATCTGGTAGATGGCGTGATGTTCTGGTAGATGGCGTGATGATCTGGTAGATGGCGTGATGTTCTGGTAGATGGCGTGATGATCTGGTAGATGGCGTGATGTTCTGGTAGATGGCGTGAGGATCTGGTAGATGGCGTGATGATCTGGTAGATGGCGTGATGATCTGGTAGATGGCGTGATGTTCTGGTAGATGGCGTGATGTTCTGGTAGATGGCGTGATGATCTGGTAGATGCTGTGATGATCTGGTAGATGGTGTGATGATCTGGTAGATGGCGTGATGATCTGGTAGATGGCGTGATGTTCTGGTAGATGGCGTGATGATCTGGTAGATGGCGTGATGATCTGGTAGATGGTGTGATGATCTGGTAGATGGCGTGATGATCTGGTAGATGGCGTGATGTTCTGGTAGATGGCGTGATGATCTGGTAGATGGCGTGATGTTCTGGTAGATGGTGTGATGTTCTGGTAGATGGCGTGATGTTCTGGTAGATGGCGTGATGTTCTGGTAGATGGCGTGATGTTCTGGTAGATGGCGTGATGTTCTGGTAGATGGCGTGATGATCTGGTAGATGGTGTGATGATCTGGTAGATGGCGTGATGATCTGGTAGATGGCGTGATGTTCTGGTAGATGGCGTGATGATCTGGTAGATGGCGTGATGTTCTGGTAGATGGTGTGATGTTCTGGTAGATGGCGTGATGTTCTGGTAGATGGCGTGATGTTCTGGTAGATGGCGTGATGTTCTGGTAGATGGCGTGATGTTCTGGTAGATGGCGTGATGATCTGGTTTTGATGTCTTTGTCGAAGATGTTTGGTAGAAAGACTGAGTGGAACCGGTTCATGTTTGGCTGAAGACCTATGCCTCCTACAGGTTCTGACCAGCATAACCACTGGGTCCAGAACTGAACCTGAAGCTGGTTGTTTTTGGTTCTGACACACTGGATGTTTGCATCCAGCAGAGGCGACCAACTAGGATCCAAAGACCCAATGGATCTCAGGTTCTGCTGGGGCTCTATAGAACTCTGCTGATGATCAGTTCTCACGCTCCACTATCCCCATCATCTGCTCTCTTTTCAACTTGAACTTGTCGGGGGGGGTTCCCAAACACCCTCAAATCCCCATCAATCAGTCAGCCAATAATGTCACCCCCCCCATACCCCCCACTCCATCCCAGCTGCTCATTCAGAAGATGCTGCGGAGGAGGGACCGTGAACGTGACCCCAGAGCAATGGCAACAACAGAGACAAAAAAAGCAGATCCAGACACAACAACACCCCCCCACCACCACCCAGAACCAAACTGACCCATCTGCTAATGTGCTCTGAGTTCTGGAACCACGTCTGGTTTTTGCTGGATTCAGAACTACAGAATCTCCTCCACAGGAACATGACCCAAACCCAGAACAGGTCTGTGTGGTTCCAGAAACTGGGTCACATTAAAATACAGAAGGTTCTGCAGTCATTCTGACAGAACTGGAGATCATCTCCACCAGCTGTCTGAAAGTCTGAGAACCATTTTGGGTCCAAATCCCGATGGTTTGGTTGATTAAATTAGAGGTAGAACACTGGGGGGGGGATCCCTCACCCCTGGGCTAGTTCTAAGGTTCTGGTCTCAAGGAGAAGTCTAAGTTCCAGCCCAGCCCAGTTCTGATAAAGACCTAAAAACCCAGACCTGCTCATGGGAGGCACAGACACCAGGACCCCCCCTCCTGAGAATCGGGTTTCTGAAAGCAGGATCAGGATTCCAGTCGCCTCCCATCTGGGTCCTCTGAGCTGCCCCTCAGCCTGACCTCTAAATCTCTGAACCCCCACCCCCTCTTTGACGTCCTAAACCACCCCCCCTTGCTCTCTGGGGTGTGTGACGCTCACATTTGACCATGAACTTTACACAGACTGAACTGTGCAGATCTGATCTGCATCTCGAGAACCAGGCTGCTCCCCCCTCACACATTCAACCCTCTCTTTACCCTCACCCCCCAGGGACAGATGTCCCAGTCTGTCCCTGTTAACTTCCCTTAGGAAACATCTTGGAGGTCACGAGCAAGAACCACGGTCTTCCTAGTGCTGGACCCGGTCAGCTGCTCTCTGGACCTTCTGAGGTAAAACCACACATCTCTTTGCCCTGAACTTTGACTTACAGGAGCTGCTTCAGCAAAAATTGATCAAATCAATCATTTAGTGTGGTTCAGACTGGGTCTGGTTTTATGAGACACTGTCTTCCACCTTCCAATGTAAAGAAAAACTGCAGGTCCAAGACAGACAAACAAACATTAACGAGGAATGAAACAACTTAGATGCAAAGAACGGAAGTGAGAGCTTTCATCTTCGTCTAAATCCGATTAAACTTTATGATGCAAATAGAACCTGTGGTTCTGCTGCATGCTGATTCTGGAACTTACCTGAACAGCAGAGTCTCAGCAGAATCATCCAGCTTCTTATCATCTTCATTTTGGTCCTGTTTGGACCAAACCCATCTGAGGTGAAGGTCAGCAGCTTCTCCAGGAAACAAGCCCTGACCCTGCTCTCTCCAACTTTGTCCTTCCTCGTCCTCGGAGCTGCAGAAACTCTTAGATCTTTGTTACACTGACGTCCATCCCACACTGAGACAAATCTGACTGTGGTGGGTGGAGCATGTGCTGGGTGTGGGTGGGGATGAGAGGGGATTGCTGTGATGACAGCGATCTTGGGGGGGGGGGGGGGGGGGTGTTTCAAAGTGAAGGTGCTGTTAAGAGCAGAGGAAGGAAAGAAGCAGAAGAAAGATGTCTTCAAAAATGACAGTCTTTTAGATTTTGGCTAAGAACTGCACAGTCATCATTACAAGACTACTGGGAACGATTTTACAAAAGAAAAAAAAAGTTGGAGCAGGACTTTAAGAGGTTCATAATGCAGCTTTTACGGAAACGTATTACAAATATTTTAATTATTTTTTAATCTGTCTCTAGAAGATGAATGTCCTATATTCAAACTTTTCCTTTCTTCTGTAGAATATTTTATTGCAAATCTTTTCTGCTTTTTTTTTTCAAGTGAGCGAACTTTAATTCCTACATGTGGTTCTAAACCTCTTTGCTTTGCAGCTGCTTTATCCAGTCGCTCCTGTGTTGAAGGTTCTGAAGTCAAACCTGATGCTTATTCTAAGGAGATATTTACTGAAAGAAATGTTCACATCGTCCAAAGCTGACTCTTATATTTTATGCATTCATACATGCATTCATCTGCCAATTCTCTGGCATCCCTAAAAGACAAGAAACAAATGTTACTGAGAAGAAAAAAAGAGGTAAATAACTGCAACGAATTGTTGCTGAGGAAGAGCTGTGAACTCTCATCTGAAATGTGCTCAAGTATAAAATCTGGTTCTAAAAACCACAGTAGTAGAGTTTTTATAAAGAGTCACTATAGGACAAAAAGTTCCTCTGGATTTAGGTTTTTAAGATAAGAATAGTGTTTTTTACAGGAGAGGTGATGACAACCAAGTCTATCCATGGATGTATCGACAAATGGATGGAGCTTCATGAGAGAACGCCTTGGATTTGACCAAGAATCATGACAATCTGACTCATTTCTGATCTCTATGAAATCACCACTTCTCTATACTTGTGCTTACAGAAACCTGGAAAACCAAACAGACCAAAGACCTCAGTCTATATGTTACGTCATCTTATAGTAACTATACTCAGTAAAAAAGTAAACCAAGAGGCAGACATTTATCCATAACACTTTAGATTTTTAGATTCAACAAGATCTCTTGGTGTCATTCAATGAGTATAAAATTTAATCTACTTTCATCTAAATTTTAACTAATAATTAAACAAAAAATGTTATCATAGGAAACATTCATAGACCTCAGTGACACTGTAGGCATCAATCAATGTCAAACAAATATTTTGGATTTAACAAATAAGGAAAATAAACTGTGCCAAACCCTGGACGACATTAATATAAATCTACTTAACGATGCCTATCATTCAACAGTTGAATTGTTACATTTTATAAATGAATTTTTTTTTCTGCAATTACTAACCCTACTAGAGTAGCTGAATGTACTGTAACATTAATAGATAATATTGTATTTCATTCCATAAATAATAATACAAAATCAGGTATATTGTACACTGATATATCTGATTGTTTTCCCACATCTCAAATAGTTCATTTTAGTAAATCTCCCTATTTGAATAAAAAGATCTGATACCACATTATGAAATTACAACACTCATAATAAACTCAAATTTAAACAATTTTTAGAGAACTTTTGAGAAAGTCGTTTGACAAGAGGATCCTGATAGAGCACACCAGGAATTTTCATTATCAATTAATGCAGCGTTTAAGAAATCATTTCCAATCGTTAAATTTGTAGGGAAGCAACCAGAAAACTAGATAAGACCGACCAGCAACGTTTTGTCTGTGATCGCCACTTCACAAATGATGTTTAGTTAACCTTAGCCTGTATCAAAGTGGATTGTCCAGGAGACTGATCCTCAGAGCTGGCGCCATTCTTACAATCAAACCTGATGAAGATGCCAGACCCATAAAGAAATCATATAACTACCTGAAATTACGCAGTATTAGCATATAATGCACGAGCGAATGCTATATTTCCGCATGCGTATAGAATATATGAATATACCTCACGAATAGAAATTCCAGATAGGACTGTGGGTCGAGAGTATAAGGCTCATCAACACGCACATCCATCTTTAAAAAGTTATGTGTTGTTCGTTTTCATGAGTGGACACGCGCAGACACGCTGCTGAGGCCAGCTCTAGGTTGATGGTATAATTTGAGCGTCACCCACAAGGAGCAAAAGGCGGAGCCTCGGTGATCGAGTCGTTTTACTTTTGGGTGTGAAAAGAGTCCACAATTATTTGTTCTTTAGTGTGCCAAAGGCAATCTATGATCATATTCATGGATATTATTTACTGGAAAAGGCTTTACAAGAAACATTATGTAACGGGGACGTGGATCCATGTCTTAGCAGGTAGGTTTTAAAAGAGAACAAAACAGGCAAGGCAGAGACAAGACGCAGTCAAAAGCCAGCCAGGAGTCAAGACAGGAAGTTGAAGAGACAGAGAAGTGTCAAATACACCAGGAGGCTAGTACAGATAAGAATGCTCGGAATTGTCAGCTGGGCAAAACAAAACTTGGCGAAGGGTCAAGTCCAAACAAGGCGTATAAGTATAGCGAGGCTGATGATAAGATGAGACACAGCTAGTGGGGAATCAACATTCAGTAGAGGGCTCCCTCTGGTGGACGGCTGAGGCCTGACAAATGGTATAGGCCCTTTAAAACATATTTTATGCCCAGCAGCAGTAGCTTATTAGATGTACAATTCTGGTTTGTGGGCTGTTGGCTTGCAGCAGCGAACCAATCGCTTGGAGCTCTGTCTGCACCCTCCTTCATGCGTGAGATTATAACCCCAAGCTAGCAGTGCAGTGCAAAAAGAATAGTGAGTAATATTGGATCAATACGGCATGGTGGTGCAGTGGTTGGCACTCTAGGCTCACAGCAAATAGGCTCCCGTTCAAATCCCAGATGGAGGACCTGAAAAAGCATCATCAATGTGACCTTTCTGTGTGAAGTTTGCATGTTCTCCCCGTGCATGATTAGGTTTTCTCCGGGGTGTCCGGCTTCCTCCCACCGTCCACAAACATGCTTCATAGGTTCATTGGTCACTTTAAATCAGAGGTGTACAAATCTAGGCCCCGAGGGCCGGAGTCCTACATGTTTTCCAATCAACCTGCCACTGAAGCTCCTTACTAGCTAAACACGCCTGATCCAGGAAATCAACAGCAGCCTCCTGACCCTGAAAGGAACAAAGAAGGTTTAGAAAACAGATGGAGTATTGAATCAATCCAGCCGTACAGTTTTAAGCCAGACATCTGCTCGGACGTGGAAAATCGATGCGTGCAAAGGGGAGGAGGAACATATTGGTATAGAGTCTTTCAATAGCTGTGTCATCAGCCACAGGTTTTTCAAGCATCTGGTTTCTGATCCAACGAGATTAGAATTAAGAAATACTCAGAAACACAGTTTTAATCATACGTTCTTTTGTATTGGTCCTCTATTAGGAGAATATTTTCCAAGACCATGTTAAACACACCAAAAAGACCATTTTCATTGGAGTGGGTCTGTCAAGGTTCCTTCCCATATCTCAATAACTTTGATCCTCCTAATTCATAAGAAATAAAAGAAATCATAGAAATTCTTAAGAAAAACTGCTACAGGACAGAAAATATTTTGTGTCAATTGATAATTTCACATCACAACCAACAGAAATTACATGTGGAGTTCCCCAAGGCTCCATCCTGGGGCCACTTCTATTTAAAATCTACATGTTCCCACTGGCCCAGGTTATAAAGAACAACATTAGTTACCGTAGCTATGCAGATGACACACAGATATATATTACAAGGACACCAGGAGACAGTGGTCCTGTACAGGCTCTTGGTAAATGCATTGAGGACATTAATGACTGGACGGCTCACAACTTACTTCAATTAAACGAAAACAAAACTGAGGTTCTTGTCTTTGGGGCTAAAGAGAAACGGTTGGACGCCACTGCAGAGCTTCAATCAATTCATCTTTACACCAACCAGACCAGAAACTTTGGTGTAGTGATGGACACAGATCTACATTTTGAGAAACACACTAAGGCAGTAACAAAATCAGCCTAATATCATCTCAAAAATATTTTAAGGATTAAAGATCTGATGTCCAAGCAGGACCTGGAAAAACTAGTTCATGTTTTCATCTTTAGCCGACTTGACGACTGTAACAGTGTTTTCACAGGAAGACCAAAAAAAACAATTATTCAGAACTCAGCTGCTCGTTTTCTCACAAGAACCAAAAATGTAGAACCACATCAGTCCGGTTCTGAGGTCTTTACACTGGCTGCCTGTCTGCCAGAGAATAGACTTTAAGGTTATGCTACTGGTTTATAAAGCTTTGAATGGTTTATCACCAAAGTACACGACTGACCTCCTGACCCAGTATATACCAGCCAGACGTCTCCGCTCATCTGGATCCAGTCTTTAGTCAGTTCCTAGAGTCCAAACTAAACATGGAGAATCTGCATTCAGATTCTATGCTCTACAGATCTAGAACAGACCTTAGATCAGCTGAAACACTTAAATCCAGGTTAAAGACCCACCTGTTCTCAGCTGCATTTGATTCATTGAGATTCAAAAGTTTAAATCTGCACTGTTTATCTATGCTTGTTTTAAATTCACTTCTTTTTAAGTTTTAACTATTGTAATGATCACACATTTTGATGTTTTGATTTTCTTTCTTTTGTGTTTTATGTAAAGAACTTTGACTTGTTTTTGTACATGAAATGTGCGAAACAAAGAAACTTTCCTTACCTTTCCATGATAAAATAAACCCCGATATCTTTAAAGATAAACCTATAATTATTTACACTCTTGGGTTTGTGTTTTCATTGTCCTTAAAAACTGGGATTGTACCATCAGACCTAAAGATTGCAAAGGTGATTCCCAAATATAAAAAGAGGTGATGAAATCCCATTCTGTAACTGTTGTCTTATATCAGTTTGGTCATGTTACTCTAAAATATGAGAGAAACTTGTATATAAAAGACTTAGTTATCACATTGGTAAAAATAACATCTTAAATATATTCAGCAAAAATTATTCTTGTATGACTCTGACGGAACTTGTGGATAACATCCACTTAGCTTTAGAATGCATTGAGTTTGCAATAAGTGTTTTCCCAGATCTTTCTAAAGCGTTTGATACTGTCAACCACAAGATTTTGCTTTTGAAGCTTCACAAATATGGATTCAGATTCAGAAGCTCTGACGTCATCAGTCAGATTTACAAACATGAACCCTACAGAGAAGCTCATTCACCATTTGATTGGCAGCAGTTAAAGTGTGTTTAAATTGTAGCAGAGGGGAAATCACAAAAATGGTTTTATTGACTTACTTTAAGTTCTAAATGAAGTCCGTGTGTTACTCCTTTGTTTAGGGATTGAAAAATGTATTCCTTCATTTAGAAAATGATGCTGAACAATGTGAAAGAGTAACTTGAAGTTGAACTTGACTTGAAGCGCATTTTTAGCAGATAAATGAGTCACAAACTGGCACCAAAGTAATAAGACAGATGAAGAAAAATAAACAAATTAAGTCATTTTAAAATAAAGCTTCTTTTATGATAATAAAAATACAGAATTAGTAAAGTGCTGTTGCTCCAGTCAGTGTGTGGTGCTAGGGAGGCACAGACTACTGCTGCCTCACCCACTGCTGTCTCATATATCTGAACATGAGAACTCGTAAATTTGCTGTTTTTTTACTGAAAAAAAAACAGTGAAAACCTTCACAAAAGAAGGTAATCATAGAAAAGACCTGTCTAGAAAAATATATATTCATAATATTTCATTTATGCATTTTTCAAGCTATATTTTGCTGGTGCGGCACAGACTCACTTGCCTCCCCTGACTGCATGTCACTGGGAATATCTCAGTCAACAGAAGATCAAGAGACCAGCTCTAGTGAGCAGAGGCAGTGTTACCAGGTTGGGCAGTTTCCAGCTCAATAGTTGCTGTTTTTAATTCTGACTTATATATATATCTGGCATATATATACGTTTTTGAGAGGATTTTTACTGTTGCTTTTGCACAAAATTTTCAGCATGAAATACTTTTTGGAGTAATCACAGATGATATTTGATTTAGTTCTTAAAGTTTCATGAATACTTGGAACATTTTATTTTCACAAGAACAGGTCTTTTTTTAATCAAACTCCTCTTTATTACATTTCACAAGGAGATCTATTTACATTTGACCTTGCCTCAACTCATTAATGTAAAAGTACAAGAACAATGTCCACCACCATGAAAGGCTAATAATTTACCAGAACGGCTAGTATTTGATTTTTTGTGGGATGTTTTTTTTTCATTGTACTTAATATTTGACCGAAACATCAGTAGTTGTTAGTAAATTCAATAGGAGTCTACTGGCAGAGATTATATGATCATTCAAAGAGAATTTTAAAAATGGTAACATGAACCATAGTCATCCAATTGGGAGGAGGTCCCTGTTGGGATGAGATGGCTACAAGTTTGTTTTTCTATTTTGTTTTTTTCCCGTAGCTGTTTTAGTATGGTCTTAAGTTTTTTCTTCTTTGCTTCTGTGGGATCCTTTTTCAGGACCTCGTACGTGTTCTGATATTGAAACATCTCTTTCATTTATTTTTCCTATTGTTCTGTATCCAACATGACTGTGGTTCTGCCTTTATCGGCTGATAATATGGTGGTTTTTTGTTATGTTTCAGATTGTACAAAGCCTCCATTTCTTTTTTGTTTATGTTATTTGGTGGTGGTGGTTATTTGCAGTTTTAAGAATGCCTGCTATTTTGTTGCGTAATGCTGCTTTTTCTCCTGGGTCCTGTATTTTTTCACATGCTAATTCCGTGGCAACGATGAACTCCTCACGCAGGATCTGTTTTGGGGTCATGGCGTGCGTAGTCAAGGCCGCATGATAGTACGCTGCGCTCGGCTTCAGTCGGTTTGTGTTTTGAAAGATTGCATATCCATTCGTCGTTTGTTATGTTGTTATATTCTTTATTTTCCGTTTTAATTATTGGCGTCTTTAGCTTTGCCATGTGACGTGTCTTTGTTTTTTCGTACTCGCTATTGTGTACATTGTCTAGATGTAATTGCAGCTTTGGTTCCATTTCCTTGTTGAGAGCGTGTTGTTGTATGAAATCATGTATCTCCTGTTTGAGTTGTGTTTGAAGATTGCTGATCTTGTTTGCGGTGCATCGGATCCTTTGTTTGACCAAAGCCATCCGCACTCTTTCAATCATCCGTTCTGCGTTGTCTGTTCTGATGGGGTTCTTTATATTGAGGCTGGTTGGTACAATCCCCTCGTTCCCGCAGCGGAAGTCGAATTGCAGGTGGTTTCTTTGGCGAGCCCGATTAAGCTCCAATTTTTCCCTCCAGCAAAGTTCTCTTAGGCATAGTTGTCCAAAACTTTCTCATAGTTGTATTGTGTAATTGTATTATGTAATAATGTAATAAAGTTCATAGGGTCTGTCATTATTGACTAATTTCTTGGTTTGTTTGTTATCAGACACGGGTATTGTTTTAATTTACATGACATGTTTCGACGGACGCGTTCCGTCTTCATCAGAGTCGTCATCACGTGGTTGTGTGTGACATTCTTAAAAACAGCTGATTGTCATTGAGGTGAACAGACAGCATGGAGGCTGGAGGATGTGGCTCCAGGTATGGGAGAGCAGGAAGGCCCCCTCATCCCGGTTCATGGCTGTGTGGGTTCACTTCCTAATTTCCACCCATCAGTATCAATAAATATAGATATTAGTTAATAATTAATTAATGATGCGTTAATTACCTCACTTCACCGCTTGGCTCCACCCATTCAATATGGCGGAACTGATGACGTCATCAAAATCGATTATATCAAGGCAGGAATAAGCAAAATTGCCGGATTTAGATTTAATGTGTGCAAGGAATGAGATTTAAGCTTTTCTGTCATTGTAGTATTGTGGAACCTTAAAGATGTCATCTAGGAGTCTTAGTGCACTGTGACCTTGACTTTTATGTCAAGGTCATTGCTTCAATGGATTTTCTAATTGCCAGTGCTGCTCACTTTTGTGAAATGGAATGGATATGGTAATTTTGAGCAACTTTGCAGTCTATATAACAAATCATTTCACAATGAAGGAATTTAACAGATGGCACGTAATAAGTGTAATAAACTTGGTGTGACCTTGTCCTTAAGCTATTACTAGCTGTTAATGTGCGTCTTTTGTTTCCTCATTGCTAGGGCTAGGTATATTGGGTCTGTGGCATTCAGGTTGGAAGCTAAATGTGCAAAACATGTGTCGCTAGACTAATTACGACTGCGTTTGTGAATTTTTACCTTTGTAAAATAGGTCAAGGTCATTACCAAGGTCAAATTGTTGTATTGACCTTGTTCCTGGTCAGTGCCTGTTTTTGTTGATATATGGTTTGCCAGGGTTTCTTCAATAACAAAGACAGAGATTACATGATTTTGTTGTTTTTTTCACTAATTAAAAGGTCATTTGCCACATATTCTCTAAATGAATATTAATGAGAGATCCATCACAAATACAATTCCTTATTTAGAATTTCAAAATACGTTTTCTCTACAACCAATAAAGCTTTTTAAAAACTGTTTTGTAATCTGTGGAGGCAATATTTTGCATTATTATGGAAAAAAGTTCCCATTTTGACATTTTCATGGTTGTGCCTACAGATGATCTGAGTTAGCCACGCCCACTGTGTTTGATGGGACAGTTTGACACATACAATAATAAAATGGTGTGACCCAGTTTGAAATCATCAAATGTGGCATTAAATCCTTAATTCATCATTCATTTTCTGAACCGCTTTATCCCTTTCGGTGTCACGGGGCTGCCGGAGCCTAACCCGGTTACTCATGGGCGAAGGCAGGGGACACCCCTGGACTGGTCGCCAGTCTGTCGCAGGGGCCACAGTCACACACTCATGCACACTCACATCCACACCTAGGGACAATTTAGATTTAACCTATGAGGGAGGTGGGAGGAAACCGGAGTCCCCGAAAACATGAGAACATGCAAAGTCCACACAGAAAGGTCCCTCATTGGTGACACTGTTTCAAGTTCCCCAGCCAGGACTTGAATCAAGAACCTTCTTGCTGTGAGGCAAGAGCGCTAACCACTGTGCCACCGTGCAGCCCGTGGCATTAAATCATGAAATAAATAAATGTGTCATTAAATCATTCAAAAAATAATTTTAATAAGATATTGACACATTTAATGACAATTTTAATCAGTTAATGCCTATTTAAAATAATTAGTGACACTTTTATTCAGTTAATTCATACTTAAAATATTTATTTCAATGTCAGCCCAAATTGGACAATGAAATAAATAAATATGTCATTTAATGTTTAAAAGTGCTTTTTCGTGGCAATTTTAATATTTTAATGCAACATATATTTAAACATTTATTTATTGATTTCCAGCTTTAAATATTTAATGCCAATTTTAAATAATTATTGACTCTTGTTTAATGATTTCATGGCGTTTCTATTCATTTAACATTGTCCCTCCTAAGCCTCCATACGAGAGAGGAGCAGAGTCTGAAGGACACACGCGGGTCAGCCCGCTGTGATGCTGGCCCTCCGGACCGGGAGGGGGCAGAAACGCGCGGGCAACGCCGTGCAAGCGCGCGCAAATGAGCGAAAGCAGCTTCCGGTGGGGAGGAGGGGAGGCGGGGCGTCAGTGAAGTGAGGAGGTCCAGGCGTCCGGTAAAGCGGTACCGTTCAAGCTGGACGTGATGACGGTCTGAACCGAACACGGAGCGTGCCGCGGGAGCGCGCACTCAGCCTCACCCGTGACGGAAAAACGGAAACAGGTCAGAGGCAACTTAACGGTCATTACGGTGACGTCACAGCCCAACGAGCCCGCAGAGTTCTGATTGAGCTTCACGATCAACTTGATCGATTAAGCTGATGACGTCAGCGACAGCAGTGTTTCGATTCGGACAGTGACGTTCTGATCGACCACGTGACTGTAAAGAAGCCGCTGACGGTAGAAATCCGACTGAAGAGGAATCAATGAACGGCGTGAACCCGACCTTCAGGCTCTTGTTCCGCTGTGGATGTGAGGGATTCTGAGCCAGCAGCCTCCAGGAGAGCGCAGGCCGGGCTGTTGGAGGTCCAACACAACCGCCAGGTACTTGTAGGTCTGAACCATCTCCGCTCTGTCTCCCTGGACGTGCACGGGCTGAGGAAGTCCAGAACCAGCTCCTTGGTCTTCTGGACATTCAGCTGCAGGTGGTTCTCTGTACACCGGGTCACAGAGTCCTGCACCAGCCGGCTGCACGCCCGCTCCTCGTCCCCTTTGTAGGCCACAAAAGCTTCTGCTCTGAGAACTGCATTTAAGTTCAGTAAGTTCAGTTCAAGACAGTAACACAATGGAACAACAACTATTATTGATACTCAATAAGAAACTAATCAGATTACTTTGACGCTCCATGCAAGAGCTTCTGGTGAAACATTTCAGAACAACTCAAACTCATCTGGCTCTTTTTCAAAATAAAATCATTTATCATTTCTTCTGCGGCCCGGTACCAGTCCTTGGCGCGGTGGTTGGGGACTACTGGGTTAGGTAGACCATGATCCAGGACACCAGTAGTGGTTGCAGCCGTCTTGATGGGCTTCACCTGCAGCAGGTGAGGCTGTATTGTTTTGCTGAGCAAACAAGGACAGATTTAGTAGAGATTTCCTAATTCTGCCTTCAGGTGATCACATTTTATTACAGATCAGAACAAAAAACGCCTGAAAACAGTAAAGCGTTTTGGGTTATTGTCATTATAATTCATTATTAAAATTTAAAAAATAAGATTAGATCTAGATAAGCTTTATAGAAGATTAAGCACAACATCTGACAGGTCCCAGTTTTCAGTGTAACGTAGACTCTGTTATGCTACACAGACGCTGCTAAAACAGTGGATTTAATTCTGTTATTATTTAAAAAATACTGTTTTATGAATGTCCTATGAATTTATCTTGTTGTATTTTGTTGTATTCTTATTGTATTCATATTGTTGTATTTCAGACCATATTTGGAAATGGTTTATTTCAAGCAGACAAGAAACTATAAGACATGTGTAACACAATCAATCAACAACAACAAAGATTTGCATCAATAATCATGTCAAACAGGATAACTGGACACCAGAAGATTGACTGCTTGAAAGGAAGTGGGAGGAAGTGAATTTATATAATCCCACCCTGACTCGACCACAACATTTACTTTACATTAGATATCAACCGGTTTATAACTAATAATCAGCTATTTATACTGTACTGACAGCAATACAAGTCATTAAACATCCTTGAGTAACAATAAGTCAGACTGCTTTGCATGTGAGTACAGCACTATTTTAGACTTGATTGGACTTTATGCAAAAATAATAATTTTCAGCGATGTGAACAAGTCAGTTTTTGGATCTTTTTTTTTTCTTGTTTGCAGAATAGTTTCATCAAAAGAATCAGTGATGTGAATAAAAGAATAATAATTAAAAAAATTAAATAAATAAATCAGTTTTAAAATCAAATAAATGCAGATTATTTTCATCAGAAAAGTCGTTTCTTCAGATCAAGTATAAAAAGAAGCAACAATAAATCATTTATGTCTGAAAGATCATTTACTTTAATCAGATATAAAGAATCAATAAGTGCAGGTTGTTTTATTAGAAGATCCTTTGACATTAATCACATTTCAGGGAACCATGTCAAGTGATTTGATTAAAGTCTTTGGTCAAGACGGTATTCCTGCGTTCTGCTCCTGATTAACAGCCGTCCTTCTGGTTTGAACAGAGTTTATAGAGTTCTCCTCGCTGTTATGACTGCAGACTTTGTGTTGTCTGCAGGGCAGATTTCACTGCTGAAAATAAGGTCAAAGTTGATCTAAGAGTCAGTGGTAAATCCCGGCGCCATATTTTCTTGAAATCATTTTTGATTCTTATTTCGCATTAAATAAAGGCTCAGATGTCCGTGACCACACACTTCTCAAAGTCTTTCATGTTGGTGATGACCACAGCCTTGGTCAGGTCCGGTGGACCCATATGTTTAACGTAGATCATGGAATTCAGCACCCATGTGCTCTGGATCTGTTTTTACCGCTTCAGGAGTCAGGCATGCTTACCCAACAATGCGTTATTTTTTAATAAATGAGGGTTAATGAAAACCTCAGATCCTTTTAGCAGTTTTCTTTGCTTCATCAGAGCGATTTTGCGCTTTTGGTTTACAAACCTGATGAGGATCGCTGGTTTATCTGACTCCTTTCTCCTGGGAAGCGGGTGGCAGATCTTGATATTCAAATCCAAGGAAATCCCTTTGGAAGTGAGGAATGATCCAACTTGACTCTCCACGGTCTCAGCTGTTGCTATAGCAGCCCAGCTAGCCTCCATGCTAACGTTAGCTGCACCAGGCTTAGCTCTTGGTTTGAGTTGAAATCTCGTAAGAATGATATTATTCATTCTTACTTGCTGATCCAGGTCGTTCTGTTTTCTGTCCAGGAGGTCAAGCCGATTATCCCGTTGTTCATTTCGTACTTTTTCTTGTCGGAATTCCTGCACAAGCTCCAGCAGAGGTGTTAGCTTAGCCTCCAATGCCAACAATGGAGTTAGTTTGGTTTGGATGTCAGCTAATGCAACTTTAAGTTCTGCCAGTTCAGCCTTCGGTGCCATGTTCATCTCACTCTATTGCAGAATCTCTGCTGTTTAGCATAAAAATTGCTCCAAGAAACGTAAGGAATCGAGAGCCGAAAGAGACACATCTGCTCTGTCGTGAACCGGAACCCCTCTGCCTTATGCTATGATGCTAACAAGCTAGTATCATAGCATTAGCAGCTAGCACGCTAGCATCATAGCATTAGCAGCTAACAAGCTAGCATCATAGCATTAGCGGCTAACAAGCTAGCATCATAGCATTAGCGGCTAACAAGCTAGCATCATAGCACTGAACCACAGAAAAAAATATGAAATAAGTATTAGCAAGAGGTTGTTAAAAAATTGATCAAAGTAAGAATGTTTTTTCTGACCAATAGAATGACGGAGGAATAGAAGTCTGTTTCTCCACAGAAGTCTGGGATTTTGGCTTCTTGGAGCCAGCAGGAACTTCCTGTTTGGAATGCCACGGGGGCGGGGTCACTCAGTCCAGTTCTTTCTCATAACAAATAGGGGTCATGAGGCATAGTTATTGCCTGTATACTGCCATCTCTTGGAACAGACAGTACATTACAATCAGGTCCAACAGCTTCTGGATGTGATGGAAAGACCAAAGAATTCTGCTGAATTCAAAATAGAGAAGGATGAAAAACACCTGAACGATCTTTAAAGCTGAAGGGGTCACCTTGATGTTCTTTATTCTGACCTGTAAAACAGGAGGGGTTAATTGGCCGTGTGTTAGGGGCGGGACTTACTCCATGGATGTGATTTCACAGTCAGGTTCTGTTCTGTTTTTAGGACGGGTCTGGTACTGTCCAGTTCTGTCTGTGGAGCGCCAACCATGGCGGGACGTGGGTGGGGCCGCAGGCCTTTTGGCACGGATTCATGCATCACCAGAGGAGAAGGTCTCCCCCCAGGACTTCAGCAGCCTACACCTGTGTTTCCTGTGAGCCCCGCCCACACGTCTTACCTGAAGGACACACCCCCATTTGCATTTGGGTGTTCCTGTTTGGTTGAAGGAAATTGCTCTGCTGTTTCCTTGTTTGGTTTTTTGTTTTGTTACGCTCTGTTTTGTCTTTAGGGGTTGGAGCATAACAAAGGTAAACTCATATAAATGTAAAACAAAATACCAAAAGACTGTCTCCATAAAATAAGTAACATTTACAGTAAACAGCAACCTGCAATTACTAAAAGCTAAAGCTAAAAGGCTTCAGGGTGAACATAGGGCCAAAATGACAAACAACCCCCCACTTGTCCGAACAGAAGTCTTTTTACCTGTAAATGAAAGAAAAGGGAAAACAATGACCAGGAGAAAATGTGCACGAAGGAAAATGGCATTTTGGCTCTACAGCTTTCTTTTAAACACAACAAAAGACAGACTGGACCTGAACAGAAAACCAAGAACTACAAACTGCAACAAAACAAGTGGATACCGTGGCAGCCAGGCTCCCTTCTCGCCAGCCGGAGGTCCACACAGTGCTTTTAAAGGCTGCCTCCATCAGCTTGGGTCCAATGGAGGTCCCACCCTTCTACACCACACAACGATCCACAAAAAACACAGAAGTCCCACTCTGACAGAAATAAAACAGAATACAAAAAAACTAAACTAAATACGGCTGGGGCTGTAACAGTTTTGACGTGACGAATGTAAATTAAAGCGGTTCCAGTTTGGGTTCATGTCTGTGGATTATTATGGGATCTGACTGAAGTTTATTAATATTTATGAGAGTCTGTTTGGTTGACATTTGTGTGTTGAGGTTTAGGTTGTGTTGATGTGAACACAAACAACAGACACAGATCTTAGTTTAGACATTCTGGTTTGAGGTCAACAGTTGGAGTAATGGGATATTTTTGGAAGCACAGAATTCTGGAATTTGAAGTGGACTGATGTGTTGTCCAGGTGATGGAACAAAGGCCCCTCCCCCTGGCAGGTGGAGAAGAGGCGGAGTATCTGTTGGCCCTGAAACAGGATTTTAGAGGAGTGATGAAGACTCTGCCATTCTTCATCAAACCAGCCGCAGCACAACAAGGTCACACACACACACGTGCACAGACACACACATTCACACACGTGCAGTCTTATTATGAAAGTCCTGCTTCCTTCCTGTGCAGATGTTCAGCGCTACTCTGACAAATACCACAGCAGTGAGCAGACAAACAGCCTCACGGACTGGAACCTGGGTGAGATGCTGTTACCATGGTAACATCAACTCCAATGAAAATACCATCACAACCATCTTGTCTGGTGCCATCTGCTGTGGTTTCAGACTGGAGAAGATTCCCCAGAGAGCTGCAGGTCCACATCAGAAGGCGCATCAGAGAAGGTAAGTAATAAGATTACTCAGCACTTGGGGTACTTTTCACTGATTTGTCTGAGCAGTACTCATGAGCAGTAATCAGATTACTCAGGAGGGTGAACATCAGCTGTGATCTCCCTCAGTTCCAGCGTTCAGCACCATAGACAGTTCTCTGCCAGTTCAAAAGAAGAAGGAGGAAGAGGAGGTGCTGCTCAAACTGGAGGTGAAATAAAGAACCTCTGATGATGATGATGATGATGATGGCGGGGGCTTTAACAGATATGTCTGCAGACACTGGAGAAAAAGGAGGAGCATGAGCAGAGCTCAGAGGAGGAGGAGGGAGGGCAAAAGAAGAAGCCAGAGGAGGATGAGGGGGCCGAGGCAGAGGAGGAATATGATGAAGAATTTGAGGAGGTACATTGTACAGTGGTGGGGGCTGGGTCAGAACCACAGAGTTTGCAGGTCTAACTGGACCCTCCTTGCAGGAGACGGACTACATCATGTCGTACTTCGACAATGGCGAAGACTTTGGCGGGGACAGCGATGACAACATGGATGAGGCCATCTACTGAGAAGCTGCTGCACATGCACGCCATGTGCATGGGTGTGACTGAAGAAAATTGATTAAAGTTTTTAACGAACAGACTGGTTTTATCAACCGTCCCAATAAACCGCTTTACAGATGCACATGACCTCCGTGACGGTCTGTTAACTGCTAAAATATTTGTTATTTCTGCCCATATGTCGCTGTACCAATAGGGGGCGCTGAAAGCTTCTGTTTCCAGGAGGCTGACTCAGACTGAAGCCTTTAGGGCTGGTTTTGGTGATGACAATTTCTGTTTGGTTGTAAATTCACATGGAAAGCTACGGTGGCCCTGAAGGTCAAATCCCATCAACAAAATTACTCATTTTAAAAACATATTAAAGAGAAAAACAATAGAAAAATAACATTACATTTGAGAAATCCAAGAAAAATTCCACAAACCAAGCATGTAAAAAAAAAAAAAAAAAAAGTTCCTGAAAACAAAAGTAATAAAATGAAATAAACCATAAAGGTGGGTTTGATGGGACATCACTGATGGGCTTAAGATGTCTGAGTTTTGAAGTAGAGCGAAAGCAGAAGGATGTCTTACCTCAACTGTGGTAAAGAGTTGATTGATCAATCACTGAACATTTGCTGTGGGCGTGGCCAGAATCTTAAACAGCCTCATTTGGCAGATAAAGCCATGCTAAATAACATCAATGCTGTCCCATAGTAGCTACTTTTACTGCTTTCTTATTTTTCATTTATTTGGAATCAAGTTTTTTGTTTCACATTTTGGTTTCTAAAATGTTTTACTTTTTTAAATTGTCATTGTGATCTTTGTGTTTGCATTGAGTGATTTGTTGTGTAATTTGAACCTCAGGCCCACCGTAGACAACAGACCAGAAGCAGCTACAAAAGATCTAAGACAGAGCCAACTTAATCAGCAGCCAGGATGGAGGTACACTGATCAATGCAGCAAATCTGACATCCAGCTCAAATTATCGGAGCTGCATAGAAATAATATTGTTTATAGAGATTCAATTCAATGTTATTTCTATAGCCCAACATCACACACAGCTGTTTCAGTGGGCTTACACCAGTATTGGTAAAAAAGAACATAAAGTCGGTCATAAGATAGAAACAATAGCTGGTTGCTAAACAGACAAAGCTGAACAGGTATCCCTGTCCTTAGACCCTCTTTCTCGATGAGAAAAAAATGTGATATGGCACAAATGCAGATGGTAATAATAGAAAATCTGCAGTTCTAGCATGTCAATGTTAACAAATATATTATTTATCTAATCTAAGAGGGAATAGGCCACCATGGCCCGGTTTATCAAACCACCTTCCCTCTGCTTAGCTCCACAAGGGAGGTATGTATAATGGATGTAATGAAAACTGTAAGATTACATCTTTGCTCAGTCAAACTGAGTGTACAGGGACCTTTGCAGTGTTGCTGAAGTCCTCAGTGTGCACAGACCTCAGGAAGCTTAGCCCTTCATCTCAGAACATCTCATTTGGACAGAACTGTGGGAGGTTCCTCAGCTGTTATAAACGTGAGGATGAACACACAATGACGACCTTTGCCCTGTTTTCTGATCCTCAAGATCCAAGTCTGGAAAAATGACTTTACAGCTCCTCCTCTTTGTGAGATTCATGTGGTTCTTAGCCAATCAAATGCTTCTGGGACCTTCAGAGGATCAGTGTTGAGCTCAGCTGTAACATGAAACGCCTGGATGTGCAGGACATGAGACGCACACCCAGAACAGAACCACCTTTGCTCCACTTTCCCAGAACTCTGCTGGACTCAGCTAAACCCGAACAGGACTGAGCGACCTGGTTTGTTCTGCTGCTAAACCCGTCTCATGCTAGAATGGCTTCTGTGGGCCTCTTTGAAGTGGTACCATGTTTGCAGGATCCTGCACAACCAAAATCACATCATTTCACTGCATGAAACTTACGTCACCTGTTATCAGCACCTTCAGCTAAAGGATAGGTGTCTGATGGACACACCTGAGGAGGTGGAGCTTTCTCAGTCTGGGGCCTCTTAAGAACAGAACCAAAACACTTGAGTGTTTCTGTGAAGAAAAAGCTAAAGAATCAAATTATGAGAACACTGCTGCATGTTTCTAAGAAGAGGAAACCTGAATCCAGACTGAAGTCCAGAAGGAGCTAAAATAAAATATTCTGCACCTGTGCAGCTCTGGGCCAGCCCAGCCCAGAGCTCTGGTCAGTACCTGATACCAGAGCTGGCATTCCACGCCTGCATGCTCGCCTGCATGCTCTCCTCCATGGTCTGTCCTGGAACTCTGCAGCAGATAGAAGTCATCGGAACACAACCGTCCGTCCAGAAACAAGAGCAGGGTTCAAAGCAGCTCGTTTAAATTTAATCCGATTTCTGATCGATAAACTCGCTGTGTTGACCCCAACATGGCTCAGGTCTAGGGGCAGACAAAAAGAGGTCGCAACGTAAAGAAAGAGGATACACAAGAACTTTTAAACTTAAGACACTGTCCTGAAAAACAAAAGGAAAATAGTTCAAGTGCTGGTTTAAAACAAAATGGCGAACCAAGGGAATTGGAACCTTGGCCAAACGTAAAAGGTCAGGGAGACAGCTGACCCAGCCAAGCTGACCGTCGGAGTCAGCAGCTCCCTGCTACGGGCTGCCGTACCACAACTACCTGTAACAGAAACAAAACCGCAAACAAAGGCAACCAAGGTTCCAAACCCAAATTAAAATAACAAAACCCAACAGTATAAGACTGCTGAGAACAAACGAGAAAGACACAACCCGAACGCTCTGCTGGCAGCCCTTTTTGGTGTGGCCTCCTCTGTCTTAAATACCTGGCAGGTGCTGATTAAGACAATTGGCTTCACCTGCCAGGTGAGCAGAAGGACAGGATGGAAGGCAGCAGCAGGAGGACGTAACACTCACATCAGTATCTGAGTCAGAAGAACTGTTGATAAAATTCTGCTCAAATAAAGATTTGTTTCCATGAATTTCTGTCACTCAGACGACCGTGTGATAGAAATGTGCAAAAGTCAAAACACTTCAATCCCAACATGCTGACATTCATCCACTCAGTCACCAGTTTCTAGGAAGAGTTTAGGGGAAATAAACAGAGGTGAGACCAAGTCCTTGTTTTCCAAGTCACAAGTAAGTCTCAAGTTTTTGTCCTCAAGTCCGAGTCAACAGGAGGCAAGTCGAGTCCAGCCAGCCTCAACTCACCTCCAAGTCATTGAATGTTTCAGTCCTTTCAAGAGTAACTTTATACACACCATGTGTGCTTTTAGGAACTGCATGTATTTATGTACATTTTGCAAGTATATTTGCATCTGCAAATCTGTACCCCCCTTGGGGTGCGATTATATAAATTCGCTTCCTCCCACCCCTTTCAACAGTCTAACTTTTGATGCCTAGTTATCCTATGTTTACGGATGTAAATCTTGGTTGGTTGATTGTGTTATTCTTGTCTGCTTGAAATAAACCATTTCCAAATCCAAAGTATCGGAGCTTGTTCATCTCCACTTCAGAAATCCAAAGAAATTCTCTACAACAAAAACCCAGTTTACCACATTTACAACTGTGGTTACCTGGAGATGGAAGGGAACCAGAGTAAAGCCTGGATATAAAATCCTCTCACTACAGACATCACTGAAGTGTGCGGCTGATGAGGCTCGAAGCTAGCATCGGCTTTCACACAACTTACCGGTCTTTGTAGCTTCAAGAGTCAGATGAAGTTGGTCATTGTTGATTCTGTCAGTAACGGGCCGTTTCCTGGACATGGAACATTGGGGGCTGAGCCAACTCCCTCACAAAAGATGGGGGGAATTTACTGAGTGATAAAAGCTTTTAATTAAAGTTTATTGAGCATAGTGGCACCCTGTTTAAAGACAGATACTGAAATTTGTTCTTCAAAACATAATTATTTTCTAACTTGAATTCAGCAATGTAAGGAATATTATACATCAGTACTGATCTTATAATGAAGACAAAATGATTAAATCTATATTACAGACAGTTATGTTTTGTTTTTTCCCTGACAACCTAAACCGTTATGTCTGTGTCTGCGGTATCTGCAGTCTTCAAATAACTGCCCGTTGTTGTGTTCCTCATTGGACTCATGTTCACCTCCTCCATCGGTCTCCTTCTGCTGCTCATTATGTCCTATTTAAATCAGATGTAAATCAAGTATAACATAAGACTTAATCATAATAAAGTTAAACATAACAGAAAAGTGGTCTTTGCAGAATGATTAGCATTCAAGTGCCAGTTAATCTAATGTGAAATAGAATAGATGAGACTCATATGTTAAACAGTATTAATTCTAAACTACAGTCTAACCATAAAAAATGAGCAAAAAGCTCCAGAAAAGGCCTCTGGCAGTGTCAGGTTGTAGTAAGACAAATGCAGGACAGCTGACAGCTCTGAGAAAGAAAACAAAAATACAACAGTCTTAATTATGACAGTTCCACAAAAATCCCTTTAGTCACGACTTCACCTCCAAAAAGCCTGGCAGGAAAGACCAGAAGCTGCAGACCAGAGAATCAAAGCAAACCTGCAGGGAAATGAGGAGAGGAAAGCACCTGCCGGGTATTTAAGACAGAGGAGGCCACACCAAAAAGGGCCGCCAACACCCCAGCACATGACAGGCAGATCTTAAAAACATTCTAGGAAAAGTGAATAAAACCAAATGTTATAAAACACATCTCCTTCTTAGTGGCTATACATAAATTCTGGACCTTTTCTAGTGAGTATGTCTCCATGTCATGTTGGTACCACACTGAATTTCCTGGTAAAATGCTAGGCTAACGCTTTAGCTAACAAAACTGTCATCAGATCAGACAGGTGTTCTCATTACGTTTACATTTCCTGCGTTTACCGGTTTCATGTTTGGACAAAGTCTTCCCGCCGCTGCAGCACCACAACAGAACTGTCTCAGCTTTTTCTCAAAAACTCTCGGGTGTCCATTTTTTGTTGAAAGTTGGGGTCAGAAACACTGGGACCACCAGAAAGTTCAGAAGTCGGATTAAACATGGAAGGGGGGGCAGAGGATTTTTTTCCTCTCTGATTGGTCAGACCTCTGTGCGTGTGTTGCATTCACTAAAGCTAGTAAAATACAAAACTGCCATGATCATGAATGTTATAGAGCAGTTCTGAGTGGAAAGAAAACGTTCGGGTTAGAGCCGTCAATGCCCAGGACAGCGACGCCGCTGGTCGGTAAGCCTTTTGTCCACATGTTCTGCAAAGCAGTTTTTGTTGACAACTTCATAACTTTTATACCGTAAAAACACAGGCGATCACGAACTGGCGCTCTGATTGACAGAGAGCGCCATCTGTTATTCTTCAATTGGATTGGTTGGATCAAAGCAACTGGACCTAATTTGACTGTACAATGTGCTGAAGATGCACACGCACAGACTGCGGTGCAGGCTTTGTCATTATACTTTTTAATCTTTGGATCTGGGGAAACAGCAAGTCTTTCTGAGTCAGAAGGTTAAAGCCAGAGTCAAGTCACGAGTTGCTGATGTAAAAGTGCAAGTCGAGTGTAAAGTCGTCAAATTCATGATTTGCATGCACACTCACATCCACACCCAGTCAGATCATGGAACATCAAATATCTAGGTGTGGCAGCTAGAGGGCCTTGTAATTAACATCACCAGCTGCTTTAATTGCAGAGGGCTGGTAAAAGCCCTTCCATCTCTGTCAGTGGTAGAATCAGCCTCAAACCCGCTGCTTCTGGGTTGGGACGTGCAGCGGGATTTGGGATATACAGCATCACATGGTGGCAGCGGCATTTTTGGCACGAAATGTATGCCGGATAGGTTTGATGCTTGTTCTCCTCTGGTTTGTCTCCTCACCCTTACAAAATCTGTCAAACTGTTTAGATCACCGGCTGTTTGCCATTTTTGCTCGTTTGTCTCTTGTTTTTCATCTTCTCGGGCTGTGGGAGCAGGTATGTGTGTGTTGTTTTTGTTTATGATTTGTGTTAATCTACATTATTTGTAGGTGTCGCTGTTGTTTTGCCACTCATTTTTCTTAGTCCATCACTGATGCCGTGATTCAGGGCCAAATTGGACATCTGTTGTGGCTCTGACTGCCGATTATCTGTGACCCGGATCAGCTTGAGGTGGTCAGACTGAGAGCCATCGGCTCAGGTTCCCCCCATTGGACCTCTCCATAGTCGAGAGTCCGGCACTAATTTGTTTTTGAGTTTTCTTGTGGCTTGCTCAGTGAACAACAGGGGAAACCTTAATGTCACATATGGTTTCACTTCTCCCTCAGGTTATTAGAACTGGTGCAGCTAAACAACACTCTGATTGGTTCAATACTGACAAACATACCTGTTTCTGTCCTGTAGCCCGGTGGTCCCCAACCACTGCGCCATGGACTGGTTCCGTGGATCAATTGCCACCGGGCCACGGAGGAAATGATTTTGATTTTCTTTTGAAACATAACCAGATTCTCTCAGGTACACCTTCAATCACTTGAGCTGTAAGGTTTGGTCAGAGGAGCAAAATGACTACGTATGAACGATCTATATTCTGAAAAATCGCTTGGTTTTGAAAATGGACCGGATTCTCTGGATTCCATTTCAGTCTCTTGAGACTAAAATCAGTCTGGGGGCGTGCAACACCAGACCATCTTTTTTTTGTAGCCACTTTGTTCTTTAAATCTGCTGAAAAGGGAACTTCTGACATCTATTCTGCCCACAAACTCCCTCCACGAGCAACTCAGACCTTCTGGCTCAGGTTGGTTATAAAACCATTCCCATGGAAATGCTCAGAATCCATAAAGCTGCCACAATCAGTCATTGGTGACACTGTTTACGTCCTTTCTGTAGGTTTTTCTGAAACTAGTCTACAAACTGCAGCTGTCTAAAAAAGCAAAGACCTACAAACCATCACTGATGCTGCAGCTTTATTACAGAATAAAAAAAATAAAAAATCATATTTACAAAGTTTACACAGCAATAACTTCAGTGTAAAAGCATGCAGAGAAATAAAAGACAAACTGCTGAGTCAGATATAAAGGTTGTCAAGGAGAAGAACTGCTGATTCATCATCTTTAAATGACAATGTGGAATGACAGACAGATTAAAAGGTGATCGTGTCATCAGAGTGGGAGGGGTTCCTGGGGATGTTCCCTTGAGATATCTTCAAAAAACATGAAGCTCTTGTGCGGGGGTTTCAAGGCTCTGATTCACCTGAAGATGAGAAGAACATAGGAAGAGCAAAGCATGACTTTAAGATTACCATGTTGCTTTTGACCATTATCTTCATCATTAAATGTCCCAGGGGGTGTTTGTGGATGTTTGTGTGTGGGGGGGGCAGTCTCACCATCATGTAGGAAGGAGGGGGTGGGTAGCAAACTTCAGGTGCTCTCATAAAGAGCCCTGTGTCTTCATCGTTCTCAGCTCCATCATAGTCGTGGAGCAGTGGCGTATGCGGCCCGTCTGCTCTCAGGTCCCTCTGAATGCTGCTGTAGCTCGGGGGGGACGAAGGGAAGGAAGTCCAGCTGCAGGTGGAGCCCACTTGGCTACTCATGCTACTGGTTCTGCTGCTGACACCGCTGAACGGAATGGTTCCGATCACCAGGGGGAGCTCCAGGCTCAGCTTCTCACTCCCAGGGACGTGCAAGTAGATCTGGGGAGGGAGGGGTGTGGGCGGTCAGTGTAAAGATAATGTTGCATACTGTGCGTTTTTTTTAATCAAGTGACAGTTCACAACAGACAAAAGCACTACACAAAGGAAAAAAAACACTGACATCAAGCCAATAACCAGGAAGAAACCTCCATCAGAACTAGATGTACGAAGGAATCTAGTGAGATTGGTTGGAGGAGGATATAACAGAAAAGAGACAAACACAAAAAAAGTAGAACATCTGTTAGAATACGAGAGAGGGACAAGTTTGTAACAGCAGCAGAAAAACATTAGTTCATAGTAAGAAAAGGCAGAAGAAAAGGAAAGAGCTGATAGTCTTCAGAAGTCTTCATCAGTTATCAAAAGTCTTCATCACTTATCAAAAGTCTTCATCAGTCTTCAGAAGTCTTCATCAGTCATCAGAAGTCTTCGTCAGTCTGCAGAAGTCTTCATCAGTTATCAAAAGTCTTCATTAGTTATCAAAAGTCTTCATCAGTTATCAAAAGTCTTCATCACTTATCAAAAGTCTTCATCAGTCTTCAGAAGTCTTCATCAGTTATCAAAAGTCTTCATCAGTTATCAAAAGTCTTCATCACTTATCAAAAGTCTTCATCAGTCTTCAGAAGTCTTCATCAGTCATCAGAAGTCTTCATCAGTCATCAGAAGTCTTCATCAGTTATCAGAAGTCTTCATCAGTCTTTAGTAGTCTTTGTCAGTCTTCATCAGTCTTCAGTAGTCTTCATCAGTCTATAGTAGTCTTTGTCAGTCTTCATTGGTTTTCAGTAGTCTTCATCAGTCTTTAGTAGTCTTCAGAAGTCTTCATCAGTTTTCAGTAGTCTTCATCAGTCTTTAGTAGTCTTTGACAGTCTTCATCAGTCATCAGAAGTCTTCGTCAGTCTGCAGAAGTCTTCATCAGTTATCAAAAGTCTTCATCAGTTATCAAAAGTCTTCATCACTTATCAAAAGTCTTCATCAGTCTTCAGAAGTCTTCATCAGTCATCAGAAGTCTTCGTCAGTCTGCAGAAGTCTTCATAAGGTTATCAAAAGTCTTCATCAGTCATCAGAAGTCTTCATCAGTTATCAGAAGTCTTCATCAGTCTTTAGTAGTCTTTGTCAGTCTTCATCAGTCTTCAGTAGTCTTCATCAGTCTATAGTAGTCTTTGTCAGTCTTCATCAGTTTTCAGTAGTCTTCATCACTCTATAGTAGTCTTTGACAGTCTTCATCAGTTTTCAGTAGTCTTCATCAGTCTTTAGTAGTCTTTGACAGTCTTCATCAGTTTTCAGTAGTCTTCATCAGTCTTTAGTAGTCTTTGACAGTCTTCATCAGTCATCAGAAGTCTTCGTCAGTCTGCAGAAGTCTTCATCAGTTATCAAAAGTCTTCATCACTTATCAAAAGTCTTCATCAGTCTTCAGAAGTCTTCATCAGTCTTCAGAAGTCTTCATCAGTTATCAAAAGTCTTCATCAGTCTTCATAAGTCTTCATCAGTTATCAAAAGTCTTCATCGGTCTTCAGAAGTCTTCATCAGTTATCAGAAGTCTTCATCACTTATCAAAAGTCTTCATCACTTATCAAAAGTCTTCATCAGTCTTCAGAAGTCTTCATCAGTTATCAAAAGTCTTCATCAGTTATCAAAAGTCTTCGTCAGTCATCAGAAGTCTTCGTCAGTCTGCAGAAGTCTTCATCAATTATCAAAAGTCTTCATCAGTTATCAAAAGTCTTCATCGGTCTTCAGAAGTCTTCATCAGTCTTCAGAAGTCTTCATCAGTTATCAAAAGTCTTCATCAGTCTTCAGAAGTCTTCATCAGTTATCAAAAGTCTTCATCACTTATCAAAAGTCTTCATCAGTCTTCAGAAGTCTTCATCAGTTATCAAAACTCTTCGTCAGTCATCAGAAGTCTTCGTCAGTCTGCAGAAGTCTTCATCAGTTATCAAAAGTCTTCATCAGTTATCAAAAGTCTTCATCAGTCTTCAGAAGTCTTCATCAGTTATCAAAAGTCTTCATCAGTCTTCAGAAGTCTTCATCCGTTATCAAAAGTCTTCATCAGTTATCAAAAGTCTTCATCAGTCTTCAGAAGTCTTCATCAGTAATCAAAAGTCTTCATCAGTCTTCAGAAGTCTTCATCAGTAATCAAAAGTCTTCATCAGTCTTCAGAAGTCTTCATCAGTTATCAAAAGTCTTCATCAGTTATCAAAAGTCTTCATCAGTTATCAAAAGTCTTCATCAGTCTTCAGAAGTCTTCATCAGTTATCAAAAGTCTTCATCAGTAATCAAAAGTCTTCATCAGTCTTCAGAAGTCTTCATCAGTTATCAAAAGTCTTCATCAGTCTTCAGAAGTCTTCATCAGTTATCAAAAGTCTTCATCAGTTATCAAAAGTCTTCATCAGTCTTCAGAAGTCTTCATCAGTTATCAAAAGTCTTCATCAGTCTTCAGAAGTCTTCATCAGTTATCAAAAGTCTTCATCACTTATCAAAAGTCTTCATCAGTCTTCAGAAGTCTTCATCAGTTATCAAAAGTCTTCATCACTTATCAAAAGTCTTCATCAGTCTTCAGAAGTCTTCATCAGTTATCAAAAGTCTTCATCACTTATCTTGCATATATTGCTACACTGTTCATGACTCACCATGAGTGTGTAGTCCACCTTAATGATGTCACAGCCACTCAGCGTGGGCTGGAGTTTTGGGACCCTAATGCTCCTCCCCTGCCACATGTCACACATGCCAGAAATGATGGGGTTCCCTCGAACCGCAGACAGCTTTTGGTGCAGCTCCTGAGTAGAAAAGCAGCAGATCTCAGGCCCCTATTTCAGCCATGAAGGCTCTGATCTGAGGCTCATCAGAACTGACCTTTGTGCTGCCGTTGACAGTGTAAGAGTGTTTGCAGATGATGGCGGCCTTCGGGACAACAATGCGGGAGCAGGTGTTCTCGAACCTGGCATTAATCTGGATGTCCTCACCCTCACAGTACCCCCTCCTGTCAATCTGAGCACTGATGGACACCTGTCCGTCAGGTATGAACATGCAAGTGACCTTCTTCTGTTTGGAGGCAGCAGCGGGGGCCTACGGCAAAAGGCAGAAACCTGTTTCAACAGAACATTTTGAAACTGTTGCTTCTGAATATTGACTGACATTCAAGCAAACAGTGCAACGTGTCCAATCAGAATTGGCCTTCTGGGAAGTTTTCTTCATCTACGCAGATCTGAGTTTCGGTATGCTACAGGAAGTTCTCACTTTCATACCAGCAAGTGGGGTTGGTTGACATCCAGCGGCTCCTGGACCTCAAACTCCTGCTCACAGTGCAATGCATCCTGGTTAGGCCGCTGCAGCTCTGCGTGAATGTGGTATCGTACTGAGCCAAACTTCCCTCTGTAGGATGACACCAGGTGCCTGTGGGGGTGTCCGGGAGGGCAGGCAGAATAGACCCAGTCAGAAAAGAAAAAACTGATGATTCAATGATCATAGGGATCGTAAGGACTTACCCAGGAGATGGGAGCTCAAAGCCGAACTGGAAAGAGAAGGTTTTTCCAGGAGGGAGCAGGAAGCAGTTCTCTGAATCTGGGAGGGGGGTGGGATGTTACTAGACATCCTGGTAAAGGACTGATCAATGACAAATCAATTGCACATTAAAAAATACACAGTCTGTGTATTTCAGAATTGTGTTTTTAATTGTCTTAAGATGGTCAAGTTTTTAGCAAAACTGTTGGTCAGAAACTGTGCTTTCTAAATAAAGTTTGATTTGATTGGGGGGCTGACTGAGAAATCAGTAAATATCAATCAACATTTGGCATTTTGATGTATTTTGGCCTCTGCCTTTATTACAGTAAGTCAATATAAATGTGGTTATTTAGGCTTCAATTTAGCCACGCCTCTCTACGTCTTCCATCTGACTGGTTACATAAGCCACCACACATTTCAGAGCCAATCACAAACCAGATAATCCTGTTGATCCAAAGAAAACATGATCAGAACATATGTGTAAAAACAAAGACCAAGCAAAAGCCTTGGCCAATGAAAGCCTGATTGTTTGAGGAATTCTGGGAAAATCATCTATCAAAGCACATTTTTAAACATGCTGTTCCACACATATGAAGGATGGAATTCTTTGCTGTTTGATCCAGTTTATTTAATATTATTATTGAGATTAAATTAAAACTTTCATAAACAGATTTTTTTTGCTCTGATTTAAAATAAATCCGTTTATGTATGAATGTTATCAATGCTGTGGATTACTTTGAGGATCCAGAAACCTGCATTTGATAACCTGGAAAAACGTGTCCGTCCTACTGCATCCTATAGACTGAATACTGCATTAAAAATGACACAACTTTAGAGAAAATGGGGGGTAACTTCCAGCTATATCTGGAGCAGGACCCTGAAGATGGAGGAGGGAGAATGGTTCTGCAAACACCAGCTGGTTCTAGCAGGAGAACATCTCTGTGAGCGCATTGCTGTATGATAGTTTATTACCAAAAGACCACTTTTTTACACTGAGGTCAACCAGGGCCAACGGTCCAGAACAACATTAACCCTGTAAAGCCGGAGCCATTAAATTCTTTGAACTTGGAGCCTTCATTGTTCCCTCTGAACAAACAAACACTTTTTTACATCTAAATTTTTATTTGTATCATATTTGATACATCAAGTCACACAGCTCAAAGATCTAACAAAGACATTCTCAAACCCCCAAATTACAAGACATTAGTATTGTGGAGGGCTGACACGCTCATGGATCAAACATGATCGTTCGGCTTTATGGAGTTGAGCTGTTCGTGTGGATGACGTCACTGCTGTCCAGCAGGTGAGCTGTTCCGGTGTTTTTGACAAAAACGGATTTTTGATCATAATTCTTCTTTGTTGCTTTTTTTACTGCTCACCTGTACTAAGCTCCTCCTCCAGCTGCAGGTCCTCTTCACACTTCAGGTATTCCACCTCGCGCACGCGGCGCCGGTTATTTCCCCCGCGGCGCTGCACGCGCGCACAGCCGGCGGCCGTGACCCGGAGGCGCGTGAGCCGGCAGGGGGCGGCCGCCTCCAGCTGCACGAGGCCGGACACTTTGTCCCCGCTGCTGTAAAAGGGGCGGAGGGGGTCCGACAGCACCAACCGGAAGAGCCGCGGCTTGTTGGATGGAGTCAGAACCATGACCGAACCGGAACTATAACAAATAAGACTTCGTGCAAACAGGATTTAAACTGCGAGTGCACGCGCATGGATCTGCGGGTCTGCGGAAAGTAGACCTGCTTTATACTATCGTGGGGGGGGGAGGCTTGTGCTTAACACTACTGTGAGATGCACGTGCTCACTGCGTGCACGCAGAATGTGGGGGGCTCTGTGATTCGTTAGTCTGAGTCCTTGACCAATGAGGATACAGAGCGCGCGCGTGAACAGCTAATTATGGTAGGGGGGCTTAGACTCCAGAAAGTGAAGTAAACAACAGCTGATGCCCCCCTATCCTCCCCAGGAGGAACCAGGGAAGACTTTCTCCAGAAAAGGGGTGTGTGGGGGTGTTAAGATAAATAATTGCAGATAAATAAAAACAATAAACAGAGTTGTTTGTTTCAGTTCTGTTTGATTCTGACCCGGGTTCAGGGTTCCCTGTTAAAGTAGAAGGTTCCACCATATGCTCACACACACGAGTGTGTTTTCCTAAATATCTACCGGCTGCAGGTTCTCTTTGTTTACAGTTTGTCCAAATCCTGATCAAGGTCAAAGATCACCTCAGCAGCTGTTAGATTTCTGAAAAACGCAGAGTTTGGGGTGTCGTTTGTAAATGTGCGTCGTCAAATTTTAAGCGTAACAGATTATTCCCATTTTCCTTTGGGCGTTCTGTAATGTGCATGACAAGTTAATGATGGAATGTGACGTGGAGATTTGTGGGTAGAAGAATGAAAAGGCGGGAAGAATAATAAAAATGGTGATCCTCTAACCCCAAGACATGGGTCTCTGAGCTCCTTCATATTTATAACACCTGGAGAAATTGTGCAGGAGATTAAGAGGAACAGTCTTGATGGAACACTTACAGAACTCTTAGCCCGCTAAGCTAGCTAGTTAGCGGCTAGCTAGGCTCATGCAGATGTACAGTGGTTTGCAGAAGTATTTACACCTCTTGAATTTCTCCACATTTTCTCACATTATGACTACAAACATAAAAATATTTGATTGGAATTTTATGTGAAAGACCAACACAAAGTGGTACACACTGGTGAAGTGGAAAGAAAATGTACAAGAGTTCATTAAAAAAAAAAAACTGAAGAGTGCAGTGTGCAAAAGTATTCAGCCCCCCTGAGTCAATACTTTGTGGAACCCCCTTTTGCTGCAATTCCAGCTGCAAGTCTTTTGAGGTTTGTCTCTACCAGCTTTGAACATCTAGAGACTGAAATCTTTGTCCATTCTTCCTCACAAAACAATTCAATCTGAGTCAGATTAGATGGAGAGCGTTTGTAAACAGCAGTTTTCAGATCTCTCCACAGATTCTGGATTGGATTTAGGTCTGCACTTTGACTGGATCATTCCAACACATGAATCTGTTTCATTTTTATCATTCCATTGCAGCTTTGGCTTTATGTTTAGGGTGGTTGTCCAGTTGGAAGGTGAATCTCCGCCCCAGTCTCAAGTGTTGTTCAGCAGGCTGGGTATTGAGGTAGGAGAAGAAGAGTGGTGGAGTAGGTAAGGGTGACGCCCACTGATGATGCTTTGCAGGTCTGGGCAAAGGAGGTCTCTGGCGTGTGACTATAGCAGGCTGAAGCGGCGAGGAAGGCTTGCATGGCCGTGGCGAGAGCTGGAAGAAGCAACGAAAACTTCCTGGTGAAGAGGACTGAAGAAGAGACAGGTTAGTAGTGTGGGGAACAGGTGGTGAGTATGAGTCTGATTAACTGGAGGGGGAACCCAACAACACGCGTGATGCAGTAAAAGTGATCAACCATCATTCAGTCCAATGTGTGGAAACACTTTGAATTTACAAAGTCATGTGATCATACAGTGTTCTAGAATGTTCTAATGATGTTCCTTTGGATTATTCTGATGTTAAAAACAACAGTGGAATGAACTTTATCAAACTCAAATGTGAATGGATTTAACATTCATTCTTGTTTGTTTGTTTGTTTGTAAACATATTTATTTACACTTGATTATCCTGAAGAAACACAAGAATCTGGAAAACTTCACTGTTCAGTAGCAGGAATTTATCTCTGATAATTCAACACTGTTGAAGTTCTGGATGAAGATGTTCTGAATTGGTTTTAGGTCAGAGAATTGGATCCAATCAGGTTGTTCAAAATGAAACAATATTGACTATGAATTGGATTAGCATTTATAATATAAATCAATGGTTATTAAAACGAATCGTTACACCCTTGGTAACCTGGCCTCATTGTAGTGGTCTGGACTAAACTGGATGACCATCAACAGTCATAATCAACAAAGCTGGTCTGATGTTCTTGTATGAACTGAGGCAGAATCCACAGGTTTGGAGGGAAAGAGAAGCTTCTTGTGACAATAATTTTCTTTGAGATCTGTTAATGGATCAGAACAACATTTCAAAGATGTTCATGACATTGGATAGAAAGGTACTTCTTTATTTTCATGTTCACTTATGGCATGTTCACTCCATGTTCTAATGATGATACACATTCCCTTCTGATTCCTCGTGAAGAAAAATGTTCCTGAGGTCACAGGAAGTCCTTTGATAAAAGTTTTGGAGATTGTTCTGTATGATCTGCCTCTGTCCTCCAGACCTTCAATTAATTCAGAACATGTTCTTCTTTCTTCTCCTCTTCTCCTTTGACCTCTCCCACTTGCAGCTGATTGGAGGGCTAAAGTTACCATGGTAACAGTTTGAGGGCCTGGAGAGTGAAAGTGGGACCACAGAGATTGTGGATGTTCCTAAACCAGAATCAGGAGGAAGAACCCAATTCAAATTAAAACCTTAAGGAAGTTCAGATCCTGGAATGATCCAAAGCAGACCCTGATTCATATCAAGATCTCATGAGTCCATTTGATTTTCTGAAGAAAACGCTAATAGAGAACAGAACCAAGAGTGTAGACAAAGAGAAGGGTTTGATGAGCAGCAGAACCGCTGAAACAGGTTTCAAAGCAAAAACCATCATAATAAATTAACGAGAGAACATGAACAGAATCAAGAGAAGGATCCATGCTCAGAACCGGCCCAAGCAACAGAAAGAGCCAGTTCTAGATCAAAGCCCTATTGGGACTGAGAACCGGATCAGACCCAGACTAAACTGAGAGATCTCCAAACACAAGGCGCAGGTCCACATACCCCATTAAAAATGAAAACCACATGCCAGCCCAAACTCTGCTCGAATCCCACACCAAGATCCAGAACTCTATTCAGAACAGGATTAAGATTTGGTTCCAGATTCAAGAACAGATTTATGACTATCCCACAGATCCTGATCCAGACTTGGCTGCTTGTCAAGAGCAATATTTTGATCTAGACTTCCTGGATTGAGATCCAAATCCAGACTTAAGAATCTGATCCTGGTCCTTCCTGACCTGTTTCCCAGAACCTGATGGACATCATGTGCATATCTAGGACAAGCCCAGACTGACAGCCAGAACCAGGTTCATCAAAACAGAATCTGATTGTGCAGTAAAGAGTGTGCAGAGCATTTGAAGTGTATTTACCGGTAAACATCCACAACCATTCATGATCAAAAACCAAAGACCAAACCCTGAACCAAATCAAATTGACCCAAAGCACTGATGACACAAGAACAAAGACATGGTCCAGAGGGTCTTCTGGGGAGCAGTGGGGTCTTTGGTGGTATTCTGGAGACCTATGACCAATCTGGAGTGTCTGTCATCTGTTCAGCTTCTCATCATACCTGCAGAAGGAGAACATCTGTGTCTCAGTAAAGTTCCACCTGAGTGGGAACATAAGTAGACATGATCTGGGTCACTCCTGAGGAAGAACAACAGATGTTCTGCCTCCCTAAAACCCAGAAGTCAGAGGTGATGACAAAGATGAAGAGGAGAAGGGCAGAACAGCGAGTTATTTTAGGAACTTTTAGGCGACACAGACTTCAGGGGATCAGGAGGTTCTTCCAGATGATTGGACAGCTCCAGTTAAAGAGATCATGGAGACTGAGAGGAAGAAACGTGGTGCTTAATCTGGAATGAAGAAACCAGATCTGAAGACCTGATGAAGTTCAGTACAGTTGAGTGAGAGGAACAGAGATGGAGGACGAGAAGCAGGTTAGGATGATGAAGGACAGATGGAAATGTGATGACAGGTTCTACAAGACTGACGGAAAGATAGAAGGAGAACTTTGAATATCAAGGATCAGCTTTGAGGTCCTTCTGGTTTCCATGGTGATGCATAGACTGACAGATTCGTTTGATCATTGATTGTCTCAGAGAACTGGACTGAGTGAGTGTGAACCCCCACACAGAAAATGTTTTATTCCCAGATCTAACCAAATGAAGTCAGTTCAGTTTTTCCCCATTTTTCTGTGAAACAGAAAAAAAAGAATTATCAAGAAGATGTAAAAAAAGGGATCAGATCAAGAATGATTATTCTGACCAACAGAATGACTGACTAACAGCTGTGTATTTCTCTGTAGTCCATGGGATTTTGGCTTCTTGGAGCCAGCAGGAACTTCTTGTTTGGAACACAGAGGGGGAGACTCTGTCCAGTTCTCATGTACAGTCAGTGGTTCAGACAGAAATCTCTGTGGACCACGATGTTTAGAGCAGGTGAAGGATCATCTAAAGAGGTGAAGGTTTGCTCTGGAAATGAGAGGAATGAAGGTCGTCTGCAGGAAGACAGAGAGATGGGTGGGAATGAGAGAAACTCCAGAGGAACAATGAGGTTACAGGGAGGAGAGTCTTTGGCTCTTCCAGCAACCCCAGCAGTTTCCACAACTCCATCTGGATGAAGTCCATCTGCTACACTGATCAAACATGTCGTTGTATATAATAATGTAATATAATATATATATATATGATATATATAATGTAATATTTAGCTGTTATCTTATCTTGTAGCTGTTTATCTAGACGTGTTTGTTTATTAGACATATACTTGTTATTCAACCATGTAGTTGTGGAAATAATTAAGCTCACTTTTTGTAATAATCTAGATCAGGGGTCTCCAACCCTGGTCCTCGAGGGCTGCCGTCCTCCTTGTTTCGCAGCTAACCCGGCTTCAGTAATTGCTGCTCACCTGGATCAGGTGTGATCAAGCAATCAGAAACAGGGATTATTCAATCCAGTTAATCAGCATCTACTGAAGCAAGGTTAGCTGCAAAACAAGCAGGACGGCAGCCCTCGAGGACCAGGGTTGGAGACCCCTGTTCTAGTACATCACCTGTTTGTCCGGGGTTGAGGATCTCTCCTTCATGTGGGAAACCCTGAGGTTTCTTAGTTTTTTCCCCCAAAAAGAGACAGGAGTTTTTTATGAGTTTTTCCTCACCGAGAAAGAGAGTGTAAAGACAGAGATGTTTCTTCAGATTAGTCTGCTTAACAACCAGCTATTGTTTACTTTTACATGTCTGATTTTTTGTTTCTTGCAATATACTGACATCAGTCCATTAAGACGGCTATGGCTGTGATATTGGGCCATTCAAATCCAATTGAATTGAATTGAAGTAGAGGAGAAGAAGGTGGAGACTCTTAGTTCTTATGATCAACAGTCCAGAGGCGTGTGGAAGCAGGTTGGAACTAGTGGAGGAAGGCTTCAAGTGAAATGAAAACAAAGGTGAAGAACTGTGGTGAGGACAGCTTAGAGACAGCAGCTGGAGTGACCAGGATGGATCAGGAATGAATCCATCAGAGGACTAGATCATAGAACATGTTCTGACACCAGATGGAGATATTTGGACACGTTGAAAGGAGGAACAAGGAGGATGCTGGAAAAAGGATGCTGAGGTTGGAAAGAGAAGAAGACCAAAGATGGAGGAGAATACAGAAGACAGAGTTGGATGGAGGATTTGCTGTGGTGCCAATAAGATAGCAGCTGGAAGACTTGAGAGTTTGAGTAAAGTTGAAGGTAAAGTCAAGGAGCAGTGCTGACAGTTCGTATTCTTACTGTCGGATAGTATCAGGGATCTGCAGTCTGTCTGTGGGAATGAACTGAGAGAGCTTCTGCAGACTGTGAATGAAACTGATCTTCTTGCTGAACTTGTCACTGTGGACAGCAGGTGGAGGTGTTTCAGGTGAGATGTGACAGGAAACATGAAAGACTTTCAAAGTGCTGCTAAAGAGAGTGCAGGAGTTTCTGAGTGGAGACCTGATGAAGGGTTTGACCAGAGTGATGAGAGCCTTGATGTACCAGGCGGGATGAACAACCAGGAGTCCCTTCAAGTCCTTCTTCAACCTGAGCACACAGCAGGACACCAACATGACCAGTGTTGTCATGGTAACCAGATCACTTCTATGACTTATCAGAGTGAGTATAAACAGAAAACAGTTGCTTTTCTTTCAGAATAAATGTCTGTACCCAGCAGGGCTGTGCAGATGAGGAAAGCCATCATACCTTCTGTCAATGGAGGTGTAGCACTGGTGGAGCCACTTGATAGCAGGTAGTTTGTTTCTGGGAGCCAGACTGCACAGGTAGACAAGCATGTAGTTCTCCGAAACCATCAGGTCCAAAGTTCCAACAATGTATCTACAGGAAGACGTATGGGTCATTGTGCGCTGTCACATGAAGCACAGTCGGCTCCTGTCAGTCACCTCACCTGAACAGGTTCTCCATGACATAATCGTAGTTCTCCACCGTGTTCTCTGGCAGGTAACAGGAGGTAAAAAGGATGATGGCGTTCATCCCATCTCCATAGTAACCTGACCAACAGAGGAGTCTCGGTCAGAGAGTCTCCAGCGTAGATGTTTGGTTCTTTGGTGAACGAATCTCACCTCCATGTGACAGAACCTGCAGATACGGCTCCAGCACACTCATGTTCACGTGAAACTCATGTCCAGAGACGCAGAACCGTCGCCAGCGGCGCCCCTTACTGTCTACCTGATCCAGCTCCATCAGACCCTCTGAGGGTTCCGCTGGACTCCATGCCACACCCACAACCCTGCCCTTTCCCGTCCGCGGGAGGTCATCTGTATCACAGAGGATTGACAGCATCTCAACCCAAGTAAAGTCCATCTGATCTTCACCTCCTGTCTCCCTGATGGACTCACCGTCCCACTCCAGGTCATGTGTGCTGTCAGGCAGCGTTCCCGTCTCGCTTCCAGATGGCGTCTCCAGGGCGTCTAAGTTGATGTCCAGAGACGGCGTTTCATCTGTGGCTGAGAGCGCTGCAGCCGAGAAGCTGTCGCAGTTGGGATCCTGTGGGTCTCGGTGGCTCAAGGTCAGGCTGAGGGTTGGGGCCACAAGACGCCTTTTAGCCCCACCCCCAATGCCTAGTGCCAGGGCGAGGCTGGTGGGTGGAGCTAAAGGAGGAGAGGGTGGAAAAGCGTTTTCACATCTGGTCAAATATTTCTTGCTGCTACTTTATCAGGCAAATGATGAGGAGGCTCCCAGGGGCCCCGGGGGCCCATTGATGACTGAACTTTCTGTTTCTGATGATGAAATGCTCGTTCCACCACATTAATGAGGACGCAGTAAAAATATTGATGTTATATGGCTACATTCAAAAGTAACAAACACCAAACCAGAAAAATCTCCTTATTAAGATAATTCTTAAAAAGAATGAGAGGGAAACTTGATAGGACACCAGCAGAAACAGATCCACAAAGTAAATTATACTATTAATTAATACTATACAAATGTTAACAATATGATGGTGGAGCTTGGTCTAGGAGATCCATGGAGACATAAGAACCCAAGCATGAAAAACGTCCCTTTTTTCTCCATAATAACATAATGGCTAGTCCAGAATAGACTTCTGTATTTCTCAGCAACCTATGAATTAAGTAATAGACTGCCAAATAGAGTCTACAGCACTAAGTGATCATGCCCCAGTAATCTGACATCTTGATATCTGTAATGACATTTTTTTAAAATAATGGAGCCTAAATGTATCATTGCTTAGCAACACAGCAGCAGTTCAAGAATTAAAGCAAACCTTGAGAGATTACTTAGAAACAAATGACACTGAAGATGTCACTCCACCAATTTTGTGGAGCCAGAGCTGTAATCAAGAGGATGATTCAGATTTAATCCTGGATAAAGAAAGTACGATTAAAGGAAGAAAGCATAAAGTTGTTAGAAATGGAGCATAAAAATAAAGGTGAAAAGGACATACTGTTGAAAAAAACCTAGAAAAACATTAGAAACGATCTTCACATACATACAGTGGGTACGGAAAGTATTCAGACCCCCTTTAAGTTTGTCACTCTTTGTTATATTGCAGCCATTTGCTAAAATCATTTAAATTCATTTTTTCCTCATTAATGTACACACAGCACCCCATATTGACAAAAAACAAGAGTATTTGACATTTTTGCAGATTTATTCAAACAGAAAATATTGAACTCAGGTTCTGTCCATTTCTTCTGACCATCCTTGAGATGGTTCTACACCTTCATTTGAGTCCAGCTGTGTTTGTTCTACTGATTGGACTTGATCAGGAAAGCCTCACACCTGTCTATAGAAGACCTTCCAGCTCACAGTGATGTCAGAGCAAATGAGAATCATGAGGTCAAAGGAACTGCCTGAAGGGAATTTAAGGGGGTCAGAATACTTTACGTACCCACTGTAGTTGAGGGGCCTAAGATGCTCTCTACAAAAATATTATGAGATGCATAATAGAGCCAGTCGACCTCCAGCTTTTCAGCTTCGTAAAATACAAACAGACAGAATGGTACACAAAATAAATGACCCCACAAATAAAACATCGACCTATCACCCTAAAGAGATAGCCTTCGCAATCGTTTATAAGAAACTTTATGAAGAGCCAAATCAAGCCAACAATGAAGTCAAACAACAAAGTGCTTTCAGTAATCTTACCTTACCTGCCCTGTCTACAGATGAAGCTTCAGAAATGATTACAAACATAACAGAGACGGAAATTAGAGAGGCAATTAAAAAGCTAAATGATCAGAAGTTCCCAGGAACAGATGGACTCCAGGGTGACTTTTATAAATGCTTTATGGAAGATTTACCACCACTATTAACCAGGGTCTTTAATTATGCAATTGAAAATGGGGAAATGCCAGACTCATGGTCTGAACTCCTCATTTCAATCATTTACGTAGAAGGAAAAGATGCAACACAATGTGAGGGATATAGACCTATTAGTTTGTTGTGGAATATCTAAAGCTACTTACTAGTATTCTAGCAAAACGAATCCAAAAACACATGCAAAAATGGATTCACCCGGTTCAAGGGGGCTTTATTTCAGGCCGACAAATTAATATAAGGATAACCTTAAAAGTTATAATGGAAAAAGAAAAATGAGTAAAAGATCTATGGTAATTATTGTCGATGCTCAAAAAGCATTTAACATGGTCATTTGGCACTTTCTATACAATCCTCTTTTGGCTATGTGTTTTTGGCTATGGGCTAAGTTTATTGAGTGGATAAAAGTAATTCACAAAAATCCAAAATCCTGTGTTGGGTTATTGGATGCTGCTCTGAATTTTTCTACTTCTAGAGAGGAGTTCACCAGGGTGACTGTCTGAATCCTCTGCTATTCACAGTTAATACTGAACCTCTTGCTACATTAATCAGGATGAACTATAAGATTTAAAGGATCGAGGACAAAAGTGAGAAAGAACACAAAATATCACTCTTTGCAGATGACATTTTAACAACTATTAGTGATCCAGTTACATCTATTCCAGCTCTCATAGACTCCTTTGGAGAGAATGGAAAGCTTTCAGGTTATAAAATCAACCAATCAGAATCAATTATGTTAAAAGGACAATGGCCCACAATTCTCTCAAGCAGCATTGCATTTTGCATGAGTAATCAGGGATTCAGATGTCTAGGAATCATAATCATTACTCCCCAAATGTCACAGTCATTTAAATCTAACTATGGTAAACTACTAGAAGAACTAAAAAAAGATCTTACCAGATGGGACATTTTACCTCTGTCACTGTTTCAGTCACAATAAAGATACTAACATCCACTGTGACAATTCTCAATAAAATGATCTCAAATGTATTTGGCAGAACAAACATCCAAGAACTAAATTCAAAACACTGATGTGTCCCAAAGAGCTGGGTGGATTAAATATACGATATTTAAGAAAATATTATTTTGCCGCCCAGATTAAGTCAGTGGTTGCCTGGGTTTCACAAGGAGTGGGAAATCTGGTTTAATATGGAGCAGAGTGATCGTCCAAATAAATATCTCAATACTGACTAAAGGACCAAAAAGTAAAATTACACATGAACTGGTGAAAAACCCCCTATCTGTATGGACAAAAGTTAGAAAAACGTTCAACCTTCCCAAATCAATTAGCAGATTCATACAAGTCCATCATAATCCTGAATTTCCACTGGCATCAAGTCTAAACAACTGGGCCAAAACGGCTTGAATATGCTGGGTCAAATGTTTGAAAACGGGAACCTGATGTCCTTTCAGCAACTCCAACAGGAATATAGTCTACCAGGTCGAGATTTCTATCAATATTTACAACTAAGACATTATTTTAGTAGAAACTATATTTTGGCCAACCTGCAAATTCCACCATCAGACTTTGAGTTATTTTTTACATCTATAATCAAAAGAGAAATTACTGGTTAATATGTATCCCATATTTACAAGATCTTACAAAAGGCTAACACAGAAGACACACAGCATATTAAAGGCAGATGGGAATTGGAAATGAACACCATATTTAAGGATGAAGACTGGGAATCAACACTTCCAGAGGGAAATAAAACAAACAGCCCAATGTTGAGGGAATTTGAATGGAAAACAAAAGTTTGATTTTTAAGACTCCTTTAGTTCCGTCCAAATCTGCTGGGACGTCAGATAAATGCTGGAGGGGGTGTGACCTCATGAGGGACCATCCTTGTACATTTTGGGATGGTCCTAAATTGATTCGTTTCGAAAATGCTGTACAAGAAAACATTGAGTATTAAAGTGATACTGGAGCCAACCTCCGCTGTATTGGGCATATTTAACAGCAATGTTCCATCAAATGGCAATTTTCATTTGTTAAGAAAACTTCTTCTCATTGCAAGGAAAATGATCACGGTCTCCTGCAGGCCACGCCCCCACAATCACTCAGTGGAAGAACAAACTGAAAGATGTATAAATACAGAAGAAATCCCAGCAAGACTACAAATGAAGTGACATATTTAGAGAGAAATGGTCCCCAGTTCAGAAATACATTTGAAATGAATGAGCTGATCTCTCTGTGAAAGTGAATACACACATTTATAGAAGGCATGGCAGGGTGGAAAACAGATAGTCAAAACCCTTGCTGTGACTGTATATATGCATAACTACCTGAAAACAAATCCTAAATCTGTAATTAGATACATACACAGATACAAAAGTTTTATAAAAACTGTCATTTGCACTGAATGTTAATGAAACAAGGAAAAACAACATTATGGGCGTGGTAAACAAAAACCATTGCAAAATAATCTGCTGACTCAGCAAAAAAAAGATTAGAATCCACAAATGAAAATATTAGACATGTGTTGGGGATATCCAAAGGAAATTTGAAATTATTATGGGATGGCCACATTAATTACAGCATGGCAGCCATTTTGTGTAAAAATCTGCAATTTGATGATTTTCAAGTTGAACCTTTTGCTTGTCCAATTTTCACCAAATTTCACACAGATGTTGCCAGGTATCACCTGGCGACCAAAACATAAAATTGTTGCTGTGGACGCAAAACCAACTTAAAAGCCAAATTTTTTTTAAAAAGTGCTTTTTATAATAATTGTTCACATACAGCTCAGACCAGCCTCACGGAAAGAGAAGTTATGACTGCTTCATAAGTGTGGTCAGGTCAAAGGTGGGCGTCTAGGGCAGCTATGGCGCGCGGAGGCGGGTGGCGAGGGCAGGTAGCACCTGCGGGCCATACGACGCAGCATGTGGCTTCAATCATCATTATTATTGTCCCTTTCAGGGTCACGGGGCTGCTGGAGCCTAAACCCAGCCACTGTTGGGGAGAGGCAGGCTACACCCTGGACAGATCACCAGGCATAGCAGGGCAACAATCACACACACTCATAGCTATTACGACAATTAAGAGACATTAGTTCACCCATGAGGTGTGTTTTGAGCCGGAGAAAACCCACGCATGCATGGGGAGAACGTGCAAACTCCACACAGAAAGGTCCCAGCTGGGACTTAAACCAGGACCTTCTTGCTGTGAGCGCTAACCACTGCACCACCGCGCAGCCCTGTGTGGATTTAAACAAGCTAAATATGCGTCCATGTTTTGGAATTCGGCCCGTCTCCTGAGGTCAGACTTTGTCTTCTGGGAACCTCCTCATGATGAAACGCTGACATGAATCCTTTGCTCCTTTCTGTCAGTCGTTTATACCTGCTGTGCTGAAGACTCAGGTTACTGTGACATTTAGGAAAAGAACTTCAGAAATGTGGATCATTACTATCCTAAAGAAGTTTCAACCAAAGTGATGCATTTACCAGGGTCTGTGGCGCCTCCTGCTGGACTTTCAGACTCCTGTGGAGCGTCGCCGTCCTCTGGTAGAGGTCTGAGCAACCCAAAAACAAAAGCTTTACGACATTTGTTTCATAGATTGTGATTGAATTTTGGTTAATGCAGTATCAATAACCTGTGCTCTATGAGAACACAGGTTATTGGGGCAGCTGTGAAGCAGGGGTGGAGTGGTTGTCCTCTGATTGGAAGGTCGCAGGTTTGGTTCCTGCTCTACGCTTCCATGTGTTAAAGTGTCCATGGGCAAAACGCTGAACCCCACATTGCTCCTGGCGGTCATGTGTTAGCGGCGGTGCTGAGCAGCAGAGCCGCCGTCAGCGTGTTTGTGTGTGAGTGAAACCGTGACTAAAGCGATGTAGAAGTAAACGCCATTTCTGTACATTATTTTGTTATTGAACAAACATGTTGGGAGGGGGTCAGTTGTGACAGTGTGCTCTTGATTGGATGTTTTTGTTTGTTTTCCTCCTTATCTGTTATTGCTTTGGATAAAAGAGCGTGACGACTAACAAAGCTGCTGTTCGGTTCCGGTCCAGAGTGTGCGGAACCCCAGGTCCTGACGGAGAGGCCTCATGTTCTCTTAGGGAGGGTTTAGCGTTAAAGACTGCCCAACCTACTTCACTGGGTCACCAGCAGAAAAGTGAACCTCTGGCTTGTGTTTGTTGATTTAAAGTTAAAGGGAAATGTATTGATGTAATTGTTTGTTTATTGTTGTGTGCTGTGAAAATGAGATAAAAACAAATAAATAATCTAAATGAGAACAGATATTTGAGTATTGATCTTAACAAAGGATATGAAACACAAAATAATACTACTTCTTGAATTCTATTATTGCAGAAATAAACAGGTACTTTGACTTTTAGCATCATTACAGATTCTATCAGCATGGGCTTTGATTTATTTTCTTTGATAAAAATCAGAATTGTACTGAACAGAAACTGTTCCTTTTTATTATCATTGCTAGTTTCTGTATGATCGATCCTGGAACTTTCGATGTGTTTAGCCGTTAATCTCTTGGCTTTCAGACCTTTAAGTCCTATTTCTTTGACATTGTTTAAATGGGCGTGCTTTAGTCAGTCTCAACCATCGACTGTAACAGGGAACTGGACTGAGCGAACATGACAGCCCCTTCCCCAGAAAACGGTTTCCTTCTGTCTCCAACCAAATGGCGCAATTCAGTCACCCTTTTTCCATGATACAGATGCGGCCATGTTGGAGCCAGATGTGGTCAGTAAGCAGTGATTGGTCAGAGTTGGTCTGAGTCAACATTTCTATGGCAACCACTCTCTCCTACCAGGAGTGAGCTTGTTGGAAGGCCACACCCCTACAACTGGAAAGCGGGCTTCTAAAATCTGTCAAATGTTTTAACCGTTAGACATGGAAACCTGAAGGCCTACTTTTAGTCGAGGCTTCTCTACAGACAAATATGCTGGAAAAAAACAGAGAATTATCAAGAACATGTTTAAAAAAAAGTATCAGAGCAAGAATGGTTCTTCTAGAATGACTGAGTAACAACTGTTCATTTCTCTGTAGAAGTCTATGGGATTCAGGCAGATACTTCCTGTTTGGAACGTCTTGGGGAGGGGTCACTCAGTCCAGTTCTCAGATACAGTACATAGTTCTGACACAGGAGTCCATTTTAGGAGTGTGATGATGACATATCCATTCAACGTGGATTTAACAAAAAGCTGACTTCATTTGACCCAGAACATAACAAACCTTCACTTAGACACCCCCCCTCCCCCTCAACTCCACCTGCTTATCCTCTGACAGGTGAGGTCTTACCTGGGGAAGCCATCGTCCTGCCACTCCTCCCTCAGCTCCATGTCCTGGATGTCAGGGGGATGAGAGGAGCTGGCGACAGAAACAAACATGCTGTAAACAAGTTTGTATGCACGTGCACATGAAGGTGCACATGAAGTATACATGTGCACACTCATCAGTTCAGCAGAAACTCTAAGAAAATGATCATCATCAGAAAACCAAATAGTTGAGCTGAACCAGAACCCATAGAACCAGTTGCACAAGAATAGAAGAAACATAAAGCTTAATTTAAATAAATGCTACAAACTTTGGAACATTAGCAGTCATCTTAGAAAAGCATGTACCATGATTAAGAATTTGAGATGAGAGATCACATGTGGGTCCAATTGGAGTTAGCTCCGCCCACTATGATCAATGTAAGTGGGCAGGACAAACACACCTTGAAGGTCTTCTGGGTTCTTCCATGCATCCACCCTCCAAAACGGCTTATTTGATTCAAACCATCACACAAATGACCACAAATGTGTTTTGATTCAAAATGTATTATCCTACGAGATTCAATAGAAAATGACTCCATCCTGCAGACTCCCCTTGGTGGTCTCTGGAAGAACTGCAACATTTGTGACTTCATGGTTTAATTTATGTAAAGAACAGAAGGTGGAGGTGGGGGTATTTTTGTCTTTTAGACAAACACTGATCTTCTTTTCCTTTGGGCTTTTCTTTTCAGCCAATCAGCTTCCTCCATCTATCCCTGTCTTCCGCATCCTCTAACACCAGCTTCCTTCATGTCTTCATTCTCTGCATCCATAAACCTTCTCTATGTTCTTCCTCTAGACCTCTTTCCTGCAGTTCTAGACTCAGCATCCTTCTACCAACATCTTCACCGTCTCTCCTCTGGACATGACTGAACCGTCTCAGTCTGACCTCTGACTTTATCTCCAGAACCTCTAGCATGTGCTGTTCCTCTGATGGACTCATTCCTGATCCATCCTGGTCACTTCCAAAGAGAACCTCAGCATCTTCATCTATTTTCTCCAACCATTCCAACCTGCCTGACTCACTTCTTTTCTCTCTCCGTTCCTCTGGACTGTGGACCCGAGATACTTCAAATCCTTCTTTCTCTCTTCTCCCTTTATCCTCTCTCTTCCACTTGAGTTCTTCTCATTCACACATGAACTCTGTCTTTCTGCAGTTAACCTTCATTCCTCTCTTTCCAGGTCAAACCTCCATCTCTGTAGCTTCTCCTCCACCTGTTCTCTGTTCTCACTATAAATCACAGTATCGTCTGCAAACATCATAGTTCATGGTGATTCCTGTCCATCATCATTACAAACAGGAAGGGGATCAGAGCTGATCCCTGATGTAATCCCACCTCACCACTGTCTTACAGCCCTCATACATGTCCTGCTCTAACATACTTCTGTCTCTCCAGACGTCCTCATACAAAACCACAGTTCCTCTCTGTCATAAACTTTCTCCAGATCCTAAAAGACACAGTGTATCTCTCTGACCTTCTCTGACCTTCTCTATCAACATCCTCAAAGCAAAGATTGCATCTCTACCTTTTCCTGTCATAGTTCCAACATTCAAAGTTCCTACTCTCAGTCCAAGACTCATGACTTTCCTCTACTCTCTCCTCTGACAAGCAGTCCAATTTCTATCAGCACCCTGCTGGTGAACAGCATGGCAGTTGTTGTTAATTCGGGCCTCGACCGATCCAGTATGGATAGATCTGATTAGCATGTTTGGTTTGGTAAAGATTTTACGTGGGATGGCCTTCCTGACACAACCTCTGTCTTTTATGCGTGCTTGGGACCGGCACAGTGAGACTCTAGCTTAGGCTCCTTGTGGCTACACTTATTAGACTTTATTTACACTGATGATCCCTTAAATTTAACAGAACCGCTGATTACTTATGTTTGTGTTAAACTGAGCTTAGAGACAAAAAGGAGAACCCGTAAAATACACTTTAGAATAAAACTACCATCAAAAATAGAACAATTATAACTGTTTAAAATGAAAACAATATTTTTATAAAGCAGCTGCCCTTTTTAACACAAAAACTAGTGTTGACCAAAATAAAAACTAAAACTCTTTAAAAGTCAAACATTGGTCACTACAAAATAAATACATGAAAGATGAAGCCTAAATGAAACAAAAGCTTCATGGACGCTTCACTCTCAGCTTTATGGCAGATCCACAGATCATCACTGTAACAGGTCAAGAAAACAGCCTCGGCACATTCACTTGACCTCAGTCTGAATAAATGGGGGGAAAGTCCAAACACCTCCCTGAAAAAAGCCCCAGTTCCTGTTCCAACACTCCAAAACAAGATGTGGTTCCTCACAAAAATGTACATATGCATCCAGGGTCTAGTGTTAGAGGATCTATGACGTCTACAAGAAATCAAACTTCATTGTCCATCTCTGCCTGATTACCTGGGAAACAGTTTGAGGCAGTCACAAAACCCTCACCTGTCAAATAAACCAGTGAGGACAGGACCTCCTGCTTTCACACAAGGTTTCAGGTGAACAGACCTGCTGGGCAGCTGTTGACACACCTGAGAAGGGGCGGAGCTCTATTGTTCCTCTGTTTGTAGTTGGGCTCACACACCCTGGTAAGCAATAATGTGTGTACGTGTGAACATCTCAGTCAGGTCAGAACCTGAGCCGTCTTCTGTGGGTCAGGGTTCTTTGGGAGCTTTATGGACCCATCAAGGTGGGGAGAACTTCCAGGAGAACTCCAGTCCTTTGTCTATTCATCCAATCCCATTCAACTATAGAAGTCAAATAAGTCAGAAGGTGATGTTCCTGAGAGGATTCGTGGTTCCAAAAAATGATGGGCATGTGGCTGTCAGGAAGAAGTTCTTCAAGGATCTTTCATGGTTCTACGGGATCATAAAAATTATCTTGAAATATAAGGAGGACTGCTATGTTTTTTCTTTGTTTTCATTGGCTTTCACTGGTTCTTTAGGAGATTCCAGGAGATTCTGAGGGGGCTTTAAGGTAATAGCCCTGCAGAAATGCAAATGAAGAAGTACCTATTGGAAGTGATCAGAACATCCAGAGGAACTCCTCCAGGATGAATTCCTTCAATCTGGACCAAAATACTCAAATCATTAAACAGAAAAGACTCGATGCTGAGAGGCTTTCACTGACACAGGAAGAACCAGTTTCATCACCAAAAACGCAACCATGAACCAACTGTGATCTGGAAGAGGAAGCCTTCACACACACACAAACACACGTTACCCACCAACACACACAAACACTGGCAGTAGGGTCTATGTGGGTTCCCAACCACACACCTTTCCTTGTCTTACCTGTGTGTGTGTCCAGTAGAGGAGCTCATGATGTCACAGTGATGTCACGCCGTTGTCTGACCTCCTGAATGTCTGAGACTCTGCTCTGTCACTGCTGCATGTTGCAGTTCCACTCTGCATCTATGGGACTCGCCACCCTCCCCCTCCTTGTCTGTCACACAGGTTTGGCTGCATTTCACAGCAGAGCTGCTCTCTGATTGGATGACAGTCAGCTGCTTTGAGTAGACAGATAAGCCATCAGCTGCACCTGGACTTTAATCAAATCCACCAATCAGAGACAGGAGGTTTGAGGCAGACAAAAGTGTTGCGTCTGCAAGCTTCCTTCACTTTCCAGGATTTATTTTGAAATCCAAAAACAACTCTATTCTTTCAAAGGAAGAGCCCAAACTCCTGAGATGTTTGCTGAGGATTTATTTGATGAGCAGCTCAGTATCTCTCTGTCCAAAAGGCTGATGGAGGTTCCCGATGGAGGTTCCCGATGGAGGTTCCGATGGAGGTTCCCGACGGAGGTTCACGATGGAGGTCCTGACGGAGGTCACCGATGGAGGTTCACGATGCAGGTTCACGATGGAGGTTCCCGATGGAGGTTCCCGATGGAGGTTCCCGATGGAGGTTCCCGATGGAGAACCTCGACGGAGGTTCACGATGGAGGTTCACGATGGAGGTTCACGATGGAGGTTCCCGATGGAGGTCCTCGACGGAGGTTCACGATGGAGGTCCCGACGGAGGTCACCGACGGAGGTTCACGATGCAGGTTCACGATGGAGGTTCCCGATGGAGGTTCCCGATGGAGGTCCCGATGGAGTCCCCGATGGAGGTTCCCGATGGAGTTCCGATGGAGGTTCCCTATGGAGGTTCCCGATGGAGGTCCCCGATGGAGGTTCCCGATGGAGGTTCCCTATGGAGGTTCCCGATGGAGGTTCACGATGGAGTTCCCTATGGAAGTTCCCGATGGAGGTCCCGATGGAGGTTCACGATGGAGGTTCCCGATGGAGGTCCCGATGGAGGTCCCCGATGGAGGTTCACGATGGAGGTCCCCGATGGAGGTTCACGATGGAGGTTCCCGATGGAGGTCCCCGATGGAGGTCCCGATGGAGGTTCACGATGGAGGTCCCGATGGAGGTCCCCGATGGAGGTTCCCGATGGAGGTTCCCGATGGAGGTCCCCGATGGAGGTTCCCGATGGAGGTTCCTATGGAATCCCCGATGGAGGTTCCCTATGGAGGTTCCCTATGGAGATCCCAGATGGAGGTTCCCTATGGAGATCCCCGATGGAGGTTCACGATGGAGGTCCCCGATGGAGGTTCACGATGGAGGTTCCCGATGGAGTCCCCGATGGAGGTCCCCGATGGAGGTTCCCTATGGAGGTTCCCGATGGAGATTCCCTATGGAAGTTCCCGATGGAGGTTCCCTATGGAGATCCCCGATGGAGGTTCCGATGGAGGTTCCGATGGAGGTCCCCGATGGAGGTTCCGATGGAGGTCCCCGATGGAGGTCCCCGATGGAGGTTCACGATGGAGGTTCCCGATGGAGGTCCCGATGGAGGTTCCCGATGGAGGTCCCGATGGAGGTCCCCGATGGAGGTTCCCGATGGAGATCCCCGATGGAGGTCCCCGATGGAGGTCCCCGATGGAGGTTCCCGAGTTCTGGGGTTCTGCACAAGTTCATTTGTCACCCAAACATTCTGAGGCTGTTTGACCAAAATCTTTCATTCCTTTTATCATCAACCTCATCTTCATCATCTGTGCATCATCTTCATCAGTAGCTCTGACCTTTCATGTATTTCTATGAGGAGGTTTTTACTCTGAAAGTCTCTGTCCTGATGAGGGATTATAACTACAACAGGGTGGAGTAGGGAATCCGTCACCAACCTCCACCTGGAAATGTTTAGCCAGGTGTCAAACCTGGAACCTTGGATTCATGTTTCCATAGATGCTGATGCAGAAGTGGCTCTGGTTCAAAGGTCAGCACAGAGCTTCAAAAGAGGACATATAACTGAGGAGCGTTACTGATGTAACTTCCTGATTCTCCCAACTTCCTCTAGTTTCAGTCAGAGGAACCTCCAACCTCCCTGTTAGCTGTTGCTGACAGGGAGGTTATAGACCCTTCCTCTCTGCTGTTGCCGAGCAACAGGGGCAATGTTTTTTCATTTCAATTCTGGACACTATGGGGATCTAACTCCACGCTTGTGTGGCCACCAATGGTGAGCTATGCAGTCATGGAACCCAGGAGGCATTACCCAAGGCTACCAAGAGAAACAGAAAGCCGGATTTGACAGCAGAGCTTCTTTCTGATTGGACGACACCTCATTCTTTGTGCAGACAGGTAACCAGCTGCACCTGGACTGCACAATGAGCAAACATACTGCAGGGATTCCGTAAACATAGATTCTAAAGTCACATCAAATGATGTCATTGTGTTCAAATTGGAATCTCGCTGAAGTCGAACCGTTCACAATGACCAGATCAGTGTTTATGCATGATATATTTAGCCAAGGCTGGCTCTAGGATGACGTCATGAATGTGTGGCGCCCACAAAGAGTGAAAGGCGGAGCCTCAGAGAACAAGGGGTCTTACTTCTGCAGAGGTAAAAGGGCTCACAAAATAACTCATATTTCATAAATAATTTCTTGTTTAGTGTGCCAAAGGTAATCTTGTATTTTATATATGAATTAGGGCTGCCAACGTTAACATACGTGATTCATTTGAAAAACGAACGTGTTCATATAATTAACACGTCTTCTGCTGGTTCAGGCTTCTGCAGCATGTGTCAATTTTTGAATGCACACTTAATCAAGCACAATAGAATAGAATAGAATAGAATAGAATAGAATAGAATAGAATAGAATATTGCCCATTCCAAGCTGACCTCAACTGCAGCAGAAAAGAAAAGCGATATATATATATATATATATATATATATTATATATATATATATATATATATATATATATGTTGATAATCACGATAGATTCAATAAAGCATCAGATCAGAGAGAAAGTTCACCTTTCACTGCTTGTTGTCCAGATCATGAAGGAAACGTTTGTTTGGAAGAAGCCTGCACATACAGAACAACCAGCAGTCATCAGATTTGAGTATTCACTGGGATCATTTAAGTAGTGGTCCCCAACCACTGGGTCGCAAACTGGTACCAGTCCATGGATCAAGTGCCACTGAGCCGCAGATGAAAAAAATGTTTTGAATACTAAATCTCTTATTTTGAAAAATAACCAGATTCTCTCAGCTACACTTTCAATCACTTGAGCTGTAAGGTTTGGTCAGGGGAGCAAAATGACTACGTATGAACGATCTTTATTCTGAAAAATCGTTTGGTTTTGAAAATGGACCGGATTCTCTGGATTCCATTTCAGTCTTTTGAGGCTAAAAGCAGTCTGGGGCGTGCAACACCAGAACAGTTGTGTGTGGAACCTTCTTTGTAAATGGGATCAGTGCAGCAACAGACAGAAGAACAAAAGTGCATTGGCCTTCCCGTTCTTGGAACCAGGATGAAAGGTGATATGGAAGTGAAAACGTGAAAAGAATAGGGACCAACGGCTTGGCGTGAATTTAACCTTTTGGCTGATTTGAGGTACTCCAAGTTTTTGTGGTCCGTCAAAACCAAGAAGGGCTGTAACGACCCCTCCAACCAGTGTCTCCATTCCTTCATGGCGAGCAGTTCAACAATAAATTGAGCCGAAGGGTCGGGATGATGGAGGATTGACAATTTGAAGTGTTGTTGAAGTGCGTGGAATGCCGAAGTGGCTTCTGGGGTCCAGAGGAGACATTTGGGGGAGCCTTTTAAGAGAGAGGTGAGAGGGGCTGCCACAGTACTGAACCCACAGCTGAAATTGCAATTAAAGTTGGCAAAGTCCAAGAATCTCTGCAGCTCCTTCACAGTAGTGGGTTGAAACCACTGAAGCACCGCCTCCACTTTGTCTTGGTCCATGGAGACACCATGGGTGCTGATGACGTACCCCAGGAAGGAGATGGCTGTTTTATGAAACTCATATTTCTCCATTTTGGCGTACAGGTTGCTTTCAATGAGGCGTTGGAGTACCTGCCAGACGGTGCAATACATGTTCATCAAAGGAGTGAGAATAAACCAGAATGTTCTCTATGTAGACAATAACATGTTTCTGCAGCATGTCTCAAAAAACATCACTCACAAATGCCTGGAAAACAGATGGAATCCAAATGGCATGACTAGGTTTTTAACCTTTATATGATTCCACTTGGAGATGTCATCAGGAGACATGGCATAAACTTTCAGTTATGCAGATGACACCCAATTATATGTGGCTGTGTCTCCTGATGATGACATAGCACCCATTGATGACCTTTTAAGCTGTATTTTAGATATTGAAACAGGGATGAGAGAGAACTTTTTTAAGCTCAATCAAGACAAAACTGAGATTTTAATTGTTGGTCCTAAAGCTGAAGGGAGAGGGTCCAATTTTATTTAATTGTGTGTGCAGTAAAGTCAGAAACCTCGGTGTGATTTTAAACGCAGATCTTAGCTTTGAAGCACACACAAACGATGTTACAAAGACTGCATTTATCATCTTAGAAATGTAGCCGAGTAAGACCCTTTATCTCCAAAGCCAGTGCTGAAACATTAACACACGCCTTCATAACACCTAGAATAGATTATTGTAATGCCCTTCTTTCAGGCGTCAAGCATGAATCAATCAGCTGCAGCTAGTCCAAAACTCGGCTGCATGCTTTTAACCAGGACCAGAAAGAAAGAGCACATTACTTCAATTCTGAAATCTCTGCACTGGCTCCCAGTCAGCTTTAGGATAGATTCTAAAGTTCTTTTATTAGTTTATAAAACCTTACAAGTATTGGACCTTCATTTTTATCAGATTTACTTTTAGTGAATGAGCCTCCCAGAGCCCTCTGTTGCAGGTCTGCTGGTGGTCCTAAAATCAGAACCAAAACCACAGTGAGCCCCATTTCAGTACTGTGGACCTCACCTGTGTAACAGCCTGCCTGAGGAGGTGAGGGCTTCATCCACTGTGGAGGTTTTTTAGAACAAACTTAAAATTCATCTTTTTAGTGTAGTTTTTACATGTCCACGTGTCTAAAATTAATGTTATAATTTTTACTAATAATTATTTCATTTCATTTAACTGTACTTTTGGGACGTGTAATGTGTGTTGGGTTTTTTGTTTTTATTATTTAATTTATTATTTGATTGCTATTTTAACTATTATTATTGATCTTACTGTTGTTTGTTTTATTGTTGAAAGCACTTTGAGATGCTTTTTCGTAGGAAAAGTGCTATGTAAATAAAGTTGGAAGGAGAAATAGCTGGTGAGGGCAGGAGAGGCGGCGGAGCATGATGGGAATTGGAGTGAGGAAAGTGCTGAGGCAGTCATTACTCTAGAGAGGACTCCCTCTGGTGGTCGAAGGAGGAGATGGATGGTTAGGCCTTGACACAATGATGTAACCCTGACTTGAAAATCTTCTAAAAATTGGAAATACAAAAACCCAAATGACATCATTTCCTTATTTGGACTTTGAGTCAAAGTTTCTCCTTCAATTACAGTGCTATTCCTTCACAATATTATTCATTACTTCATAAAGTACTACCTCTGAGATTGATACGTTTTCCCGAAAACATGAAGTGTTTTACTGCTTGGTTTTTGAGAAATCCACATGAATGATCATAAAAGCGCAAACATTTACATAACTTTATATATTTTGGCTGTGAAAAATTAGTATTTAGTACATTACGATTACTTAATAAAGAAAAGCTGTTTTTTTAATGGATTTTAAGATATCCACATCTGACACATCATAAAAGGTGTAACGTTGACATAAATTAGCAGACTGGCATGCTAGCACTCCCCCTCCTCATCAGCACGGTCTTTGGAGGAAATCAGGTAATGCCACTTGCACATCACCTGTGGTTTTCCCATATCAAGAGCATGGACAACACAGTGACAGTTTAGTTTTTCTGTGGCATCAGACATGTTGTACTTGAGGGGAATTAGGCTGCTGATGTGTTGGCAGAGCTATTCCTTTGTAACGATGATGTTGATGTTCGAATTCCCTCGGGTAAACCAGAGTGGTGTGGTCTTCGTCTTGTCTGTGCAGAAGGAATGTGAGCAGGAAAAGAGATGTAGACTTCTCTTTTTGTGTCAGAATTCAGTTTAAAAGAATCGACAGGCACTTTTCTCCTGCTTCAAAGATGAGGTGGTGATTGGCAGAGTAAGACTAGGTCATTGTGGTCTAGTTGACTGTTTAAATAAATAAAATCTCTCAAAACTACTCAAAACCTTACAGTTAAAAATATTTTCTGGAGAAAACAAATTGATTTCAAAGGTAGTACTTCATGAAGTAATAAGTAATGTTATGAGGGAATAGCACTGTAATGGAAGGAGAAAGTCCAAATAGGAAATGATGTCATTTGGGTTTTTGTATTTCCTATTATTAGTGAATATTTCCAAACGTACACAATCAGGGTTACATCATTGTCATTTGTATTCATGTGAACACGATTGTGTTCATCAGGAGGTCAAATATCATTTTCCTGAAGCTCCACGGATTCTCTAGCAGTCGTTAGAAAGCTAGTCCATCTATCCAGTCGCTGGATGGATGGATGGATGGGTGAGTGGATGGATGGATGGACGGGCGGATGATGGATGAATGGATGGATGCATAGACGGATGAGTGGATGGGTGAATGGATGAATGAATGGATGGACGGATGGATGGACGGATGGATGGACGGGCGGATGGATGAATGGATGGATGCATAATGTGTTTAAATATATGTAGCATAACTTGGTAGTGGGGGCATAAGTCAAACTAACAGCGGCTCTGCAGTTTTAGTCATCTGAGACTCAGAACTATTGTAGAGTTTGACAGAAGAGAAAGGAGCAGCAGTCTGACTGGAGGAGCCTCTTGACAGTTTGATGGAGGGGGTGGGAGGTGTTCTTCTTTGTCTGACACCGCCTCCATGGTGTCCAGGAGGCGGTCCAGTTGAGGCCCCCTGAGTCATAGAGGTTCAGAGGAGTTCAACCTGAAGGACAGTAGAGCTAGAACCAAACATCCTGTATCTAGGAGCTTCTGCAGGAACCTCCATTTGTTCCCTCCAAAGAACACTCTAACACTCAGAAGGTGGTGAGAAGAATAAGGAAACTCGTGATTTAGTTCATGTTTATTTCACTGACACAGACAAGTGAAAATCAAACGTCAGTCACAAGGTCAGTCTGGTCTGTGATTGTCACAGTTTTATCCTCAGTTACATTTCAGATCTTCAGACATGTTAAGGTTAATCTCAAACTTCACCAGAGCCCATGCTAACCTCCTGACAGGTCAAAGGTCAACAGCTTCCAGCTTGTGGAACTTTTCCTGCAGGTCTTGAGCACTGATCTGGGGCAGACCTTCATTCAGAGGACATCCTTCCACCAGACTGTTCATGGGAGTTGGAGGAACATCAGACTCCTCCTCTCCTGAGCCTAGACGCCTGCCTCCATGTTGCTCCTTGAGAAAGGCTTTCACCAGGGGAGGAGCTTCTTCCGAGACGCCAGTCTATTTCCTATAGAAATCAAACACAAAAAAGTTAGTCAAAAAGTTGAATCTCCACCCAGACCTGGTTAACACAGCCACCTCCTTACCTTGATGATAAGCTGAGATATGAGGAATGGGAGTGCTGCGTGGGCAGAGGTCCAGGGCAGGCTACAGCTCTGCTCCAGGTACTGGTTCATCTGGAAATATGGACACTTGAGATGTCACCATCAGCGATGGAAGTGTGACATTATTCTCTGACAACTGTAATGCTGCGTCGCTGTGGGTACCTCCTCCCTGCATGTGGAGCTCTGGCTGAAGATGGCCAGCTCTCTGATTGGTTCTCTGCTCTCAGTGAAGGAGATCGTCATCAAAATCAACAGTCAAAGCCAAACTTCTGACAGAAGCCGGAAAGCTCCGCCTCCAGTCCTACCCTCTGGAAAAACACCTGACATACGCATCAGTATGGTGTAGTGTGTTGTAGTATTCTGCAGCAGGGCAAATTCTGATCCAGTGTGGACGCGTTAGACTAATAGTGTATCAATCAATCTTTATTTTTAAAGCACTTTTCATATAAAACATAACACAAAGTGTTTTACACAAAATAAAAATACATAAAATAAAATAATAACACTAAATAAGCAAATAAAAAACAAAGAATAATATAAAAAGAAGCACAATGTCAGGATTCGCCCAGAGACTCCTCCTCCGGTCAACAGAGGGAACACTCACCGGAGTATGGAGTGCCAGTCAGATCACACTGCTTCCGGTCCATGGTTCACCCAGGTGTCTCATGTTATGTCATCAAGCACTGTCCTTATAAGCTTCGTTGTATTATCAGGTCCTTGCAAAGTCTTGAATCGGCTTTCTGGCTTTACAGCCTAAGCGTTTGTTGTTTTCCTGCCTTGATTGCGACCTTTGCCTGTTTCCTCGCCTCCTGCCTTCTCCTGTGTTCCGACCCTGCCTGTTGTACGACGTTGCCTTTGCCTTCTCCTTATTCTTATTAAAACTGTTGCTTAAGGATCCACACGCCTCCGCGCCTTCCTTACAGAAGACTATGCCAGACTTGGATCCAGCAACGGGAGTCTCTGCGCCCTCGAACCGTCTCACGTTCACCGCTTTGCTGCTGGAACATGGCCGTCAGCTCCTCCGTTTGACAGCAGTCACAGAGGCCATCATGCAGCAACTTGCCAGCAATGATCAGACTGGAATATAACGTCTCCCCTGCCAGTCACGCCCGGCGATCCCGGACTAATCCTTCGCTCAGCGTTTCCGCTTCCGGGGCACGTCTCTCCCTGCCGGACAAATTCGACGGCAAAGCCGAACGCTGTAACGGCTTTCTGCTACAGTGCCAGCTGTATCTTCATCAACAGGCTCACCTTTACCCTACGGAGGAATCCAAGGTGTCCTTTCTGTGTTTGCTATTTCCTGGTGAGGCGCTAGAATGGCTGGCGGCAATCTGGTCCGGTGGCTCGTTGCCGTTCCAGTCCTATGACGCCTTCACCCGCCTACTTCGTGATGTGTTTCTTCCCGGGGAGCAGCTGTTGGATATTAAGCAGGGAGAGGACACAGCAGCGCTTACTCCTTGAAGTTTCGGACTTTAGCCGCTCAGACCAAATGGTCCCCCTGTGAACTCAAAACTGTGTATCGCCGACATCTGAGCTGCAACAGGAATTAGCATGCCGTGACGAGGACCTTGATCTAGATCAGCTGATCGCTATGACGATTAGACTGGATAACCTTTCAAGAGCCAGAAAACCTAAACGCGCCAGAGTAGACCCTCCGCCAGTAGTAGGAACCTCATTAAATCCCCACCTCGGAGCCGGTTCTGAACCCATGCAGCTGGGTTCCACCTGTCTGTCCCCAGAAGAGAGAGATCTGCGGTTTCGTGAGAACCTCTGCCTCTACTGCGGTCTTCCGGGTAATCTGCCTGCTGCCTGTCCCGATCGTTCCCCAGACGGTCGTGGCGCCTGGTGAGTGATTGTTCCGTCACTTTTGAAATCCCTATATCACTCATGTTTCGTGGAAAGCACGTAGAGACATTCAGTATGTTAGATTCAGGGGCAGCGGGAAATCTCATAGACTTGATTTTGCTGCAGCTAATAATGTCCCTCTGCTATCCTGCTCCTCACGGGTGGCAGTTTCCGCAGTAGACGGTCCACCTGTGGGCCGGGACACATAAAGCATGTGACTGAGGACATCCAACTATTGTGCTGTCCCAATCATTGAGAAACCATGCGGTTCTTTTCCATGAAGTCTTTTCGGTTTCCGGTCATCCTGGGTCTTCCGTGGCTGGAACATCAGCTGGTCTTCGACAGAACTCTCGTTTGACTCTCCTTCCTGTCGCCAACTCTGCCTCCGGGGAGGTTTACCCCTGGGACATCGCACCTGTTCGTCTCTGCAGAACGTTATAGGCTCAACTCAACTCGACTTCAGCGACTCGGAAGTTGCCTCCGACATCTCGTCTCTGCCTCATCAGTACAAGGACCTACACGAGGCCTTCAACAAGCAGCATGCTACATGCCTGCCACCTCACAGGTCCTACGATTGTGCTATTGAGTTGATATCCAGGGCTGCGCCCCCACGAGGTAGAGTGTTTCCTCTGTCAGCGAAAGAAGCGGAAACCATGAAACACTACATTCAGGAGGAATTAGCGAAGGGTTTCATTAGGCCCTCCACATCCCCCGCTTCTGCAGGGTTTTTCTTCGTCCAGAAGAAGGACGTGGTCTTAATGAAATTACTGTTAACTACCAATACCCCCTGCCTCTGGTTCCGCTGGCCCTAGAACAGTTACGTGGAAACCGCCTTTTCCACTACTACTGGGCATTACGAGTACCTTGTGACGCCATTTGGCTTGTGCAACGCTCCCTCTGTCTTTCAGGCTTTTTGTGACGACGTTTTCCGGGACATGCTCCAAAGACACGTGATTGTTTACATTGATGACATTTTTAGGCTACTCCGACGCCATGGAGGAGCATGTTTCACATGTTCGTCAGGTCTTGCAGCGTCTAATCAACAATAAACTGCATGTGAAGTTTGAGAAATGTGAATTCCATCAAACCACTGTATCTTTCTTGGCTATGTTATCAGTGCACAGGGGGTGGCCATGGACCAGGAAAAGGTAGATGCAGTGCTGCACTGGCCTCAACCTTCTACAGTTAAAGAACTCCAATGGTTCCTGGCTTTGCGTTTCATACGGAACTACAGTGTCATGGCTTCTCCTCTGACTTCACTGCTCAAAGGAGCTCCCGCTCATCTGCATTGGTCGACAGAGGCTGAGGAAGCCTTCAGGTCCCCATTCTCACCATCCGGATCCGTACACAAACCCCCGACCCTTTCAGGCCTCCACCCCCTAACTGATAGAGACTGGCAATAAGAAACAGGCTGAGCATGACAGTTTGTTTTTAAAAACGCTAATAGTTGGGAACCTCTCTCTGTGAATAGCGGCACAGCCAACCAAAAGCAGCGACACAAGCAGGGACTCGCCTCACCACAGCTAGGCAGCGATGCAAGTCCCCATCCAGAGCCGCCGCGGCTGAATAGCAGCTGACCCAGAGAGAGAGAACCCAACCGAGGAAGCCACGGAAACAAAATTTAATTAAATTAAGTAAACATATTGATAAAAGCGAAAAAAACAACAATAACACATTGTTATGAGGGATTTAAAATAAATTAATAATAAAAATAAAATGTATAAAATAGATAATAGATAAATAACTAAAAAGATACAAAGTAAAATTATATGACAGCCAGGTTAAAAGTTGGGTCTTAAGCCTTTTCTTAAAAACCTCTAGGGTGTAGGGTAGTACACAAAGGTGCAGCACAATGTAGTAAACAGTTGTAAGCTACAGTATCAGTCAATCAAAACTGTACAGCAGACACAGACTGATTCAAACCGCTTTCTTTTTCTAAGTAATAATGAAACAACACTTGGATGCAAAAATATAGTTTGATAAAGTATGAACATTATAGTAAAGTGTGAAACTGTAGTATAAAGCATTATGGCACAGTATGGTGTTGCAATGGTGACTGACCTCCAGGGTAATGTAGAGTACAGAGATGGCAACGTTTAAAGTTTCAGAAATGACCTTCATGTCCTTCAGAAGCATCTGCTCCGTGTTCAGTCCTGAACGACAAAAAATCTTTAGTCTATGTTTGACAACAAAATATTTTATCTACTTTTCATACTCCTGTACTTGACAGTACTTTATCTAGGGCTTTTACAAACTTCCCAAAAACATTTCACTAACAGCTGGATTTAATAAAACCTTTGTACCAAAGTACCTACAAAACTGTAACGATAAACACAATCCACAGTACTGTTGATGGAGGAATAGTATACTGATAGAGCAGACTGTGCGTCCACCTCAGCTTACTGAAACGTCAAATTTGGCATTTTGCAGAGACTGGAAGAGAGCTCCCCTAGGGGGCAGAGTGGGGAAGCGCCCCTCCAGTGCCACCGCATACTGACTGTCTTTGGGGGTGACTTTCCCTGCAGCAGGATCCATGTTGACACAGTCCAGCACCACAGCTGCTGTAATCCCAAACACAGCAGGTTATAGGGCTAGGTGAGGTTAAGAGGTGATCTGCCTCATGGAAGAAAACCAAAAGACAACCTCAGTTTATCAACGAATGGAAGGAAACTGTTTTTATCACAAAGTTTTCTGCAGGGTCTCGTTTGCGAGGCGACCATGGAGACAGCTAAGTGGTTTGATGTTAAGACATTTCATAGAGTGTGTGCTGCCATGTTAAGTACCTTCAGGGCAGTACATATGAGCCCAGGGGACAAAAACGAGTTTGCTGACAACTTTGTTAAAAAACAGAGATGACACTTGCAAAAACTGTGTTCAAAGAGGAGTATTTTGAACCCAGTGGGATCTCCGTCTTCTTTGGTATCCAACTAGGGCCAACAACAAAGGATAAAAGGGACATCTACAGGAATTTGGAGGTATGTAAGGTATCAGGTACCAGGTGTGTTTATCTGGGTTGTGTTTGATAATTTCTCCTCCAACAAATTTTTGACACAACTGCCCCTAAAGATAACTTCTGCCATGCCCCTGCCTCCAACTGTGCAGAGCTGACAGATGTTCCGCATAACTGCTCTTGTCATCAGTGAACACTGCTGACTCCAGCTCCAAAAGTCTGTAGACTGAAACCGATCGTACCATAGAGCAGTTGAGCGAGCTGCTGGTCCAAAATCTCTGGGGCTTTCAGGATGATGCGCTCAGTTACCAACGTAGCGCAGGATCCCACCATCTCTACGGTAACAGGACAGGTGGGGTTGGGCTGTCTCTCTTGGAGGTGATGGTCAATAACCTCAACAACAGCCTCCTCCAGGTCACAGTCAGAACTGAAGGAAAGAGATGCACATCAGACAGGCAGGTTCACGCCAGAATCTGTTCCACGTGGACGCGCTCAGGAGTCCACCTCTGCACTCAGAACAAAGCTGCAGCTTTTAGGAAGATTTGTGGCAAAGATACACAGATCTGTTACTACAAGTTATAAACCCTTTCTACATTCAAACATCCTGTCTGCGGTTACCTGTCTGCGGTTACCTGTCTGCGGTTACCTGTCTGCGGTTACCTGTCTGCGGTTACCTGTCTGCGGTTACCTGTCTGCGGTTACCTGTCTGAGGTTACCTGTCTGAGGTTACCTGTCTGCGGTTACCTGTCTGAGGTTACCTGTCTGCGGTTACCTGTCTGCGGTTACCTGTCTGCGGTTACCTGTCTGCGGTTACTTGCCTGCGGTTACTTCTCTGAGGTTACCTGTCTGCGGTTACCTGTCTGCGGTTACTTGTCTGCGGGTACTTGCCTGCGGTTACTTGCCTGCGGTTACTTCTCTGAGGTTACCTGTCTGCGGTTACCTGTCTGCGGTTACTTGCCTGCGGTTACTTCTCTGAGGTTACCTGTCTGCGGTTACCTGTCTGCGGTTACCTGTCTGCGGTTACTTGCCTGCGGTTACTTGCCTGCGGTTACTTCTCTGAGGTTACCTGTCTGCGGTTACCTGTCTGCGGTTACCTGTCTGCGGTTACTTGCCTGCAGTTTAATTGCCTGCGGTTACTTGCCTGCAGTTACTTGCCTGCGGTTACTTCTCGGAGGTTAATTGTCTGCGGTTACTTGCCTGCGGTTACTTGCCTGCGGATACTTCTCGGAGGTTAATTGTCTGCGGTTACTTGCCTGCGGTTACTTGCCTGCGGTAACTTCTCGGAGGTTACGTGTCTGAGGTTACCTGTCTGCGGTTTCCTGTCTGCGGTTTCCTGTCTGCGGTTACTTGTCTGCGGTTACTTGTCTGCGGTTACCTGTCTGCGGTTACCTGTCTGCGGTTACTTGCCTGCGGTTACTTGCCTGCGGTTACTTGCCTGCGGTTACTTCTCTGAGGTTACCTGTCTGCGGTTACTTCTCTGAGGTTACCTGTCTGCGGTTACCTGTCTGCGGTTACTTGTCTGCGGGTACTTGCCTGCGGTTACTTGCCTGCGGTTACTTCTCTGAGGTTACCTGTCTGCGGTTACCTGTCTGCGGTTACCTGCCTGCGGTTACCTGCCTGCGGTTACCTGTCTGCGGTTACCTGCGGTTACTTGTCTGCGGTTACTTGTCTGCGGTTACTTCTCTGAGGTTACTTCTCTGAGGTTACCTGTCTGCGGTTACCTGTCTGCGGTTACTTCTCTGAGGTTACTTCTCTGAGGTTACCTGTCTGCGGTTACCTGTCTGCGGTTACTTGCCTGCGGTTACTTCTCGGAGGTTACTTGCCTGCGGTTACTTGTCTGCGGTTACTTCTCTGAGGTTACCTGTCTGCGGTTACCTGTCTGCGGTTACTTGCCTGCGGTTACTTCTCTGCGGTTACTTCTCTGAGGTTACCTCTCTGAGGTTACCTGTCTGCGGTTACTTGCCTGGGGTTACTTCTCTGCGGTTACTTCTCTGAGGTTACCTGTCTGCGGTTACTTGCCTGGGGTTACTTCTCTGCGGTTACTTCCCTGAGGTTACTTGTCTGCGGTTACCTGTCTGCGGTTATATGTCTATAAAAAAAAGGTGTGTGTGGGTAACTTGATGTTCTACAGACTTTTGTGAGACAGGTGTTCAAGGCTCCTACAGGTATTGAGACACAATGTTTGATTTTTTTCCTAAAGCTACAAGGGGGGGTTTAGAATCAGCACCGTTCCAGCAGCTCAGCGAGGCACGGCAGAGTTAGTTTAGGTGAAGGGTCACAAGAAGTCACACTAATAACTAAAACAATCAAAGAGGCACTTTGGCCCCACCCCCGCTGCCTGCGCTTGCCTGGGAAGGACGTTGTGGTCGACCAGCGTCAGCCGCAGGCGGCCAGCTCGCTGCAGAGCCCGCAGGTCCAACTGTTCCTTGAAGAGCAGAAGTTCTGGAGACAAACCGGTCTGCCGCAGCAGAAAGACGTTGTCTGACCGCAGCACCAGCTCGGACTGATGGATGTTGAGCAGCGGTAGAATGACCATGTCACTGTGTGCTGTCTGAGGGAGAGAGACGGCTCAGAACTGTGCCGCAGATTCTGAGAGCTAATTGGTCAGAACCTTACCTTAAACAAGAAATAGGCAAAAGCCAAAGCAGACACCATGGAATCCACATCGCAGGCCTCATTCCCAAGAACTACATGAAACCCTGGACTGGGCCGGTCCACGTCCTCCTGATGAAACCACAACAGAACCAACAGAAATTTCTAATAAGATTTTCATGCTAAACATGGAGAAAGTGAGAACATACAGCCTGCAAAAAACACAATTTCTTTAAGCACTTTTTCACAAAGTTTAAAAAAGATATTTTGAACGGTTCTTTTTGCCATGCTTACCTCATATTTTTTCTGGTATTGTATATTCAAGTGCCCATTTTGGAATTAATTAACATGAATTTCAGCAACACACTTATGTTCAAAGTATATGTTATTTTATGAACATGTTTTTGGTTATGTTGTGCAAGGAAAGTTTAACTCTGAAGAAACTATTTGACTAATTTATTGATAATTATGGCTAAATTTTACACAGATAAATCTGAATATGCTAACAAAAACAGTGCTTTGTGTTTTTCACAAAGAGATTGTTTTGTATGATAGCATTATTGAATCTTGTCCCAATGAGAAAGCTGTTAGTACAGTTGAAGCCTGGTCTTGTTTTGAATTTTCATTGTATTTTATTTATTAAAACACTTTTTTACCCCGTGGCAAGTTCAAGTTCCTCATCCTGTCATTCTCAGTTAGTTCAGTACTTGGACTGCCTAGTATTATTCTATGTGTGTGGTGCATTTTATCAATAATAATAATAATTTGACCTTGTTTACTACCGTCATTTGTATAATTTTTGTATGTTAGTTGTTTCAAGATTGTAACGCTTGTAAATCATTATCAATAAATGTAATGTAATCAATATTTTACCAAGCTCAGCCCCCAGTAGTATTTCCCAACCGCTCTGCTTCTTTCTGATGGTCCAAACCATAGACATTCTATATGGTTAGAATCCTCATTCCTGGCTGCGCAGTGAACTTGCGGCACTGCTACAATGGAGGGTCTACTTTAGCTATGCTACATCTATGACCAGCAGTGGTCAACGGAGAATCGCAGCCATGTATTTTGTTTGTGCAGCTTTCAGATGCCACAACCGGTGCAGAGCAGATCATGTGGAATGACCTTTCACAAGTAAGTTGTAAGAATATTTTTGTTATTAGAGCATTTATACGTTTGTATAATTGTAAACAATGTTACGTGGCTAACAAAGAAATGCTAACGGCAGAAACTGTTCCTCCCTCGTATTATCTTTTGCTATATTGTTGATCTTTTTTCCACTGTCACATTTCCGAGGTTTCAGTGACATAGAACCACAGAGGTGATGTGAAGCTGCAATGAGAAGAGAGGATTTAGTTCTCCAGGTTCTGCAGGAGCTCTTCAACCAGAGGACTTCTACAGGACGGAGCCGACTGTCCGGCTGAGAGAGGATGGAATCCCGTCTGTCTTCATGTTTACATCACATCTCCAAAGGGTTAGTGTATTTATCGGTTTTAATCTGAAATCTGAAATGCTACAAGAACATGTTCAAGCACTGAAAACAAGATTTTCATCGGAATAGGTCTTTAAAAGTTTATTTTATCCAAAAGGTTCATTGACAGTAAATGTTTTAAATTCCTACCGGTTTCTGTGTATTATAATATATTGTGGAATGGTAAGACATACATATAATAATCTTTAACTAAGTAAGAAATATTTGGTGTTTTGAGGCATTTTGATCGTAATATTGATAAACATTTAAAGGTTCCTGTCAGTCATCAGCTTTATGGTCAATGTGGTCACATTGTTGGCAATGATTCCTGAACAAGTTTATCATTATTTCTGCACACAGCGCTTCAATCATTTGGAGCTTTTCTTCATCTCTGTCAGAGCATCAGGTAGAAACACAACATTAGGAACTGCTATGAGGCTAGTTTTCATCTGTTGTCTCTGGACAGGTGGCAGTTTGTCTGGACTCACCCAGCTATATCCTCCTCTGACCATCAGAGGGAGCCCTCGCTCCTCACTCCCATCTCCCTGCATGCACTGCATCCAGTTCCTGTTTCCCCAGTTGATCCTCATCACATCATCATCGTCACTGTTATAAGCTCTGCTCTGCCTTCAGGGAAAGGCGTAGTCTTGTACTAACTTTCCCGTTGTGCAGTCTAAGTGTTCAGTCTCCTTGTTTTCCTGTGTACTGACCTTCTCCTATTTTCCTCGTCTGCCGCCTAGCTCCTGTGTTTCTGATCCTGGACCGTTTTGACTTTGTCTTTGCCTGCTCCTCTTGTGCTTTTGCCATTAAACCATGATAATGGACCCACACACCTCAGAGCCTTTGTTACAGTCTTTAGTCTTAACAATAAAATTAACAATGAAAATACAATCTAAACATAAATTAGCAGTAGAAGTATCAACATCATAAAGAAAGTCACTATCCACATGTCATTTTATAAATATGTACGGCCATTGCTGAACTTTGTTTTTGCAGCACAGACCCAGAGGAACGGTTAGGGTTATGGTTATCATTATTAAAATGTATTCATTCCTTTTATTAGGATGACAGAGCACATGTCTGATATTTGTTGGAAGTTTTTGGCTCCCAGCACCACAGAAAAAGAGATAATATAACAAATAATATTAATAAAAATGAACTGTCAAACTTAATTTGCTTATTAAATTAATTCTTATCTTACTAACATGTCAATACGTATGTCAGATAATGTTAAAAAACATAAGAGAGTTTTTTTTCCAAAGTTACAAATACTCCTTCCTCAGTGGAAACAATAGCACTAGAACGCACTTAGACCCTTCAAGATGGCGGCGCGTCGAGACGTCACCTCCAATGGGCGGCGCGTCGAGACGTCACCTCCAATGGGCGGCGCGTCGAGACGTCACCTCCAATGGGCGGCGCGTCGAGACGTCACCTCCAATGGGCGGCGCGTCGAGACGTCACCTGTAATAGACCATGACGGCCAATGAGGCGTCTACCTGTATACGTCTATGGTCATAACCGTTAACAGTGGATGGACAACCGGAAGTTTATTTTGAAGGTTTCCGCTTGGGAAGCGGCAGTTTGGAACCCCCTCCACCTCCCCCTCACCTCCAGGGCTCTCCCGCCGCTCCGCAGAAACGCCTCCATGTTGCCTCGTTAGCCGTTAGCCCCTTGCTAACTTCGGATGCCGCGCGGCGGCTCTCCCAGGCCCACGCGGCGACGTTGCGCGGGCCCGGTTCCGGTTGTTGATGCGCTTACTGGGCAGCCCAAAGCGATGACGCAATGCCGTTTACCTCATCGACATCAATAAAGAGTTAATTATAGTAAACACTCTTTATTTATGTCTATGGTTTACCTGCCCTGACAACCGCGCCCGCGCGAGACGTTCTGGTCGCGGCGCCTTCAGGGGCTCTAGAAATGCTCGGGAAAGTCGCTTACACAGAGGCTCGTTCCAAACGCTTTATTTACTGAAACATTGACTGCACACAAGTGCATGACAGGCGAGGCTTCATGTGGAAACCCCAACACGGTTGTGAACCTCTGAATCACAAAACACAGAACCGCAATCATAAAACACATATCCATCTGCACCTGAATGCAGCTCAGCCCTCCTGGTCATCGGAACTCTGGGTAATGTAGTGTACAGCAGGTACAGCAAAAACAAGTAAAAAGAAGTTGTAGACGGCCAATGTGCAGATGAACTGATGAGGTTGTGGGTTGAAGTTCTCAGACTGGTTCCAGGTCTTCAGGCTGATGGATGGCGTGAAGCTCTGGTGACTTTTGGTCCTTCAGCTCTAGATTTTCTCCACATAGTTTCCAGGAAACATCCCTTCTCTGCCCCGCAGCCGACCAAACCACCACCCTGATGGATCTGCAGAGACACACATGCTGCTAAGGAGCAGTCATCATGGCTCAGCACAACCTTCCCCTACCCACAATCCTCTGCACTAAGTGGAAATTCTGAAAAACAGGACCTCCATGACACCCATCTGTGGCTGTCATTTCAGATCTGATGGATTCTGAATAAACTGAGTCAGAACTCTGCAGCTCTAAACCCTATTCATACAATTCTGGTTCTTAATGATCAGATTAGAAAAACCCTCAAATCTGGTTATCAGGTTCTGAAGGCTTAAATGAAGTCAGAACCCGGTAGCTGCAGCTGCTCTTTGGAACCAGGTGCTATCAGTACCTTCTGTGAGGATCTCGATGATGTCACTGGCGTTGAAGCTGAGCTCATCTGTGTCCTGAGCATCATAGGCATAGAGCGCTCTGCACTGGGGGGTTCTGGGTTTTGGTTTGGGTCGACCCGCCCCAGGAAGAGGTTTTACTTCCTTTGAGCGCCGTCGATGCAACCTGCGGGAGACGGACAGACGGTCAGAACTGAGCAGGACCTCAGATGCATGAAGCAGATTCTGGATGACGCCTGAAGTGAGGCAGATACACTGACTAAAGGAAACTAAAAACCCTCTGAAAACAGCTGTTGGGTCAGACAAAAGTTTGAAGGTGGTCCACCCACCATCCAATGAAAAAAAGCTTTCATTCATTCATTTTCCAAACCGTTTCATCCCTTTCGGGGTTGCTGGAGCCTAACCCGGCTACTCATGGGCGAAGGCAGGGGACACCCCTGGACTGGTCGCCAGTCTGTTGCAGGGGCCTCAGTCACACACCCACACACACTCACATCCACACCTAGGGACAATTTAGAGTAACCAATTAACCAATGAAGCATGTTTTTGGATGGAGGGAGGAAGCTGGAGAAAACCCACGCATGCAGAGAACATGGAGAACATGCAAACTCCACACAGAAAGGTCCCCCCCAAAAAATAAAATAACAATAAGAGATTAGATTTTTCTGCGCTTTTCCTGGCACTCAAAGCACATTGTAAATGTGTATCCATGATTCATTCATACTTGGTGATGGTAAGATACTGATGTAGCCACAGCTGCCCTGGGGCATGGCTGCCAGTATGGGCCCCTCTGACCATCACCGGGACATTCTTATAATCCAGGGGTTAATCCAGGGGTTCACACAAAAAAATCAACACACACAAAGTTGTCATGAATAACACATTAGGTAAAAAAAAACTGTTAAGAGGTTAAGTTTAGGTGTCAAAACTTTTCGCCATGGTAGTCAGGGGAGAAGCACTCCCTCCTTACATCAGCCTCTGGTGGTCTTTGGAGGAACTGCAACATAAAGTACTTCCTGGTTTGGATCGAGCTCGAGTGTGGAAAGGTGGAGCTTGAGTAGAAAAAGACCTGACTCAGCAAAATGTGGTGCTAGGTAACCAATGCTCATCCTGATTAGTCGGGATAAACTGGTTTGAGCTACGGCAGACGGCTTGTGATCTGGTCCTACTGGATCTGGTTCTGCTGCACAGGCTGGCTCACCCTGCAGCTCCTTGGTCAGGGACTTCCATGAAGCCCATGTCTTGTTGTCTTGGGAGCTGACTGCCATGCCGGGGATGGTTCTGGAGGCGGGGTAAGGTGGGCTGGTCCATGCTGGACTGCTGTCTCAAGAGGGAGCCTCTGGAAGAGGAGGAGGGACGCCCTGTGGACGCTCCGCCCCCTCTGGGATTAAATGCTGTAGAGATAAGATAATCAGAACTGCTCGAAACCAACCCAGAAGCTAAAGCGCACCTCACGGATACCTGAGCCTATCTGGCTGGTGGGCGGGGCCTGGCTTCGCAGGTAGCGGCTCTTGCGGTTGTCCTTTCTCGTTGGTCCTGTGGATACAGGAGGAGGTGATGCGGCACTAACAGAATGGCTATAAAATTCAGGATTATTCAAGCCAGAACTCACTGGAGTTCTTGGGAGTCCTGGGCCAATGGAAACTTGTAGGACCTTCCCGCTCGGCTTCAGAACCGCATCATCCCCCTGACCCTTCTGGAACTGGATCTGTCTGGAACCCGATGAGCCAAAGGGGCCCCAACCCTCTTTCTTCACCTTAAACTCCAGGCTGGAGGGACAGAACTGAACTGTAAGGATCAGAACTCTACAAGAATGGGAGTGGACCTGCAGATAGTTGTCCCGTTAACAAGGAACCACCACACTCCAGCCCGGCCCATTCACAGCAGAAACTCCCCACAAAGAAGAGTCAACCACACCTCAGACCAACACCAACCCAATCATCAAGCATGGATCATGCCCCGCCCACAAAGCTTAAACAGAAGCAGTGGAGCTGTCTGCCTCTTTCCATGGGAACTGCAGACAGACGGACAGGCAGGCAGGCAGACAGACAGACAGACAGACAGGCAGGCAGGCAGGCAGGCAGGCAGGCAGGCAGGCAGGCAGGCAGGCAGGCAGGCAGGCAGACAGGCAGGCAGGCAGGCAGGCAGGCAGGCAGGCAGGCAGGCAGGCAGACAGACAGACAGACAGACAGGCAGGCAGGCAGGCAGGCAGGCAGGCAGACAGACAGACAGACAGACAGACAGACAGACAGACAGACAGACAGACAGACAGGCAGGCAGACAGGCAGGCAGGCAGGCAGGCAGACAGACAGGCAGGCAGACAGGCAGGCAGGCAGGCAGGCAGGCAGGCAGGCAGGCAGGCAGGCAGGCAGGCAGGCATGCAGGCAGGCAGGCAGGCAGGCAGGCAGGCAGACAGACAGACAGACAGACAGACAGACAGACAGGCAGACAGACAGACAGGCAGGCAGACAGGCAGGCAGGCAGGCAGGCAGACAGACAGGCAGGCAGACAGACAGACAGACAGACAGACAGACAGGCAGGCAGGCAGGCAGGCAGGCAGGCAGGCAGGCAGGCAGACAGGCAGGCAGGCAGACAGACAGACAGACAGACAGGCAGACAGACAGACAGACAGGCGTCACACTAACAGGTTGTTGAACTTAAGGGGCAGTTTCCCGTCAGTTTTCTCCTGAAACCTCTTCACCAGCAGACTGAGGAACTCGGTTTTGAAGACACTCTGAAGAACGCTGTCGTACTCTTCCTCATGGATGATGAAGAAGTCGTCCTGCAGAGTGCTGATCAACACAAACAGTGGGAAAATTCTAGTAGAACTGCTGATGTTTTCTGCCTACTGGTTTTGAGCTGAACACAGCTTTGGTTCTGAACACAGTACTGGTTCTGTCCCAGTTCAGATCCAACCCTAACTCCTGAGGAGAGGCATGGAGTGTAAGACCAAGACTGTGGATTCAATCCTCAACCTCAGTACCAGGGCAGACACTCATTCAGAACCTACCTCATAGAAACAGACTGGACCTTGTTGAGCTCAATCTTCCTCTTCAGAACCTCACAGATCTGACCTTTATCTGGACCTTGCTTCACTTTCTCTCGACCGATCAGGTAAAGGCACTTTGGGGTGAGGATGAGGTCCTGCTTCACTGTCTGAGGAACAAAAGGAACCAAAGCATATCAGAAAACCAGGAGCAGAACCTTTTGGGAACACCTTTGGTTTCCCCTGAAGCAAACTTGTCTTTTCTTCTGATAAGTAGTTAATGTGATCAGCGTCAAAGCCTGTGGCGAATGAGGCTGAATGCTCCTGAAACTAAATCTGATTTACATGGAGCACAAATGTAATCAGATTACTCATCTTCCTTAAGTGTTTCCTTCAGACAAATAGAAGGATGAAGACATCCTTCATCTTCATGCATTTCTGTCCTCAAGTCCTCAGAAGGTTTTGCACTGTCACCATCAGCTGTGATGGGTGACCATATCTTTAACCAGGTAACAAACAGAACCGTGTGCTTTCACCTTGAATCTGCGGTTAAATTTCACCACCACGTCTGCAAAATCAATCCTCTCTCTACGTCCGACGAACTGCCTGATCTCAGGGTGATTGTCGGTCCCAATGTAGTCGCCTACAAAGTTCCTGTTGATGCTGTTCCTCCGGCGCTCCTTCTTGTTCAGCAGAACATCAGAGGCTGAAAGGTGAGAAGAGTTCTGGTCCAGATCTGGGTGATATAAACAGCTAGCCTCTCTAGAGTCTCACAGCTAGAGTTTTACCTTCCTCCCGCATCTTGACGTACTTCCGGACAGCGATGTGTTTACGCCAGGCCTTCTGAATGACGCGAGCGTAGCCATTGTACTTCCTCTCCCTCATTTCTTCCAACAGGAAGAGCTGCAAAAAAGAAATGTGTTTATTCCTAAGGAACAGGATCCCGAGAGCAGAAACTTCAGAAGATCACAACAGAGTGATTGTATTCTCAGTGTTTCATACCGACTCTGGAGCTTTGATGAAGACTTTGGTCTTGCCCAGTTGGTACTGGTCCTGATCCATGTTGACAGAGTTGAGGAGGTGTAGAACCCCGCGGCGCTCCTCTCCCTTCCAGTGTGGCCATGTTTCCTTGGTGAGGATGGCGTACCTGAAGTCACAGAAGTTCATGTTGGTATGAAGCAGGACCTGGTGCTTATTCTGATCAAGAAGGATGCCTGACCTCTGTAAGAACTTGTTGAAAGCACGTCGGTAAGCATATCCTGCTCGCCGGACTCTGATGTTCTCTCTGAGGCCCAGGTACTCCACCTGGTGTCTGACCCGGTTCTCTTCCCAGTCCCGAGGACGTTTGGTCTCATTGGGTTTGATGCAGCGTATGTAGTGAGGAGTGCACTTCATCAGGGTCTGGACTAGACTGTTGGCTTGTTTCTGCAGAGAAAAGGAGGAGTCCGTTTGGATCCACACTGCAAATATTGAACTACACTGAAATCTGTTCCTAATTTTGGTTTCATTTCTGACATTCATCTCACCTTAATCTTACTGCTGGCTGTGGTGGGTCGGCCTCTTTTCTCTGCCTCCAGGTTCTCCGGGAACAAAGCCCTGATGAACGGACTTTCCACAAACACATCACAAAAAGGTCATCATGAGGTTGTCACACAAACATTTCAAATTAAAAGTTGCTCTGGTCTGATGTCTGTGGTGTCACAGAGCTGCAGGAAAACACCTCTATAAAGAGTTCTACCTGAACTCCAACATGAACTTTTGATGGGTTGTGGTACCCTAACGTTATGTTGCATAGTTCCATGAACCAACTGCGTGGACCAACTTTTCCATCATCACTACAAAAGTCCTTTTGGTGATCCCTTCATCCTTTCACCAACATCGTCACTGTTCCTCTTCTCAAACCATTTCCATCTGCTTCCCAGAACATCTACCATGGTCTGATGTACTCATTTCTGATCTTCATCCTGTTCACTCCCAAAAAGAACCTCAGCCACTTCATCACTAGGAGTGCTTTCCGGTTCCGGTCATGAGAGGACGTGGGTCTTCAGCTCTCCTGATATAAGCGACTTTGAATCAGCACATAATTACTGCAAAAAAAGCAGTCATTCTGCAATATAGAGCATTAGCTACTAGCAAGTCTAAAACAGTGTTATATCTACATGCATAACAATGTGATTCATTGTTACTTAAGGATGCTTAATGACCTAAATCAGTGTTGGTACAGTATTCATATCTGATCATAAGTTACAAACTGGATGTTGATAATAAATGTAAAGGAAATGGTGTGGTGGATGTTAAGGGTGCGAAGGAGAACCCCGACGCAGAGTGTCGAAGAAGGTGTAACAGATTTATTTTGCAGCAGCCAAAAATCAAAAATGGAGGCAGGGAGTAATCCAACTGGGCAGGAATGGCGCTTGGCAAGAGTAGAATCCACATGGACAACCTGACGGAATCATCTGGCAAACAGTGGTGGTGGGTAGACTGGTTTAAGTGAGGTGCAGCTAATGAGAGGATTGAGTGCAGGTGTCTCTGGAGTGGTTGGACACACCCCCTGCCACTCACATGCTCTGAAAACAAGGAAGTGAGGGGAAAAAACAACACAGAGCCTCCACAGCCATCACAGTGGAGTCGGGGTGGGATTCCATAAATACACTTCCTTCCATTCTCTTTCAAGCATTCATCATTGATGCCTAGTTCCCCTGTGTTTGACATGTTTTATGGATGTAAACCTCTGATCATTGTGTTAATTATGAGCTATTCTTGTCTGATTGCTTGAAATAAACCATTTCCAATCAAATCAATTAAAAAATCCTCTGCTGCCTCCAGCTCTGCATCAGAGTCTCTTAGCCAACAACGTGACTTCTCTCACCACAGTCTTCTCCTCCTTCTTCTCCATTGCTCCCTTTAAACTAATAGTTCATCAAAAGTTCTTCTCATTTACACAAAGATTCTCTGTCCTTACCAGAGCAAACCTCGATCTCGTTAGATGTTCCTTCACTTTTCTAGATGTTCCTCCATCTGCTCCCTGCTCTCCGATCACAGTGTCGTCTGCAAACATCATGGTACACTGAGATTCCTGTCTAACCTCATCTGTCAGTCTGTCCATCACCACAGTAATCAAGAAGGAGCTGAAAGCGGATCCCTGGTGCAGTCCCACCTCCACCTGCAGAACATCTCACTACTGTGTTCCAGCTCTCATCCATGTCTTAAAGAACTCCATTGTTCTTCTGTGGGACTCCACACTTCCTCATCTAAACCACAGCTCCTCTCTCTGCACCCGCCTTGCCAGAAGTATCATCGCCTTGAGTTTGAAAACTTAAGAACAAGTTCTGAACCTTCAGGTTGCAAACATGATGTCAATAAGATGTGAGAGCAGAACCAGAACTTACTACTCGCTTCCTTGCATCAGCTCGATGATGTCATTAAACAGGACGTCCCGGTTCCTCTCACAGAAGCCGCTGACATCATAGGACACCTGGACACAGACAGGTGTTGTTGGATGCAGCTGGTCACAAAAAGCTCACAGGTGTGCAGGTGTGGGGGCACCTTTCCGGCGTAGTGGTGGACGATGAAGCCTTTGTTCCAGCTGCTGAAGTGTTCGTGTGATCCGATCTGTCCCTGCAGCTTCTGTAGCAGTGTCTGATCTGCCCCCTCACCTTTGGCGTGCATGGTGGCACACACATCATCTAGGATGCTCATTATTCCTGGAGGATTCTGGGACAAGGCGACAGGTGATTGAAGCAAGTGCAAACATATTCCACTGCTGCTCTGTGAGTGGCTGGCTCACCAGTTTGGACTCAATGAGGTCACAGACCACCTTGTTGTTGAAGTATTCAATGGGGGTCCACTTGATACCCTCCTGAACATACTCCTCCTGCAGACACACTTCTTAATAACGTTGCATTGTCATGATGTCACCATGTCATGCAGGCTTCACTTCTGAACTGAACAAGTTCTACAAGCACAAAAATCCAGCTTTACCGCAATCTTCTCTGTCACCAGAACCCAACAGGTTCTCATGTAGAGGTTCATCAATCCAAGACCCAAACATGTTCCTTTGTTGTTGGTAATCTAATGGGTGGTTCTAAGGGAAAATGATTTAAAGGTCACCTGCTCGGCCTTCAGCGTGAGCTCAATGAAGATCTGCTGCAACTTCTCGTTGACAAAGTTGATACAGAACTGCTCGAATCCGTTTTGCTGAAAAGGGAAAGTAAAGAAAGTGAATCCCATAAAAAGTCTCTGAGCTGTAAGCCAGTAGAAATCAGTTCATTTGCACCACTAAACATGTCCTGCAGGAAGCAGATGTCACAAACACCATGCAGTCTTTATAAGTCAACCTCCTCTGTGTCTGAGGAGGACACTGATGGTTCTACAGAAAAGTCCTACCTGGAAGATCTCAAAACCATAGATGTCAAGGACTCCAATGTTCAGCTCCTCCTGCTCCTTTTGCATGGCTTTGTTGATGCACTGCAACAACACACAGGCAGAAACACACACAGAGGACATTGAGTAGCTGCCTCCCTCCCACTAAGCAGCCCTTCCTTCAGGTTGTGGGACTTACGTCTACCAGGAAGTCGAAGAGGCGGGCATACAGAGCCTTGGACAGGGCGTCCCTGGAGAAGGAAGCCTGCTCTGTGTTCAGGGTGACAGAGATGGACTCGCTCTTCCCCCCCCACTTGCTGTCCATGATTCTGCTGGTGAGTTTACTGCAGAGGCCATTCTGTGGGATCCCCAGCAGGTATGATGGGAAGGCCAGGACTAGCGGGATACACAGGCCCTTTAGGGAACTCCTCATGTTTTACTGAGGAGGACATCGACAGAGGAGACACTCACAGTCCTGACTCTCCACCACCGCGTAGTTGTTCTCCTCCCTAAAGCTGATGTTTCCCACATGAAGGATCGCTGCCACCAGCTGCAGAACCGAATCCTGCTCGTCCACCGACAGACCCACAACAGACATGGCCCCCTGACACAGACAGGTGCAGGAGGTCAGGTGCAAGCAAAGATGCAGACAGAGAGGCGCAGAGATTGCTACAGACCATGGTATCAGAGAAGTCCTTCCTGTCATCCATGTCCTCCACCGTGTAGGTTCCTGATTGGTTCAAGTAATAATAATACTCTGGAGTGGTGACGCCCAAGTTTTCCACCTGCTCCTTGCTGGCACCGCCCAGAAGCTGACATCACACAGATGTGATCACACAAACATGTGGTTGTCCCATCACTGTACACTCGTGTTGGGTTTCAGTACCTGGTAGTAGATGTGGAAGTTTCGCTCCCCTTGATTCTGCGAGACAACTCGACTTTTCTCCAGCAGGAAGTTGGAGATCTTCCCTCCATCAGGAGCTCCTCCTCGACTGAACTGGATTTCAAAGTATTTTCCCTGCCGGGACAGTACAGTGTGTGTATGCACATGCTGGTTCATGTTCTCCTGAATCTATACTCACAAATCTGCTGGAGTTGTTGTTGCGGACAGTCTTGGCATTTCCAAAGGCTTCCAAAAGTGGGTTGGACTGCAAGATGATGTCTTTGACGCGCTGCATCACACAGAATTACAGTGACAACAGAGATAAGGTACTCTTAGGATCAACATGATCCATAAGGCAGACCGATTATCTGTGCTCTCTAGGTATGAGGAGAATCAGATTTAAAGATCCGGTGGTTCCAGAATGAAACCATTTACATGCCACAGTATGTTCCTTAGAGCAAAATGTCCCAGCTGACCCATTACATCACCCAACAGAGCTAAGGGGCAGGAGACCATCTGAGATAAACTGGTTCTTTGGATCAGTGAGTAGGACTGGATCACGTGGCTCCTCGATGCCTGCACCTTGTTCTGGAGCACAAGCCAGAGCAGGAACTGTGGGGCACGTTCAGATCATCTATGGCAGGCAGAGGCAACTCCTGGCCTTGAGGGCCACCGTGTCTGCATGATTTCCAGATATCCAAGCCCTACTCATGACTGATTACCAGGTTCAGGTGTGTCCAACCAATGAGAACATGCCAGAGCATGGTTTGTTGGAAAACATGCAGGAATGTGGCCCTCGAGGCCTGAAGTTGTCTATCCCTGATCTACGGTTCAGGGTCAAAGTTTTTTACAGGATGATCAACTTGAAAGTAAAGACTTTACAAGAATCGCTGGACGCCGTTCAGAAAGCAGAACATGAGCCGCTCAGACCAGACCAGGCACTCCTCAAGCAGGACTTCCTCCAAATGCTGAATGGAAAATGGCTTTAAGGCCCAAAGCGCTTTACAGTCACTCCCTCTTGCACATGTTGATGCGTCAATGGCTGCAGAGATGCCATGCAAAGTCTGAGCCAGACCACCAGGAACAGCATCCAGTTCAGTGCGGAGTGAACCAGCAACCTTCTGATCACAGTGAAACTGCACTACCTCTACTTCTCTAAACAAAGATCAGGGAGGTTCTCAGGGACAGTGGGGGCCTGGTGGTTAGGACTGTTGCTGGAGTAAATCCCTTTACAGACAGGATTACCTTTTTATGCGAGACATATTTCCAGCAGTGTTTACATCACTGGTGTCTTTGAGCAAAGATCCTCAACCAAATGGCTCCAGTAGAGATCCCGAGTGGCTACAGTTTGCTGCTTACTGAGCAGGCGGAAGCCAAAGAACAGAAACTGACTCAGACTCTGCATTCAAACTAAAACTTGGACCAGGTCCATGAAAACATGACACCTGCCAAGATCACATTGCATATGTGGAGTCATGACCTCCATGTCAACTCCTATTTAATTTAGGCTCATAACACCCCAGGTGACAAAGGTCCAAATGTTTGGCAGAATGGGCCCAGCTTTAAGAACTGCAACATGGTTCAAAGAGCACATCTCTGTGCTGGTGGAAATGACCAAGAAACCTGTACCATCATGATGAAGAGAACTTGGATGTTCCTTCCAGTTCTGGTACAGAACTGGGCTCTTGAAAAGTCAACTTCACTCTTGACTTTGGTGAAAAGTACAGGCGAGGTGTTTCCAGATAAAAAAAAAGGATCCCAGTGTGCCAACAAACTTGATTGATAAAATGAGCGTAGATTGAAGGAGATGCCCTTTCAGGAGTTTTATCCTGGACTCACCTGGACTTTGTCTCCTCCTCCTGAGACTTTGGACACGTAGCTCATTATGAATTTAGCAGCAACTGTTTTTCCAGCTCCACTTTCACCACTGGAACAAGGAGATTTTCATACAGGTGAATACCTGCATGCAGGTACAGATCCCTGTTCAAAGCTCCGCCTACCTGATGATGACACACTGGTTCTCATTATCAATCATCATGTTCCTGTACATGTTGTCAGCCAGAGCATAGATGTGGGGGGGTTCTCATACTGAGCCTGGAGGAAGAACACACCAGGTCACTCCATGTGTGTGCACGAGTTTGTGTGTGTGTCATGAATGTGAGGATGTGTGAGTGCATCGGAGTAAATGTGTGCCTCTGTGCGCTCGTGTGCACGTGCGCCTCACCGCGCCCTGGTACAGCTCCACCTCCCTGTCGGTGAAATATGGCAGCTGTTTAAATGGGTTTACAGAGATCAGAACTGGTCCGATGTAAGTCTGACACATTTGGGTCAAGGAACATGAAGCAAACCAGAACCAGCTTCTGAAACTGTGGACGTCTGAAGTCTAGAGCTGAGAGCGAGGATACAAAGATGTAGTCATCCATGTATCGCTTCTTCAGGTTGTCCGTGATGGCGTCCTCGTTGATCTTTGACAGCAGAACCATGTCATCAACGCCGCTCACCTTTACGTTCTGGGCCTGCCAGTGGTAGCGCTCCTTGCTTCCCTGGGGTGGGTGGAGGTGAGATTCAATAGATGAACAAACATTGATTTGCTGGCAACAAACAGAAATGATCGAAAATCTTCACGTGAAGCCTTTCTTGATCAATGACCTGAACGATGGGATATTGTCAAGTCCAGACAACACTTCAGCGGTACGATCTGTTGCTGGACATCACCAGAACCGGAGGACCCAGGTCCTAAAGCTACTCAGGAAACCCACAGCAGAAGAATTGAGCTTTGCTGCTTCACAGACTGTTCAATGACTGTTGTCTGTTAAACTCTCAGCATCACCAGTCATCTATTCTCATAAGCTGAGGCTTGAACGTAGCTGCAGGTCCTTCAGAGCACGTGTGACTTTAGAGTCTGGTAGAAGAACAGATGGTAAATGGTGGAGGACTATATTCTGCTTTTCTGCCATCTTTACGACCCAAAATGCTTTACAGCAGCGGTCCTCAATTCCCGGGCCACGGGTGTTGATTGGAAGGGGCTGGTGCTCAGAGAGCAGGCATTGGAGAAATACTCAGATGTGTGACTGGATAAAAAACACTTTGGGATGTTTTTCATGAGGAATTTACATTATAATACACTTAAAAGCTCAAAAAAGTTGATTTTTCATGGTGTAGGACCTTTAAGCTTGTATTTCTTTTTCAGTAAAACAAATGTTTTATTCCATCTAGTTTCAGTTTTTAGTTTAGTCTCAGTTCATTATAACAACCTTGGTGTCATTAGGCTGATAAAATAACAGATGAATGTCAAAGTGGGTTTTGTTCTCTGATGGACAGCTAGAGGAGACAGAGGTCAGGCGAGGAAGATCTTCCAATGAAAATAGAGATTGATGGAAACGGATGCAGAAGGAGACAGAGGCTGAAGAAAAAGAAGCAGAGATTGAGTTAAAGCCCACAGAGAGGAAACAGCTGGTCAGGAGATGGAGACAGGAGCCAATGAGAAGCCACGCCCAAATTTCCTTAGAATAAAGCTGCATTCACACCGGACGCAGCTCGTGTGGCGAATGAGGTCCTGCGGCCTCACGATCAGTTTTTTCTGGGTTTAGGAGGAGATAATTAACTGCCATCCAGGTCTTAATGTCACTAATGCAGGCATTAAGTTTTTCTAGGTGGTCATTCTGGTCGGCTTTAATGGATAGATACAACTGTGGATCATCCGCATAACAGTGAAAATTAATCCCGTTTTTCCTGATTATATTCCCTAGAGGCAGTATGTAAAGCATAAACAGAATGGGTCCTAGAACTGAGCCCTGTGGGACTCTGTAGCTAACTCGACTACAATGAGAGGAATATGTTGTCCCTGAGATTCCAGATTCCAGGTGGATCGTCTCACATCTCTAGCTGTCCCCCAGTTCCATCTGGATGAAGCCCACCTGCTACACCATTCATGCATATTGTTGTAATTCAAAGCTGTAGTTGTAGAGTTAGATAATCAAATTCTTCTTTAACAGTTCCAGCACATTGTCTGCCCGTCCTGGGAGAGGATCCCTCCTTCATGTGGACATCCCTGATGTTTCTTATTTTGTTATTTTTCCTCACCCATATGGACTGTCTAACTGCAGGGATGCCAGTTTAGCTTGGTCCGTTTGGTTAGTTTAGCAACCAGCTATTGTTTAGATTTTATGACTTTATGTGTTTGTATGAATACCGGTGTAAAGCCCTTTGAGGCAGCTACGATTGTGATATTGGGCTATAGAAATAAAATGTAATCGAGTATAAACTAGGGCTGTAAATGTTAATGTGTTAACGCATGCCATTAATACAAAAAACATTAACCTGTTAATCTATATTAACACAAATGAATCACACTTGCAAAGCAACCACCTTCTGCCGGTCCAGGCTTCCACGGCGTGCACTAATTTCTGAAAATACACACTTTGTTGAGCACTATCCTGTTTATAACAGGTCACTAATAAAAGAAATTAATATTCAATCGATTTTTTATCTTTTATTTTTGTTAGTTTTTAGGTTTAGATCGTTTTTTCACAAAAGGCGGACTATTTGATACATAATATGGCCTGTTGTTACAGTAACAAGTCAATACGTTGCTGAGCCGGCAGACCTCGACTGAAGCAGCATAGGAAAGCGATATTTGTGCTGATCATCATGATAGGTTCAATAAAACATCAGATCAGAGAGAAAGTTCTCCTCTTACCGCTTGTTTTTGTCCAGAAGATGAAGGAAACATTTGTTTGGATGAAGCCTGCACATATAGAACATTGTGACCGGAACTTCATCCAGAACACCCAGCATCCAATTAGAATAGAGTATTCCCCCAAACCATTTCAAGTGCAGAAACACAATGTTTGTTTCTTTGGCTGTTTATCAGCATCTTTGTTTTCTTGGAGTAAAACTGCAGACATTCAAGTCTTTACAGTTCTGCTTATCTTTCTGTTGATGACCTTACTGTGTTCACAAATTTAACTTCTGAGCTAACACTTAACTGAAACATTTCAGACAATAAAAAATAAAGGAAATATTTTCATTCATTCATTCATTCATTCATTCATCTTCTATACCATTTTATCCCTTTTGGGGTTACTGGGCTGCTGGAGCCTAACCCGGCCACTCATGGGTAAAGGTAAGTGTGTGTTTTGTGTTTGTGTGTGTGTACCCCTGGACAGGTCCGCCAGTCTGTCGCAGGGGCCACAATCACACACCCATGCACACTCAAATCCACACCTAAGGACAGCGTGTCGAGCAGTAAATTTGATGCACGGTGAAGGAGGGGTATCCGATGCGAATCGTGTCCGGTGTGAGCCAGGAGTCAAGCACGGCTAGGTACATTGTCTTACACTGCTGTTGGTGGAGTTTAAACAGAAACTGCTTTGAACCCTTTAATGAAGCTCCTCCTGCTGTCATCCATTTCTTAAGGAAATGACATCACAAGCTCCTCCAGACCTTCAACAGCTGATCCAATGATCCTTATCAAAGCATCATCTGTGAACTGCTCCTCTGGAGATGACCTGTCCGATCTTTGAGGCGACTGCAACCGCATCTGATGCATTGGAGCAGTAAGATGCAGACGCAGCAGCAGATTAAAGTATTTGAAGAGGCCGGCCATCAGCCCAACAGAAGAAAAGTTTGACCCCTCACCTGAGGTTCCAGAACAAGCCAGAAGAAGGAATGTGCAGCCAGGTTAAACGCTGGTGCAGCAGTAACAATGGTAACCATGGAGAAGTTCTCCACTTTTCTAAATATGGTTACTATGGTTATAGCTATGGTTACTATGGTTATTGCTGTGGTTACTATGGTTACAGCTGTGGTTACTATGGTTCTAGATACGGTTACTATGGTTCTAGATACGGTTACTATGGTTATAGCTACGGTTACTATGGTTATAGCTGTGGTTACTATGGTTATAGCTGTGGTTACTTTGGTTATAGCTGTGGTTACTATGGTTACAGCTGTGGTTACTATGGTTCTAGATACGGTTACTATGGTTCTAGATACGGTTACTATGGTGATAGATACGGTTACTATGGTTCTAGATACGGTTACTATGGTTCTAGATACGGTTACTATGGTTCTAGATACGGTTACTATGGTTCTAGATACGGTTACTATGGTTATAGATACGGTTACTATGGTTATAGCTATGGTTACTAAGGTTATAGCTATGGTTACTAAGGTTATAGCTATGGTAACTATGGTTATAGCTATGGTTACTAAGGTTATAGCTATGGTAACTATGGTTATAGCTATGATTACTAAGGTTATAGCTATGGTCACTATGGTTATAGCTATGATTGCTATGGTTATAGCTATGGTTACTAAGGTTATAGCTATGGTTACTAAGGTTATAGCTATGGTTACTAAGGTTATAGCTATGGTCACTATGGTTATAGCTATGGTTACTAAGGTTATAGCTATGGTTACTAAGGTTATAGCTATGGTTACTATGGTTACAGCTATAGTTACTATGGTTATAGATATGGTTACTAGGGTTACAGCTATAGTTGCTATGGTTATAGATAAGGTTACTATGGTTATAGCTATGGTTGCTATGGTTATAGATATGGTTACTATGGTTATAGCTATGGTTACTAAGGTTATAGCTATGGTTACTATGGTTATAGCTATGATTGCTATGGTTATAGCTATGGTTACTAAGGTTATAGCTATGGTTACTAAGGTTATAGCTATGGTTACTAAGGTTATAGCTATGGTCACTATGGTTATAGCTATGGTTACTAAGGTTATAGCTATGGTAACTATGGTTATAGCTATGATTACTAAGGTTATAGCTATGGTCACTATGGTTATAGCTATGGTTACTAAGGTTATAGCTATGGTCGCTATGGTTATAGCTATGATCGCTATGGTTATAGCTATGGTTACTATGGTTATAGCTATGGTCACTATGGTTATAGCTATGATTGCTATGGTTATAGCTATTGTCACTATGGTTATAGCTATGGTTACTATGGTTATAGCTATGGTTACTATGGTTATAGCTATGGTTACTATGGTTATAGCTATGGTCACTATGGTTATAGCTATGGTTACTAAGGTTATAGCTATGGTTACTAAGGTTATAGCTATGGTTACTAGGGTTACAGCTATAGTTACTATGGTTATAGATATGGTTACTAGGGTTACAGCTATAGTTGCTATGGTTATAGATAAGGTTACTATGGTTATAGCTATGGTTGCTATGGTTATAGCTATGGTTACTATGGTTATAGCTATGGTTACTAAGGTTATAGCTATGGTTACTGTGGTTACAGTTATAGTTACTAGGGTTACAGCTATAGTTACTATGGTTATAGATATGGTTACTAGGGTTACAGCTATAGTTGCTATGGTTATAGATAAGGTTACTATGGTTATAGTTATGGTTGCTATGGTTATAGATATGGTTACTATGGTTATAGCTATGGTTACTAAGGTTATAGCTATGGTTACTATGGTTACAGCTATAGTTACTAGGGTTACAGCTATAGTTACTATGGTTATAGATATGGTTACTAGGGTTACAGCTATAGTTGCTATGGTTATAGATAAGGTTACTATGGTTATAGCTATGGTTGCTATGGTTATAGATATGGTTACTAAGGTTATAGCTATGGTTACTATGGCTACAGCTATGGATGCTATGGTTACAGATATGGTTGCTATGATTACAGCTATGGTTTTAGCTATGGTTACAGCTATGGTTACTATGGTTACAGCTATGGTTGCTATGGCTACAGCTATGGTTGCTATGGTTACAGATATGGTTGCTATGGTTACAGATATGGTTGCTATGCTTACAGCTATGGTTACTATGCTTACAGCTATGGTTACTATGCTTACAGCTATGGTTACAGCTATGGTTACTATGGTTACAGCTATGGTTACTATGGTTACAGCTATGGTTACTATGGTTACAGCTATGGTTACTATGCTTACAGCTATGGTTACTATGGTTACTATGGTTGGTATAGTTTTAGCTATGGTTTTAGCTATGGTTACAGCTATGGTTGCTATGGTTACAGCTATGGTTGCTATGGTTACAGATATTGTTGCTATGTACAGCTATGGTTACTATGGTTACAGCTATGGTTACTATGGTTACAGCTATGGTTACTATGCTTACAGCTATGGTTACTATGGTTACTATGGTTGGTATAGTTTTAGCTATGGTTTTAGCTATGGTTACAGCTATGGTTGCTATGGTTACAGCTATGGTTGCTATGGTTACAGATATTGTTGCTATGGTTATAGCTACGGTTACTATGGTTATAGCTGTGGTTACTATGGTTATAGCTGTGGTTACTTTGGTTATAGCTGTGGTTACTATGGTTACAGCTGTGGTTACTATGGTTCTAGATACGGTTACTATGGTTCTAGATACGGTTACTATGGTGATAGATACGGTTACTATGGTTCTAGATACGGTTACTATGGTTCTAGATACGGTTACTATGGTTCTAGATACGGTTACTATGGTTCTAGATACGGTTACTATGGTTATAGATACGGTTACTATGGTTATAGCTATGGTTACTAAGGTTATAGCTATGGTTACTAAGGTTATAGCTATGGTAACTATGGTTATAGCTATGGTTACTAAGGTTATAGCTATGGTAACTATGGTTATAGCTATGATTACTAAGGTTATAGCTATGGTCACTATGGTTATAGCTATGATTGCTATGGTTATAGCTATGGTTACTAAGGTTATAGCTATGGTTACTAAGGTTATAGCTATGGTTACTAAGGTTATAGCTATGGTCACTATGGTTATAGCTATGGTTACTAAGGTTATAGCTATGGTTACTAAGGTTATAGCTATGGTTACTATGGTTACAGCTATAGTTACTATGGTTATAGATATGGTTACTAGGGTTACAGCTATAGTTGCTATGGTTATAGATAAGGTTACTATGGTTATAGCTATGGTTGCTATGGTTATAGATATGGTTACTATGGTTATAGCTATGGTTACTAAGGTTATAGCTATGGTTACTATGGTTATAGCTATGATTGCTATGGTTATAGCTATGGTTACTAAGGTTATAGCTATGGTTACTAAGGTTATAGCTATGGTTATAGCTATGGTTACTATGGTTATAGCTATGGTTACTAAGGTTATAGCTATGGTTACTATGGTTATAGCTATGATTACTAAGGTTATAGCTATGGTTACTATGGTTATAGCTATGGTTACTAAGGTTATAGCTATGGTTGCTATGGTTACAGCTATGGTTTTAGCTATGGTTATAGCTATGGTTACTATGGTTATAGCTATGGTTACTATGGTTATAGCTATGTTGCTATGGTTATATTTGCTATGGTTACAGATATGGTTGCTATGTTACAGCTATGGTTACTATGCTTAAGCTATGGTTACTATGCTTATAGCTATGGTTACAGCTATGGTTACTATGGTTACAGCTATGGTTACTATGGTTACAGCTATGGTTACTATGGTTACAGCTATGGTTACTATGGTTACAGCTATGGTTATGGTTACTATGGTTTATAGCTATGGTTTTAGCTATGGTTACAGCTATGGTTGCTATGGTTACAGCTATGGTTGCTATGGTTACAGATATTGTTGCTATGGTTACAGCTATGGTTACTATGGTTACAGCTATGGTTACTATGGTTACAGCTATGGTTACTATGCTTACAGCTATGGTTACTATGGTTACTATGGTTGGTATAGTTTTAGCTATGGTTTTAGCTATGGTTACAGCTATGGTTGCTATGGTTACAGCTATGGTTGCTATGGTTACAGATATTGTTGCTATGGTTATAGCTACGGTTACTATGGTTATAGCTGTGGTTACTATGGTTATAGCTGTGGTTACTTTGGTTATAGCTGTGGTTACTATGGTTACAGCTGTGGTTACTATGGTTCTAGATACGGTTACTATGGTTCTAGATACGGTTACTATGGTGATAGATACGGTTACTATGGTTCTAGATACGGTTACTATGGTTCTAGATACGGTTACTATGGTTCTAGATACGGTTACTATGGTTCTAGATACGGTTACTATGGTTATAGATACGGTTACTATGGTTATAGCTATGGTTACTAAGGTTATAGCTATGGTTACTAAGGTTATAGCTATGGTAACTATGGTTATAGCTATGGTTACTAAGGTTATAGCTATGGTAACTATGGTTATAGCTATGATTACTAAGGTTATAGCTATGGTCACTATGGTTATAGCTATGATTGCTATGGTTATAGCTATGGTTACTAAGGTTATAGCTATGGTTACTAAGGTTATAGCTATGGTTACTAAGGTTATAGCTATGGTCACTATGGTTATAGCTATGGTTACTAAGGTTATAGCTATGGTTACTAAGGTTATAGCTATGGTTACTATGGTTACAGCTATAGTTACTATGGTTATAGATATGGTTACTAGGGTTACAGCTATAGTTGCTATGGTTATAGATAAGGTTACTATGGTTATAGCTATGGTTGCTATGGTTATAGATATGGTTACTATGGTTATAGCTATGGTTACTAAGGTTATAGCTATGGTTACTATGGTTATAGCTATGATTGCTATGGTTATAGCTATGGTTACTAAGGTTATAGCTATGGTTACTAAGGTTATAGCTATGGTCACTATGGTTATAGCTATGGTTACTAAGGTTATAGCTATGGTAACTATGGTTATAGCTATGATTACTAAGGTTATAGCTATGGTCACTATGGTTATAGCTATGGTTACTAAGGTTATAGCTATGGTCGCTATGGTTATAGCTATGATCGCTATGGTTATAGCTATGGTTACTATGGTTATAGCTATGGTCACTATGGTTATAGCTATGATTGCTATGGTTATAGCTATTGTCACTATGGTTATAGCTATGGTTACTATGGTTATAGCTATGGTTACTATGGTTATAGCTATGGTTACTATGGTTATAGCTATGGTCACTATGGTTATAGCTATGGTTACTAAGGTTATAGCTATGGTTACTAAGGTTATAGCTATGGTTACTAGGGTTACAGCTATAGTTACTATGGTTATAGATATGGTTACTAGGGTTACAGCTATAGTTGCTATGGTTATAGATAAGGTTACTATGGTTATAGCTATGGTTGCTATGGTTATAGCTATGGTTACTATGGTTATAGCTATGGTTACTAAGGTTATAGCTATGGTTACTGTGGTTACAGTTATAGTTACTAGGGTTACAGCTATAGTTACTATGGTTATAGATATGGTTACTAGGGTTACAGCTATAGTTGCTATGGTTATAGATAAGGTTACTATGGTTATAGCTATGGTTGCTATGGTTATAGATATGGTTACTATGGTTATAGCTATGGTTACTAAGGTTATAGCTATGGTTACTATGGTTACAGCTATAGTTACTAGGGTTACAGCTATAGTTACTATGGTTATAGATATGGTTACTAGGGTTACAGCTATAGTTGCTATGGTTATAGATAAGGTTACTATGGTTATAGCTATGGTTGCTATGGTTATAGATATGGTTACTAAGGTTATAGCTATGGTTACTATGGCTACAGCTATGGATGCTATGGTTACAGATATGGTTGCTATGATTACAGCTATGGTTTTAGCTATGGTTACAGCTATGGTTACTATGGTTACAGCTATGGTTGCTATGGCTACAGCTATGGTTGCTATGGTTACAGATATGGTTGCTATGGTTACAGATATGGTTGCTATGCTTACAGCTATGGTTACTATGCTTACAGCTATGGTTACTATGCTTACAGCTATGGTTACAGCTATGGTTACTATGGTTACAGCTATGGTTACTATGGTTACAGCTATGGTTACTATGCTTACAGCTATGGTTACTATGGTTACTATGGTTGGTATAGTTTTAGCTATGGTTTTAGCTATGGTTACAGCTATGGTTGCTATGGTTACAGCTATGGTTGCTATGGTTACAGATATTGTTGCTATGGTTACAGCTATGGTTGCTATGGTTACAGATATTGTTGCTATGGTAACAGATATGATTGCTATGGTTACAGCTATGGTTGCTATGCTTACAGCTATGGTTACAGCTATGGTTACTTTGCTTACAGCTATGGTTGCTATGGTTTTAGCTATGGTTACTATGGTTACAGCTATGGTTGCTATGGTTTTAGCTATGGTTACTATGGTTACAGCTATGGTTACTATGGTACAGTCTGCTGTCCTGATTTTAAAAGTGTCAGCCCCGCCCTCCAAAGGTCTCTGCACGTCCCTGTATGACAGTCTACCCATCGCCATAAGGATGTTTTCCCCAATGAACTTCACTGATCAAGCCCTGAAAACTTCCATGATCCTGAAACTTCCTCAGTAACCAAATGAACAGCCGGATCCTCCTCCTCAGTGAATTCCTCTGACTGCAGAAAGTGAAGCTGCAGTTCAGGTATTTTTCCTGTTTACTGCCCCCCCATGCAAGGTTGGGAGGGAGGGCTACAGCCTGGGCTTTCTCAGCTGAATTCCCAGCATTCCTAAGTCCTGTGAGCACATGCTGAAGACAGGACGCAGCACGCGACTGGGCGTGCGCGACCCTTTAGATCAGACCCAGAGGAGACTGTGACGGGGACAAGTGGGCGTGGGCTGCAGCCAGTCCTTCAGGTAAAGAGACAAACATGCTGGAACTATCCTTAAATGGTCGGAAACCTGCAGGAAGTTCTGGGAACATCTACAGGCCCGCCCACCACCCCTGTGCTTTGCTCCGATTGGTCTTTTGAGCATTCCTGTCGATTCAAAAACTCAGGTGTTTGATGGTCTAATCTGACAACAGACCACCACCTTAGGTGTTTCTTCCTGTAACGTTTATCTTTGTTTAATCTGGATTATTAGACTGATCTGTTTCAGAGCTACTTTGACTCCTTGATTCTGAGGTGTGATTGCCTTCAATATTTCTATCAGGGGCAGTTCTGTTGTTAGATTATACATGAAACCTGTTTCTTTATAATCTGGGATTTGGTTCATTTAAAATAAAATAGATTAATAATGTGATCCATGACTCAAGCTGCAGGTGGATCTGCTGTCTCTGTCCTAATTCCAGATTCAGTTGTGAAGGGGAAGAACCAGACCAGGATTTGGTTCTGAACTTCATCTGTATAATCTAGATCAGGTGTCTCCAACCCTGGTCCTCGAGGGCTGCCGTCTTCCTTATTTTGCAGCTAACCTGGCTTCAGTAATTGCTGCTCACCTGGATCAGGTGTGTTCAGTCAATCAGAAACTGAGCTGATTCAATCCAGTTAATCAGCATCTACTAAAGCAAGGTTAGCTGCAAAACAAGCAGGACGGCAGCCCTCAAGGACCAGGGTTGGAGACCCCGATCTAGATGTTCTACCAGGATGAGGCCGTGCTGGGACCAGAACCACCCTGAGCTGTGATCCTGCTGTCAGTCCGTAAACTCACCATGTTTGTTGCCAATCCACTTCCTGCTTCAGCTCAAACTCCAGAAATCCCTAGTGGTTCTGATCCGGGTTGGTCCTAGTTGTTTCCAGGAGCAAAGACTGGACCAGAACCCGCTTAATCCGGATCTAATCTCCTCAATTTGACCTGAAAGACATGTTTCTCTCCGTCTGTTTTACTCCTTCAGTCTTCAGACTCAAATCACTGCAGGTGTGGGCAGGTAAGGCCCCTCCCCTTTCGTCCTCTGGAACTCTGGGTAATGAAGTCTGTAACTCTGCTGCCCCCAGTGGGCAGAAGTACCACTACAGAGTAAAGGTGACATCTGGATTTCAAAGAGCAGAACGTTTATTTCTGTTGGCTTTTATTTATTGAAGTGATTTCTTTTCTTCACAGTTTGTCAGATTTTTTTTCTGAGGAAACAAAAGTTCTGAAGGCGCCGCTGGTTCCTGTCCTACAGGAGATCCTCAGACCTTCATCCGCACACTGTAACACAAACTTCTGTTAGTGCTGCACACTGAGCAACAGCACCTCTTGCCGGCAGAACTAGCAGGATCCATCAGTGTGGTTGTCCACGGCTCCACAGGCGAGGTGCAGAACATCCTGCCGTTTCCTCTTCTGCCGGGTTTCTAAAGAACCTGAACCAGACCAAAAACCCAGACTTTGATTCATGAGAAGGAGCAGCAGGAAGTGGTCCAGAAGAGACGGTCATCTTCTCAAACATCTGAGTCCTGGATGTGCAAAAGTCTCAGCTTCAAGAGACTGAGAAGAAGAAAGGAGTGCTGCTGCTCCACACCTGAAACCTGAGGACCAACCCCAGACCTTCCCCAGAGTTTGAGTCTCAGTCCCTCCTGCCGCTGCAGAAGCTGCACTTCGTTGGCTCAGATTTAAAAACACATAACACACCTTGGTCCTTCAGTCACTCCATCTCACCTGGAGACTCTGCTCACCTGCAGGTCCAGAGTTTATACCTGACCTGCTGAGCAGCCAATGACGAAACAAGTCTACTTAAGTAGAAAGAGGAGGAGCTAAGCAACGGGACAGAGAAATTAAAGTAAAAGATTCAAGAACCAACAGACTGAGGCTGGAAGAAGAGAAGTGCGAGGTCCTGCAGGGGGAGGAGTCAAACCGGCAGGTGACAGGACTGCAGTCACATGATGCCATTGGTCAGGTACTGGAAGCCGTCATAGAGTTTGGTGGTGAGGGACCTCATGGAGCCGTCCACCAGCTGGTCGACGAGCAGCTGCAGCTGCTCCTCAGTCAGACTCATGTGGAAGCGCTCCTTCAGAGCCCTCATGGTGCTGGAGCCGTGGAAGCAGGGCAGCTGGGAGCCTGGGGGGGACAGGGGTGGGATAACCATCAGCTGGAACTCACTCCCAGCTGTTAAACTCCAGGCCTTCCTCAGGTTTACCGACAAACCCACAGTTTTAGCTTCTGATCGGCCAAAATCACACCTGACCAGGTAAACAGAACCAAAGCCAGCAGGGTGCCGGTATGTTCGAAATCCTTCCTACCAGTGAAAATTTCCCACCAGCACTCTGTGCACATGTGCAATCTGAAATGACGTCATCATTTTCTGTTTTGGCGGCAGGCTGGTTATTTTTGCTGTTTGCGGTGCCACACTCATCAGCTAGCTCTGGACTGTTAGCCTAACTCACTACGTGACTTCTACTCATAAACTGCTTTCACCATAACCGCAGCAGGTCGGTGTCTACAGCGCCTCTCTGCCCGCGTGATAAATGTTTCAAAACCTACGCTTACGTCTTTCAAACCAAACGCTGTGAGCGCGGCACAGAATATGAAGTAAAGCTTTGCTGAGCAGTTCAGATCCAGCGTAAATTCACATTTTCTGCTCGCTGTGTTTGATTCCAAAGATCGTGGACATTTACCATACGCACAGAGAGGCACTGTAGACACCGACCTGCTGCAGATCTGCTGGATTATCTCTTTATTTTCCACCCTGATGCCACTTCTCCATTCCTTACACTCTTCACCTGCACACAGCGACATACTAAGTGAATCTGCCCGACCCTGCTGTGTTTACGGGTTGGATACGGGTCGGATTATCTGATAAGGTAGGACTTTCAGATAGCAACATCTATCACTTTGTGCTACAGGTAGGACAGATCATTAGACCACAGGCTCTGGAGGCCTGGAGTCTGACCCCCCCCCCGTGGCCTGAATGCTCACCTTGCTGCATGATCTCCACCACCTGCAGGACTCGGTCCATGTGTTTCCTGGCTGCAATCAGACCCTGCAGCATCAGCATCTTAAAGTAGATGAACATGTCCCCATCTGGACCCCCCATCACCTACCAGATGGAGGGAAAAACCACTTTCACATGACACACCTGGAGGAAAACATGACATCACACGCTGCCCACACCTGATTGGCTGGGATGAAAGCAGGAAATAAGGCAAATGTGATTGGCTTCTGCAAACAGCTTCAGGCTTTCTGTTTACAGGAACCGAGACCATCTTGAAAGATGGGTCTGAGAGCGGTTCCGGGACCAGGGTCCACTTGGGTGTATTCAAACTGAAACCTTGTTCCAGATTATCGGTGGAAACAAACTCTGGTTCATGTTGAAGAACCAAATATGTAAATAAGTAAGTAGATGTAAATGTATATGTAAATAAGATCCTCTGGACTGTTATAGCCACATGGTTTCACTGCTGCTTGAAAAGCCCATGTCTGACTGTGGGATGGAGGTGGGGACTAAGAAGCCCCGTGTTTTGGATCCAAGGGAAGGTGGAGTGTGACAGGACTCACATCTACAAACTCAGAGGTGAGCTTGAAGGCGGACGTCTCAAAGCCGAGGTTTCTGGGGGAGCTGGACAGGATGAAGCCAAAGTCTATGTGGATGATGTGGCCGCCTGCGTCCAGCAGAATGTTCCCGTTGTGTCTGCAGACAGACAGCGCAGGTGAGCGTGTGGCTCTGAGAGGGTGAAGGGGGCGGGGCGGCGCTCACCTGTCTTTGACCTGCAGCAGGTAGCATATGAGGCTGTATCCAGCACAGCTCTGGACGAAGTTCCTCTGAGCTGTCAGAAAGGCCTCGGTGGTGGGGGCGCCGTGCTCCTGCAGCAGGTAGTCCAGCAGAGACAGCTGACTCTGCTTCTTCACCTGGTGAAGTGAAACGGCGTTCATCACCGGCTCGATCATGCCGCTGTCTGCTGACAGCACCAGGATCTTGTAGGGCTTGATCCAGAGTGGCACCCGCTCCTGCTGCCAGATGGACTACAGGACACAGACACGGGTCAGGGTACGGCCCGGAGTCTGAGGCGGGTCCAGTCATGAGGGTGTCAGGTTACCTGGAGCTGCTGCAGCACCTGGTAGGCGAGCAGCTCCTGCCTCAAGTCGTCTCCACATTTCACAATGACAGAGAGCAGCCTCCAGTTTGGGAGATGACCGTAAGGAGACCCCTCCCTGATCCTCCTGCAGGGGGCGCACAAACACAGTTCATCCTGAGGGCTCCCCGTTCGTTCAGAAACCTGCTGAATCAAAGTTCTGGAGAATTCCTGTTCACAGCTTTTATTTTGAAACTCCTCCACTGACTTCCTGCAGAGCCAGAGCAGCAGCCATGAGGAGGATGACCTACCGGACCTTCTCCTCCCACGGTTCCTTTAGGGCCACAGCTGACGGGTCTTCTGGGTCTCGTTTGAAGGTGGTGGGGGCCTGAGCCAGCTGCTCTGACAGACGGCGCCTGAAACAGAGGGCGGAGCTTTTAATCAGCAGAAAGACCTTATGGTCACAGAGAACATTCAGACCTGAGAAGGTAGAAATGAAACGTTCTGCTGGGTTTTTCTGTCACTCAAAAAAAGAAGAAATTCTACTGTATTTAAGCTGGACTAAAGTTCCAGAGATGTTGGATGAAAGGAAAAAGAGATGAAGAAGAATGGGAGACAAACTCTGGATCAGAGGGAACGGTGGTAAAAGGCTCATATCCAGGTCTATATCTGATCTGGATCCCTCTCTCTGCGGTTCTAAGTACATACTGAAGCCACACATCCTGTCACTCTCTGACCTGATGTCTCCTGCAGCAATGAAGATGGGTTCTTTACTCTCCAGGCTGGTGATGCTGTCCACAGAGAACTGGCTGATGTTGTCACAGCTGTTGGTGTGGCCTTCTGGGAGCTGAAAGAAGAGTGGGGGCAGTCAGAGGAGCCACAGTGTGTAACCCCCCACACACACACACACGGACAGATCAGACTTGGGTTGGGCGATAAAATGATGTATACCATCACCACAGAACTTTTTCTCGATAGAAGACTGAGTCCATCATCAGTGACTTATTTTGAAGGGTTTGAAATTAACATTCGAGCATTTTTTCCTCTTTGGTAAGTAAAGATTTGTGGGTTAGTCACCACATGGCGAGTAGCTCTTAGCTCATAGCTCTTCTTCTGGTGAATTTATTTTGTCCTCTACCGTCTGCATGCGAGGTAAATAAACACACGCGAGCCGTCACTTCACCTGTGTGATGTTCCCTTTAAGCTGATGAAACAGCTGAACATGTGGCAATTTAACAGGATGCAGTCAGAACTGGAAGATAAACCTGCTGGATCCACAGCAGCAAGTTTAACAACAGCGCTGTTGTCAGGCGCTAATGCTATGGTGCTAACGAGCTGTTTGTGAGCCGTGTGTCACCGATATGTCATCACCAACTGGTTTAAAGACAGTATTTTCACGGACCGGCCTTGAAGACGCAGCAGATAAATACAACAAGATGAATTCATAGGACATTCAAAAAAAACAGTATTTTCTAGATAATACCAGAACTGAATCCACTGTTTTAGCAGCGTCTGTGTAGCTTAATAGAGTCTGCGTTACACTGAAACTGTGACCTGTCAGATGTTCTGCTCGATCCTCCTTAAAGCTGCAGCAGCAAAAACAGAAGTTCAGACTTTCACTGCAGCAACAGTCTAAACCACCAGAAGAAATTCAGTTCCTTTTAGTTCCTAGATTATTCACAGGATGTTGACAAACGATGTTTGTGAATTTGATGTTTGTTCTGTAAAACTTAGAAATTAAAACATTAGAATTGATTTGTAGAATGAATGTTTGTTTTTAAATGGAAATGATAAGTTTAGTGTTTTATTGATGTTCTCTTTTAAAACTTGAAAACTTTTGCTTTAATTTTCAGTTAAGCTTGTAATATTTATGCCTTTTTTTTAAGTTTTCTGGAACACCTGAACTTTCTGATGATACACATGTCTCTAATGAGCCACAGAGCGTTCACATTTCACTGATATAGTTCTTTGGTTTCTATCCTGATATGTTATTGTCTTATATGAAAACTATATTGTGAAATACAAACTGTTTATGGCGCAGCCCTGGATCAGGCTTATTCAGGAAGGTCTGGCAGGTCTTACAGTGGCAGCGGTTTCTGCAGACTCTGTTCTGAATTCCTCCAGCAATCATTGATCTGTTTGCTCCAAAACTGTAATCATTGTAATCCGTTCCTCGATTGTTCTCCGTCCACTCTGCAGGACCCACCATTACCAATGGTTTGCTGCTGATCCCTTCACAGGAACATCCTTCACTCTAGTGTAAAGCCTTCTGTGGTGACAGCTCTTCCCATGTGGGCGGGGTCTCACCTCCACCTGCAGCTCTCCGATGTCATCCACTGACCATGCTTCGTCGTCGTTGTCGTAGTTGGGGACGATGGAGAAGCTGCCTGCTCGCTGCTCTGCTGTCATGCCACAGTCCGGTAGGTTTTCCACGGAACGTGTGCTCCTGATCCGGTTTTCTGGGATCCTGATGGGAACACTCGATGTCTCAAAGTTCTCGCACTCCAGAACCTCCACATAGATCAGGTAGGGAGCCTGAGAGAGGGACACAGGTCACATGACCACCGGCTAACAAATGTGGTTCCTGATTTTAATCCGTCAGTGTGGCCCTGCAACAAACTGCAAAACTATCCAGAGTAACTCCGCCTCCACCAGGCAGTAACTGGAATAGGCTCCAGCAACCCCAACTGGTTTCAGCAGCTGGATGAACTGATCACCGAGCATCCCTCCATAAAGAGCTGTTATACGGCTTTAATGCTGAGTTTATGATTGGATATACATGTGGAACAACAACATTGTACTTTAGGGATCCATGGAGGATTTTGGATTGTGATTGGGAACTCACCTTGTCCTTGGAGTTGAGCACCACAGCCTGCGTGTGTGGCACACGCACCACATGGTGGTCAAAGGCGGCAGTGGGCAGCCACACCCGCGCCGGCAGCTTGTGGTTGAGCAGCGACAGCTCTGAGATCAGTCGCTGCGTCTTCTGCTCTTTGGTGGGCAGCGTGGCCAGACGCTTTCCGATCCCGATCAGTGACTTGATGAACTCCCGCTGTGGCGCCAGGCGGACCGGCTGCAGGTGATACACAGGCACCGGACTCGGGTCAGAAACAGAGTGGGCTGAAGGTGGAAGGTCGTTGGAAGGTTTAGTTTCAATCAAAACGGGAAATAACCGAAAAGCAAAAACAGATTTGACCCAATCCAGCAGAGTTAAGGCTGACACTCAGAAAGTCTGAAAACCTGACCCACACAGGAAGTTGATGGCAGGTAGGAGATGTGATCACAGACGGACCAGAATGTACCAAGAACCAAACCTAACACAACTGACCGGGCCCGCCAGAACCCACTATCACAATCACTGAGTACAGAGATGGCAGATTCCTGTTTTAAAGACTCACCCTGAACCAGAACCAAAGCCCAGCAGACTTCATTTCCCACAATGCACCAAGGCAGAGCAAAAAAAACAGAACTTACAGGACCAAAATCAAACTCCAGGCTGTCGGTGCTGGAACAGCTGTCCTGATACAGCAGAAAGAAAACGGAATATGATAACAGCATTTACAGAATCGCTGCGGACCCGCAGCGGCCGGACCTGCAGCGGCTGGAACCCTATGACTACAGCTCTACACATCTACTAGGGCTGTCAAAGGTTTGTCGACTAATCGATCATAAAAAATTGTCAATACTAATTTGATTATTAGACACGTAGTTTTTGCTCTTTTTTTTTTTTTTTTTTTGGACCTCAAATCACAACAGGAATGTTCTTTCTTCCTCCTTGAGCTTTATACGTTGACATAAATGCTCAAACAAGCTCATCCTTCTAACTTCAGAAACAAATATCACAGAGTTGAACACCAGAATAGTACCTCCATGAAAGAAGGAACGAGAAGAATCAGAGAGTGCAGTGAGCGGTCGAGGTCGGGGCGCTCAGACGCTCTGCAGTTTATAAAGTTTGAGTTGTTCTGATTGTAAAATGGTTCTTTTGTTCAAATGTTTCACCAGAAGCTTTTGCATGAAGCTTCACAGAAGCCTGATTTGTTTCTTATTGTGCATCAATTATGGGTTTTTTAGTTACATTTTGTTACCGTACATTTTTTTTCTTCATGAGATGATGTTTGAATATTAAAATAAATGTGTTTTTAAACACTGACATGGCACTAAATGAAGATACCTCATGTGTTTTATCAATCCTCCAGAATGCACACATGTCAGATGACAGTAAAATGATGACATCTGTTGTCAGAACTGTTTCTTAGATTAACTTTAACACACATTCTTATCTTCTGCTGCACAGCAGTAACTATAGTTTCTGTTCACAAGCAAAGTTCTTCTGTGAGAATTGCATAAATATAAGTGCAAGTAAATTTACTGCTTACTCTTGAGCCCCCAGCTTTGCCACCAAAAGTTGGAGTTCACCCTGGTGGACGAGAGAGTTGCGTCCCTTCGGGTGGGGGACAGGTCTCTGACTGTGGTTACGGCTTACAGGCCGAACAGCAGTTCAGAGTCCCGGCTTTCTTGGTGTCTCCTGAAGGGGTACTGGAAGGTGCCCCAACAGGGGACACCAACGTCCTCCTGGGGGACTTCAATACCCATGTGGGAAACAACAGTAGCACCTGGAGGGGTGTGATTGGTAGAAACAGCTTCCCTGATCAAAGATCCAAGAACAACAGTGTGGTTTCCCTCCTGGTCGTGGAACTGAGGACCAGCTCTACACCCTGTCCAGCAGTAGGGGCAGGCGCTGCAAACGGACAGACGGATGGACGGATGGATTTTACTGCTTTAGGAGGATCTTTATTGACACTGCATTTTATTTCAAGAGGAACTTGTAGGTGCTGCTGTCAGATTAAAATAAATCAAAATGATTATAAAACCTATTGAAAAATATAACACTGTTAGTGAAATAATCATGACTATTTAAAAGTTACATGTTATAAATAAATGGCAGCAAAAACAAACATTTTTATCCATGGTTTAGTGAGATTTTGCGTCTCTTTTGACAGTCAGAAACTGGACCAAATAGTTCTTTAGAGGCTGCAACACAAACACAGAACATCCTAAATGTGTATTTAAAGGAATGAGACCTCTGTCAATGGTTGAAGATTTAATGACATGAAGGGGGGGCTACACCCTGACTACCACCTAAGTCACTTTTGCAAACTAATGAAGGAAAAATTATTGTAGAATATTTTAGTGTTTACTAATTGAAATAAAGTAAAACTCATGTTCATAAAAAGATTTCTGTTTACTACTTCTATGGGACGTTTAGACAGTGTTTTAGTGCAGGGATCAGGAACCCTTCCACTTTTCTTTTGTTCTAGCGTTCTTCTTACCTTGGACTTTAGACTTTTTATAGTTCATAAAGTGAAATTGAAATTCATGAACTATGAATGCACATTTTGAATTTCTGTGAATGCAGCATATGCTGAGCACCAGTATATGTATATATGCATGACGTGAACCTCCATGGTCGGTACCCGCACTATCACCTTTAGGGAAAAAAACTGCACATCCTCTGACGTAAACAAAAATCGTTGACTAATCGACTTTTAAAATAATTGTTAGTGACAGCCCTAGCATCTACCCCTGATCTTTATCGGTCAGGAGGTGAAATCTGCCCAAAACTGGATTCTCCAGAACTTTGATTCAGCAGGAGAAATGCTTAACCCCTTAGGATGAACTGTGTGTTTGTGCGCCCCCCGCAGGAGGATCAGGGAGGGGTCTCCTTATGGTCACCTCCCTAACTGAAGGCTGCTCTGTGTGGCGTCACATCTCTGCCATTAATTGAACGGCACGTATTTGATAACTAAGTGTGCGCAGAGCTCTCACCGCGCGCCGCGGTCTGAGTTTTTTTCTCCGTTTTTTTTCCCGCTCAGTTTCAGGGGGTGCTTTGTCAAAAATACGTCTGACACATCCCGGAGAAGATATGGCACAATTTAATTTTTATTATTTTTGGTAAATAATAAATTAATTAACATTCCTAAATTTTTCATATAATAATGTTTATTAATACCAGCTATAAAAAATACTAATAATAATACTGAAATGATTATTAACTGCCGCTTATGGCCATTCCTCCTCTTTGAGCACTTCCGGGTTCGGGAGATGGTGTGTCAGATGTATTTTTGACGTTTCTTAAGATCATGGTTAACCTCGTTGTTTTTTCATAGTGGTCTCCTTCCTCATTTTTTTATGTAAAGCAGGATGCACTGGTGAAGTCTGTAACATCGCCCAATCGACAGAAACTACAATCTACATGTATATTTACCTAATAAAGTGATTTTCTCTTTATTAGGTATTTATTATTATTACAAACTTACAGCACAAAAAAAACGCTGCACTTTTTTATCTTGTTCTTGGTCGTCCGTTAACGTTTTAATCCACGTTTCATCCGCCGTTTTTTTCTATTAAAGCAGGAAAAAAAATGAAAGCCCCGCCCCGCTGCCTCGCCGGATTTGACCTGAAATTTCGGCCAATCAGATCAACCAGAAAGGCTAGCGCCCCGTGAGTGACAAAGCCCCCCCTGAAACTAAGCAAGCAAAAAAAAAAACTGAGCGAGCAGTCAGAACTCCGCGTGCGCGGTTAGGGCTCTGTGCGCGCTCAGTTAGGACTGCACGGTGAAGTTGTAAGATGCGCTCACTCAGTTATCAAATACGTGCCGTTCAGTTAATGGCAGAGATGTGACGCCATAGCTCTCTGTCATTATGAAATGTGGAGACGACTTGAGGCAGGAGCTGTTCGCCTACCAGGTGCTGCAGCAGCTCCAGGTAACCTGACACCCTCATGACTCGACCCGATTACGAGTGCTGATCCAGAACCACATGATCAGTAATGAAACCAGGAGGTGGGACTCTCTGGCCTAATGATCTCAGGCTAAATGTTTTCCTCTGGTTTCCATGGCAATGCTCAAACAATAGATGCAGTCTGTCACTCATGGACAAGCAGAACCGCTGGAGCCCAGGTAACCCTGGGCAGCCAGAGGGAAGATCTGCTTCCCAGGCTTGGCTGAGCCGCCGGCGGGACGCTCTTACCTCGTCTGGGCTGCTCTCCACCTTGGGGTTGCTGGCGGTTCTCTTCAGGTTGCTGCTCAGACTGATGCTGACCGTGGCGTCGGACTTGGAGCGCTGATGCGTTCGTTTGGAAGGAGACAAACTGTGCTCGCCCGGCACAGACCCGGAGGGCGCGGGGCTGAACGGCGTCAGGGTCAGCGCTTCCCTACGTACTCGAGGCACCACCGGTTTCAGTTCGTCTGACAGGATGAGTTTCCTGAGCTTGGTGCCCCTGGAGTGGCGCTGCGTGGAGATGTGCATGTCAGAGGAGTACGCCCCCAACAGCCAGGCGCAGCGCAGGCTGAAGGCGATGCTCTGTCGGCAGCGGTGCACCTGAAGCCCGGTACACAACACACAGACAACAGGAAACGCACGTGTGTCAATGGGGTCTTTGAATGCTTGTGACGTGTCACAGCTGAGGCCACACCCACCAGATAAGGTTTGATGGCGTCGCCCACATCCTCGTCCATATGGATGTACATGTTGAGCAGCTGGGGTAGATAGAAGTCCACTTCCTCATGGGCAAAGCTGAAGAGGCGGTTCCCGATGTATGCCTGCACGCCGGGCTCCTTGGAGTTGTGTAGGTACGAGATCGCCATGGAAACATCAAAGAGCTTGGACTCAAACAAACGCAGAAGCCACGACTGTTTGGAGGGGTTATGTCTCTGCCGCCGCCGGGCGCTCTTCACCGAGCCTTGGCTCACGTCCTCTCCCTCCCGAATCTCTGGCGGTTTGACCACAGGGGGAGGGGCTTTGTCCGGCCCATTAACCGAGTGCAGGACCTCCCCCTCCACCTGCTGCAGCTTCACCTTCTGCAGGACCTCCTGACAAGCTTGCTGTGCCACCTCCGCATCAATAACCAGCCGCAGCTCAGCCACGCCCTCACTTATGATACCCAAGGGGAGGGTCACCGGCTGGGGGTGTCCGCATGAGGATGGGGTTGAGGGGAGAGAAAGGGATGGGGAGGAGCTACAAGATCTGGGGGGGCTGTTCTGGTCGGGGGGGCCCACCTGTGACTCCTCCATGCTGCCACTTGGAAGCTCCACCCTCCTCCACTGAAACACAAGTCAGAGATGAGTTCACCTGTGCCGGCTGCACCCAACGCACCGCGAGCCTGACGTCCGTGCACACAATCAAAACGTTCTCAACAATACTGAAAGAAAATAAAGTTTGCGTTGTTGACTTGTGACGCTATCAGTTCGCTGACGTCGCCGACACGTCCTGGTATGTGCGCCATATTTGTTGTGGTTCTGAGCGGGACGTCGGGTCTGCTGACAGCTAGAAGCGTTACCGATCGCACAAGCTAAGCTGCAGCTGAGCCCATTATCGGACAGCTAATCTGCTGTTAGCTCGCTGCTAGTTAGCATCAAACTAGCTAACTGCTTCGGACTTCGACTCGCCTATTTTTTAACTGAACTCCCACAAACTCTCATGAAGTGCGCGCACGTGCGCCCCACCTGGGCATCAGGTGGGGGCCACAGGTGAAGCTCACCTGGTCAGAGTTTGATCCGCGCTGCTCCGTCGGCTGTACTTTGATCCTAATTTCTGCTCTTGTCCACTAGGGGCGCGCGCGCCTTCTTCTTCTTCTGCCGTTCAGCTTGTCGCGGTTTCCGGCGCAGTATCGCCCCCTGGCGGCGGCGCTTAACCAAGCCAGGACAATTCAATTTTTTACGGTTTAATTTACGAGGTAAACATGTTTTTGTTTACCAACCAGCTTTATCGGTTCCAAATATTTGAGCTTTTTAAATCAATGAACCTCCTGATCTCCGTTTCCATGAAGACGAATCATAAATGGACAGTAACAACATGAACTTAGGATTTCCAATCTAAACACACTAAAACAATGACTTTGATGAGTTTTAAGATGTTTTATTCAGGAAAGGAAATGATGCATCTTTTTTTATAGTGATTGGGAACTGGAGGTGTTGCAATGTGACATCCAGGTAAAGGCTGGTTGTTCTGTTTCCAGCAGCGACTCATTTAAGGTGAACAGTTTCTCACTGCATCTTCCACCCTGACCGTCCACGTATCTGTTCAACTCACCTGGAGCAGGTGTGTCCGGGTTGTGCTGACCTCTTTATTCATCATCTGCAGCACGTAAGTGCACCCCCCACCGCACTAAAAAAAGTGTAAGTACCATGTCGACATCCCTGCAGGAGAATTCTCTGGACACAGATGTGAATACCACCCACAGACCTTCTACAGCCGTGGGGGGGAGAGCTCTCAATTCAATCCATAGATGGGGAACTGGACCAGACGCCTGACCTGACCGCTGCAGGTTTCTGCTGCATCCTGTCCCGCATGTGCAGAACCTCCATGCTGCCTGCAGAGTGGAAACGTCTGGATGCAACCAACTCACCTTGAAATGACCTCGCTCACAAAGCTGAGATCTGGACAGAAGTCCAAGCAGTCCACCAGCAATAATCAGTCTCATTTCAGAAGTTTATTACATTCTAACATTGGTTTGACATTTGTACTTTGCAACTTCAAGTCAAAAGAAATTAGCCGGATGATCATCTTTACCAAGTTTGAACTTCACTGAGAAAATGATCAGAGATTATCGGAGAAAGAAAAACCCTTTCCATGGTTGTTTTAGTCGTTCTGGTTGTGAAGACGATGATTTCTGCATGGTTTCATTCAGAACCCTGATCGAAGTTCATGTGGAAGACAGAACGACGGTAGCCAATGCAGGAGGAACAACTCGGTTTGGGACGGTATCTGAGAGCGCTCAGATTCACAGCCAGATGTCAGAGGTGCAGTCCCCCCCAGGGTACCGCAGCTCGTGGGCCAGAGCCGGACCGTCCGGCTCCTTACCAAAGTCCACCAGGAAGTTTTGGTTCAGTGAGAGGCCGCCGTTCACTGAATCCACATCAATCTGCATCATCACAGAGCCCTCTCTGCCAACAACAACAACACAATATAACACAACAACAGCACAACAATAACCTGAAGAGTCTAGGTCTGTACCGGATCATCTCAGGATAGAACTGTTTGTCCCAGCCGCTGAACAGAGACGTGGTCACGTAGAGTCTGCGCCCATCCAGACTGAGCTGCAGCATCTGAGGACCGCCGGGAACCCGCTTCCCCTGAGAGACACACAGGTGAGACCAGGACTGGTCTCTGGTGTGACCAGGGCTCTAAATGAACTTTTTTGGTTACTAACCGGGTGGCCGGTAACATCCAGAGTTTACCAGCCAAATCTGGACTCTGGCCAAACATTTCTCAGGAAAAATCATGTTTGTATTTCAAAGTAAACCCGTTGATCCCTTTGTTTAGAAAGTTTCAGTTAATGATTATTCTCTCACAGAAACACTAAAATAATTGAAAGTGAAGTCTTATGTCAGGTTTTTTAACATTACAGAAATGTGTTGTTATTTAAATCAAAGACACTTGGGATTTCTGAACTTTTTTATTACCACATGCCTTTCTTTAAAGCATCGACTTGATCTTCATCATTACACAGCAAAACATTGGAGAAGTATTAAATATTGATCAGTATGAACTGTTTGTTTGTGTGTCAGTCCTGACGACAATATTGGGCACTGAAGACTGTGGGTGACATGCTGGGCGCTCACATTGTGGATGTGGTCAACTTACAGTCTGATTTTTTTATTATTTTTTAAATGATTTTTAATGTCCTTTTTTATGGAAGCGTATTGCATTCAATTAAGAAAGAGGAATGTCCTTTTTCAGTGAAATGCAATATGCTTCCATAAAGCTTAAAACTAGTGATAAACAATTAAACAATAGTTTTTACGTTCTCCAGAGAAACATGCAGATATTGAAAAATCTGCAACGTTTTGCCTTATTGTGTGTTCTTACAGATCAGTGTGTTGTTGTTGTGAGTCTCATTTCAAAAAGTAACAATGACATGGAGCAACAAGTGAGTGTGTGTTGGCGGAAATCAGTGTGAGAAAATGTGAGAAATTCCCAGCGCACCTGAATGCAACAATAGCGAGCTCTCAATGACCGTTCATAAAAGCAGAAATTCCATGCAGCCCCTGAATGCACCAGCTGCTGCTGCGGTGAATGTGAGGATTAAATCTGAGCCATTAAGTCAGAATGATATGTTTGAACAAACTCTGGGATGGATGTTTGTGGTGGCCAAGTGGGGAAGGAAGGCAGACGCCTAAAGTCACGGTTGTGAGTTTGAGTCCCATGTCAGAGATGATGAATGTCTCACCTGTTTCACCAGAAAGTTTTGGTGGGTGGGCAGGTGTTAATTTAGAGCCCTGGGTGTGACATACAAGTAAGAGACAAACGAGAAAAGATGGACAGGTGTGACCGACAGCTCATATAGGTGGGACAAACGGATGAGACAGACAGTGAGGACGACAGGTGTGAGACATGCAGGTGACAGTTATTGTTAAAAGAACCGGGGCAGAATGTATTCATCTCATGATGGCATCACTTATGATTTAACAATAAACATAAACAGATTTAGGAAATGGGTAAATGAGAGACACAGGTGAAAGGAATCCAGACAGGTGAGAGACAGTTGTAAGGGGAATCGGGTAGTCTGTACATGGTACCTTTATGAAGCAGGGAGGGGGCTGTTCCTGGTTTTCTGGGTCCTCCAGGACTTTAACAGGTCCGTCTCTGATGATACTTCCACCCAAGAACACCTGAAACAGAATGAGTGCAGCAAGAGTTCAGTCTCCATCCCTAAGCAGAGTTCGAGTGGTGCTGGTTTTGGTGATCCAGACAGGATCTAATGCTTCAGGACTCCATTGTTCTGCTGAAGGAATATGATCATCCCACGGACATCAACAAGGAAAGCATAGTCGCCTGCTTGGCACCATTTACGCAGGAAAAGGTAGAAAAACAAATCATGTCATGTTCTTCTGAAAACTTGGGTGAAGAGGGATGCCAAGCTGTGCCCAACACCCACCCTCCCCCGGAACTGGAGCAAACGGCAGAACAAAAGGCCAAAACGTGTAATGAAGGTCTGCTGTGAAGAACTGTGCAGAGAACCCAGTCAGACAGGTCTGTAACTGCAGAAGCATCACACAGGCACTAATCCACCTGCGGTCCCAGTAACTGACCAGCGCCACGAGCCTTCGGTCAGCGACCACAGGTCCACTGATGTGTTGAATTTGGACAAACAAAATGAGTTTACCCCGACGTGCTTCTTCAGAGGGTTTGGTCCATCATGAAGCGTTTCTGATTAGCGTGGCCCAACAGACAAACCTGCTCAGTTTTCAGAACTTTGTTGGGTTAATTCTGGTCAGAATACATGTGTCCATGACGGTGGTTTGCAATGGTAGTCATGAAAACCCGTCTGAGGAAGACCGCACCCTTCCTGCTGTCGTGGGAATCTTCCTGGTGGGGGAAACGGGTCAGCAGTTGAGCTACTTCAAGACTTGGTTACCTTGTTGAACTGGTGGACAGGTACAAAAAAGCCTGGATTACTTCTATTATTTAGAAGTGTGTTCCTCTGTTCTCAAGGCTCTGGAAATCAAAGCACTTTCTTGGCAGACAATTCTCTTCATTAGTAAGCAGACATTGGAAGTAGAACTTTAGGGTAGACGGTTACCTTCTTTAAAAACAGAAACCAGAATTTATGCTCCAACTACGACAGAACCTGTGTCTATAACCTTTCTGGTAAGATCTAGGTATGCTCCTCCAACAGGGAGGAGGCCCATAGGCAGAGGAAAGATTATATGTTTTCTTTGGTCTGAGAACACCTGTCTCAGAAGTAGAGGAAGAAGGATGAGGTGGCCTGAAAGAAGAAGTTCTGAGGAACTTTACTTGGACTCAACCAGAAACAAGAGGAGACACTGGATGGATTTTTCACACAAAGGCTAAGTGATCAAGGTCTGGTAGAACTACTAACACCATGGGGTCAACGGTAGCACACAAAGGGTTTTGTTATGCCACACCTGGCCAACCAGTTTGGGGTTCCTGCGGTCTGTGATGTCATACTGTCTGATGTCGCCATGGAGCCAATTACTGAAGTAAAGAAAACGGTCGTCCAATGAAATCAGTATATCTGTGATGAGACCTGAAAGACAGATGGGTAACAGTCAGATAAATGGATAACAATCCTGTAGAAAGGAGGGTTAAGACAGCATTCCCCAACTCTGGTCCTCAAGGACCACGGCCCTGCATTGTGCTAAAACACTCCCGCCTCTGATGAAAGCCATCATCCGCCGTCTACAGAGGCCGATGCTGAGCTGAGTCCAGCGTAAGCAGAGCAACATGGAAACATGCAGGACAGAGTTCCCAGAGCACCAGGGGTGGGGGGTTTGATCTAAGGGATAGAGAAGAGTACTAACTTGGCATTTCAGGCAACGTCCACCCCTCCACTTTTTTACTAGGAACACTGATGACCTTCTCGGCTGCCCAGTTGCCTGCCTGTGAAACAAACACTCGGAGCTGTGGTCAGTGCAACACTGACAAAGCTAGCATGCATGTTAACGGTCAACACATTCACTGTGGTTCCAGACCATGGTTTTTTGCAGTGATTGTCTTTTACCATTAGAACCAGAACACATCATTGACTTCGATACTGACAGGTGTTTTGTAGAATCGAAAGACATTTCCCCGCAGAGCACATCCCACGTAGCCCTCAGCGGCACTTGGATCATGGAGGAACCTAATCTCCAAAGGAATGGCGCCATCTTCTCCTAGAGCCAGGGTCTGAAGCTTTCTGTGTGTGGTCCAGTCCCAGACATGGAGGGAGGATCCATAGAGACCTTGAATAAAAACATGGTGGACAAGGAAGAGGACATGACGAAGTTTATTGTCAACCTTTGGCTCTCACCTTAGCCTTTCTATCAAACAGTTAAAGTCTGAAGGGTTCCACTGGTTCAGGACCAACAGCAGAAAATTACACCCATGCTAGAAAACAGGGCCCGCTCTATGATGCCAAAGTGCATCATGGGATCCCTCTTCTGAAGTCTCTAGGAAACCTGAAAATGTCAGGACATGAAGCAAACCTTGGTAAAGACAGGCTTGCTCACCTTCTTTGACATGATCAGGATTGAATCCGTCCACCAGGGCTTTGGGCGCCCCCCACTCTGTGCTGATCATCACATTATGACGGGGTTGGTACCAGAAGTCATAGCCGAAAGGGGCTGCTTCACCTGGATGCTCCCAGTTACCGATCACCTCAAAGGTCTCACCGTCCAGCAGAATGAAACCACCTGCAACAGTAGCAGTTACCCAACTTGTCCAGTAGGGGCTGGAGCAAAGCTTTATCATCTGCTCACCTTTGCCATCACCTGATGGGTCTCCCATGCAGCTAATCATGATCTGCCCGCTGCCCAGACAGTGGCTGGTGTGAGGATTAGCCAGGTTGCACTTCCAGAGCACATCAACGGGCTCCACCATCTGAAGAACAACAGATCGCACCATGAAGTTCCCAAAACCAAAGGAATCCTGAAATCTTATGGTTTCAGAGCACTTTAACTGGGGGTTAACCAGCAAGGTTCTCCAACTTCTTTGGGTTTTTTGTTCACTTCTTCCATATCTGCTGTAGTTGTGTTCCTGGCGTCTTGATAAAAGTTGAAGGTAGCCCTGAACCTGGCTTCCAGATTCTGTTCTTCATGCCCAGAATGACATTCTGAGTTCTACTGAACCAGAGTTCAAATGTTCTAACAGAACCATCAGAACACCTGTTTGCAGATGCACTGTGGTTCACATGGTGAGTGCAGTGGCAGACCTTGTGGATTTTCGGTGCTCTGGGATCAGTGCCAATATCGATCACATAGATCCTGGAGGAGATCAGAGACGGCAGGATCAGGCGGTTCCTCGACTTAGTGGCATCTCCAAAGCAGCTGCTGCAGGCGTTCCAGCCAGAGTGATGCAGCTCGTCACGCAGGTTTGGCATCGGCAGCCGGTGGATCACCTGTGAGAACAGGAACCAAGGATCGGTCATACAAGTCTACCAGAAGACGACGGACTGACAATGTCTTGAAAAGGAGAGAAACCTGAGAGCAAACGAGGAGAAGGAAGAAGAGGAGGCGTCTGAGAGACGCAGAACGAAAAGGACAGACTTGTGTCCATCAAGGTGAAAGGGGGAGGTCTTGCAAGACCAGATCCAGGCCAGTCATCAGGTCTACCTGACAGTAGGTGAGGGACTTTGGATCCACGTCGACGGTGGCCAGGTAGTCGGGCTTCAGGATACCGGTGCTGCGATAGATGCAGGGCACATAGACGATCTCCTCCCGAGGACCTTCAGTTGTCAAACAAATTAACACAACTTTACCTGCAACGGGCCCACACGTGACATGGCCCCGCACACGGGACGGGCCCCCAGACACGGGTGACTGGCCCCAGCATGGGCTACAGGCCCCTGCATGATTGACGGGCCTCACATGGGTGACGGGCCCCAAGGAGCCAATCAGAATAACTAACCCTAACAACTTCACCTGATAAAGAAGGTTTCAAATGCGCAAACACAAACACACACTAACAAGACTCACAAACAGCGTCTTCCCTACGGCAACAACCATGCTCACCTCCAGAAGGCTCAGATCAAATGTGCAATAGCACATGCCAATGTATATGTCTATACCTATGCATATGTCTGTTTATTTAAGTGGGACAGCCGTGGTGCAGCAGTAGGACGGTCGATGTCTGATCAGATGATTGCAGGTTTGATTCCTGCCTTGCCCACCCACGCATTCGAAATGTCCTTGGGCAAGACTTTGAACCCCAGATTGCCTCTGGTAGAAGGTTTGCACCAGGGTTCTGCCGCAGAGGCACCATCAGTTTGTGAATGTAACTGTGACTCTTTTGACCTTCAGGGAAGGAAAATGCTGTACAACTATTCGCCATTGAAGTATTCATTCAGCGTACATTTTCAACACTTCCTACCTCTATGCTTTTTTGCACATTAGACATGTTTATATTTGCATGAATTACGTCACACATTATTACAGACATGTTCCACATTTATGTAGTTTTTGTACAGAATGACAGTTTAAATTATATTTTGTTACATTTCGTCTTTTCACTGGGATGCTCCAATCTCATTGTTCATGTGGAGAGTGACAATAAAGGCATATCTATCTAACTCACACACACTCACAAACAGAGACACATTCATGAACACACAGTTATGTGTGGTCTTATGGTTCCATCAGCCAAACTGCAGAACTGAACTCTGTGGAAACTAAATCTAGGTCTCAGTCTGTCAGAAAGCGGGCAGTCCTGGACCACAGTCTCACCCTTCATGGCGTCCAGCGGGCTGCGGTATCCTGGTCCACATCCTGAACAGCTGGCTGGAGAAAAAAAACAACAGGAGCAGGTTATGGAGCCAGAAGTGGGAGACCACTCCTCCTCTGGACCAAACGTTGCAGTTCCTCAAATGACCACTGCAGGCTGGCGTTATAACTGAGCAATTTCCTGTCGAGTCCTGAGTTAGAAAGTCAACCAGAACTGCTCTAAAAGTCAGTCTGATGTTTATTGCTTTATTGTCTGTTCATGGACGGGGGGGCGGGGACAGCGTTGGCTTAAACTGGAGTCTGTTGTAGAGGTGATGTGTGTAAATGATTGAGCTGATGACATCACAACAGGTGTTTTTCTATGTTTACGTTCATAAAAACGAGCATTCATTGCACGTGAACTCAGTTTGCACATTTGAACTTGTGCTTCTGAACTGGTTTCTGTGAGGACTGTCAAACAACGTTCTTTACTGTTGAAAGCTCGACGTCTGTGTGACGGCGAGGGGGTTCAGACGCTCTTCACGCCCCTCCGTGTGACGGCGAGGGGGTTCAGACGCTCTTCACGCCCCTCCGTGTGACGGCGAGGGGGTTCAGACGCTCTTCACGCCCCTCCGTGTGACGGCGAGGGGGTTCAGACGCTCTTCACGCCCCTCCGTGTGACGGCGAGGGGGTTCAGACGCTCTTCACGCCCCTCCGTGTGAAGAATCCTGCAGGAAACCGTGTCATAACTGCCCCAAGCAGATCCTGCTGGATCCACTTCAAACTTGATCCATGAACTCCTTTGAACTTTAGCCCCGCCCATCTTCAGGAGGAGGGGGGGGGGTTACATAACAGTGATCCTTGAAAAACACGTTCCCAACCCGCACCCCATCAGGAAGGGGTGTCCTCCTCTGAACCCTCACTCCTGTGAGTCTGTCTTTCTGTCTGTGTGTCTTTCTGTTTGTGAGAGAGAGATTGTGTGTGTGTGTCTTCCTGTGTGTGTGATTGTGTATGTGCGTCTTAATGTTAGTGTGTGTGAGAGAGATTGTGTGTGTGTGTCTTCCTGTGTGTGTGTGTGATTGTGTATGTGCGTCTTAATGTATGTGTGTGTGTTTCCAGCGCTTTATATCTCACTTTTCACAGAAGCGCGTGAAGGACCAGCAGTGCACGCACGCGCGTGACCCTCCAATTTTTATGTATACATGTTTATTTCCACGTTGATCATCGACACTTTAATTCTCTGATGTCACACTACAGCCCCCCCCCCCCCCCGTCTGATCTGACGTCACATGTCCATCAGTCGCTTATAAAGCCCCTGAAAGCGGTCGTTTGTCTTTTATTTTGAAATCCTTCACCCCTGAACCACCGCGAGGCTCCTGACCCCACCCTTCCCCGCACACGTGCATCCTCAGCACGAGCTCGGCTGTTCGGTTTGCAGAAACTCACCCATCTCGAGACTAGAGTTCGGTTCCGGTGCTGCTCCTTGTCCTGCGAGCTCTGGAACTGCGCGGATCCAGGGGGCGGGGCCTCTTTTCTTTAGTCAGATTGGAGGCGGGGAGGCTGAGAGTCCCGGGCGCCCCCCCGTGCGCGTGCGCGTGTATAACCGAAACATTCAGGAACGTCGCCTAAATGAAACGCTGAACAATCGTATATTGTCGCCATGCTGTGTTTGATTCTTCATATGTTGTGACGGGAAAAGAAGCGCGTGTTCTACTCTGAGGAGAGACGGGCTGCTGCTGCTTTAGCCGATAATAACGTGTCTGTTCAGGAAGTGGGCTTGGTCCCTCTAACTTGGAGAGTAAACTGCTGTCAAACAAAGCAGAAAACGTTTGTAGTCCGTTTGTAGTCCAGTGCAGCATCATGCAATCCTGATCCTTAACATTTGCTTTTTTTCTCGCTTTATTGAACATTCAAATGAACATCTTTATTATTCAGAACATTTTAAGAGGTCGTTATTGTTGTAACATCCAGACATACTCTGGCTGTTAAATGCTTTAGCGGATGTGACGTCATATTTGCACCTGCTCAGAATGACCTGGCAGCCATTGAAGATTGGAGTGCAACAACACTGGTCGATGTCGCGCCCCCAAGAGGTATACACCCCACCGGGATTGGTCAGTTTGTCAGCTCCACACACACCACTGTAAAAGTACCATTCATGCAGTACCATTCGCCAGACTAAGATAAAACTTTCATATTAAGGTGGGGGCCGCAAAATACTGTAGTGATGGTCACACCCACGTTGGGTCTGTTGTCAGATCTGGCAGCGCAAGGGATTATGGGGTACAATTCCCTCTGCTGGTTCTGGCCCGATTAGGGTTCAAGTGTGGTTTTTTATCCAAGTGTTCTGTTGTCTAGTACTTTGTTTGACCCTGTTTTGGTTCTAGTTAGTTTACTCTGTTGTTTGTTTATGCCTGCACCCTGAGTGAGGAGTGGGGAGAGAAGGATGACCGCCGTGCGATGTTAACTGCTCTGTGTTCCAAAATAAAAGCCAGAGTTCTGCCATCTGACCGCGGGCCACAGGTTTGACCCCAGGCCTTTCCATGCTATTCTGACGCTTTTCAGAGTAAACTATATCCATATATGTGATCAGATAAAACCTTTGGCACACTAAAGAACACATTTTTTATGAAATATAAGTTATTTTTGTGAACCTTTTTCCTTCCAAGAAGTAAGGAATCGACCTCAGAGGCGAGGCTCCACCATTTGGTCAGGTCATCCTAGAGCCGGCCTCGGCAGTGTGTCTGTGTTTAAGCCACTAAAGCAAACATCCATGTTTTTGCAATGTGCATACTTGTATTTTAGTAGTCTGGATGTTGGTTCCAGTGTTTCTGAGAGACCGGCGTTTATTCCATCCCAGACAGAATGGTGACGTTAATGGGTTCATTTAGTGAAAATTCAGTCATGAATGCAACAACAGCGGATGAACATTTCACTGGCGCCAACCTTCCAGCATAGGTCATGTGGACTTTAGTGTCTTGCCCAAGGACACTTCAACACATGGGCGGGCAAAGTGGGAATCAAACCTGCAGTCTTCTGATCAGAGGATGACCAGAGCCGGCAGATATGGGAGACGGGACACAATTGGAAGATATACGGTAATGTGCATTTAAGATGAAAGTGTTTTTCCGATTACCGCCGATTGGGAGGGGCTGGTGCAGACAGCAGGTTTTTAGAGGAATGCTCAGTGATGTGTGAACGGATCAAAATAAAAATCTGGGGTTGCTTATAATGAGGAATGACCACTAATATGCACTTAAAAGTTGATTTTTCATGATATAAGCCCTTTAACTCAATCTCTGCTTCTTTTTCTGTCTCCTTCTGCATCCGTTTCCATCAATCTCTATTTTAATTGGAAGATCTTCCTCACCTGACCTCTGTCTCCTCTGGCTGTCCATCAGAGAACAAAACCCACTTTAACTTTGACATTCATCTGTTATTTTATCAGCCTAATGACACCAAGGTTGTTATAATGAACTGAGACTAAACTAAAAACTGAAACTAGATGGAATAAAACATTTGTTTTACTGAAAAAGAAATAAAAGTTTGGGAAAAAAATTGAAATATATCAAAACATTAAAAATTTAACTGAAACAAGTAAACCCAAGACGGAAACGACTAAAACTAACCTCAATTAAATACTATAGTTAAGTTAAAAATGAAAAAACATGAATGGGAAAATACAAAACTATATTAACTCTGGACAACCTTAATGACGATAAAATGGTAATTCAAAAATAACTTTATTGACCCAAAAAACCATGAATATCTGGTTCATGTTGGCGTTCTCTATGTGATAAATCAAATAAAACTCTGATTCTCATAAAACTATGGAGAAGCAAATACCTGGAAAACACCCTCCATCTGCTCACCTGAAACAGCCATCAGGGTGGAGCTCAGCTCACTTCAGCCGCCGTGCTCACGCCGCACGTCAGCTGGCAACGCATTCACACGCTCCTGGTCTGAAAGAGTGGGGGCAACCAGCCCTGCAACTTAGAAATTTAATGAAAGCTTGAATGAACGCTCTGCAGCGCCACATCCTGCCTACATGTAGGGGGCGCTGCTCTCCAGATATGCTTTGAGAGTGGAGGGGGGCATGTGAGGAGGGGAAGGTGTCAGGGAGGAAGACAGGAAGTGTTTGGTTAATGACGTTTCAGACTTTCAGGACACATGGAAAAGGGACACAAGAAAACTTTGGGTATCTGGGCAAAAGGGGAGGGTGCTTTAGCCCCCCCCCCCGCTTTTCTTTTGAAGTGACCAGAATTTCCGTCTGTAAAAACTGAGGCGTAAACGGAGATTTCTTTACAGAATTCTCATCTCCTGAAATCCTGTTTTTGTGGGTCTTTTGAGGTGGAACCCCAATTTCTGAACAAACAAATACTAGAAATCAATCTGAACAGGATGATGTCCTCCACCCCTACATCTCTGAACAGGACTCTGCACCCCAACCCTGTTAAGTTTGATGATGACATCACCAAACGATGACCAAACTGCCTACAGAGGGTTGCAATCACTGATCTGGACTTGAACTCGTCTACAAACATGGACCTGATAATGGACTTCCATTCTGCTCCACCTGCCCCCTTTCAGGGCAATAAAGTCAATTCTAATGTTTTCTTGCCTCAAAGGATAAAATGCTGTTTTCTTGTAAACCTGCTCTAGTGTTTTCATCTCTATATTTGCTTGTTTATTGTTTACTCTGCTCATAAAGATGCTTGTATGAAGAGCTACCATCTGAGCTTTGGATAAACATGTCTGTTCTGACGCACCAAAGGAAGCCTGAAGGCAAAGGCTCCGCCCACATCCACATATTTGAGCCCACGGGACAAAAAAAGCTTTCAGGATCTGCATAGATCACGCATGTGCCAATCACCCCCCCCCCCAAAAAAAATGGAAGAACAGAAAAACATCAAAAGTTCTTTGTTTTCTCTGAGCATAAAGACAGCAGAGTTGCTTCTGTCTGCCCCCAGTGGCCTTCTGAGGAACTGCAACATGTGGTCATTGTGGGCGGGGCCAACTCTGGTCAATGCACCCATCTCCGTTCAGGCTTCACTTTGGTGGGCCAGAACCCTGAAGAACGTCAGATGAAGGATCAGAGTTGCCAGTCCACCTGAGCTGGAAGGTTCTGGCAGAACCCAGCAGAACAGAGGGTCGATTGGATCATTGGGAGGTTGAAAGAGGAGTAGCCCTGGTTCTTGTTTTCATTTGGTCTTTAATCTACAGTATAACTGAAGTGGGCTGAAGGCACCCCCTTCTGGCCGTCCTGATATCACAGGAATGGATCCAGATGTTCTGTTAACAAGCAGAAACAAAGAGAAGGTCCACAGTGGTTTCCTTCAGGACCTGCTCATCTTCATCGTTCAGAATCAAACATCTGACCAGGATGTGAGGAAGCTTGGCGCTGCCTGCGGCAAGCAGCTCCTCCATCCTCCTCCAGGGAGCGCTCAGCAGAAGGAGCCAGGATCTGATGGGTAACCCGAGTCCACAAAGGTCTGGATGGATGTCTTCACAGGGCTGACCCCACAGGGAGGGAGGAGCTCCTCTGCATCAGCTCCCATCCCTCCTCTCCTCCTCCTCATCTGCTCCTTCTGCTCGACTCTTCACCGTTATTTTCCACTCATCTCCGACCTCCTCTCCAATCACAATTCTGGTCTCCCTTCTTTCTTTATTTACCTCCCCCCATTCCTCCTCTGCCTCTGCCTCCTTCTCCTCCTCCTCCTTGCCATCTACCTCTGCAGTGATTCTCTCCATCTCCTTTTCTCTGTTTTCTGCTTCCTTCTTCTTCTCTTCCTCCTCTCCACTCTTTGTGTCTCCCTTCTCCTCTTTTTCCCTCTTGACCATCCCCTCCTCCTCCTCCTGGCCTCCCCTGTTATCTGTCCTCACATGACTCTGTTCTTCCTCTTCACATTTTACTGATTGCTCCTTCGGTTTATCTGTGGTCTCCTCCTCCATCCCTCCATTCTTTCCTTCTTCCTGTCCCTCCTGTCCTTGCTGACTCTCGTCTGACTCCTGGTCTGACTCCTGCATCTCAGAGGAGTTTTCTTCACCCAGGAACTCTTCCATCAGAGCCCTGAGGAGGTCTGCCTGGACCTGCTCTGGCTTGGAGGGAGGCTCCTCGGGCTCCCCCCTGGGGGGTGGGAGCAGCCCTGTCAGGTCAAAGGACTTCCTCCAAATCTGTGGGAGTTTCTTCAGATGCTCCAGCGCCTCCATCAGCCACCCCACCAGGAGCTGGATCACGTCTGTCTGGAGCTTGTTGGGTGAGGCCTGCTGTAGCTGAGGGGGGTTCCTGGCCGTGAAGGCGGTCCACCGGGACAGCAGGAGGCGCTGCAGTGCCGGCTTCAGACAGACCTCCACAGGCTGGAGAGACCAGGAGCAACCTCCAGGGATGACTGCCAGCAAGCTGAGACATCCAGCAGTGGAAGTCAGAAACAGATCTCCCAGGTGTTCGCGGTGCCGATCCAAAACCAACACCGACTTCCCAGGCTCGCCAAACACATGCGGGAGCCAAACCTTGTTGGTCCAGAGGTCCAGAGCGTCTTCTGTAGACACACCCTCTGGACATGCCTCCAACAGGACGGACTCCGGCAGGACCTGGCGCGGCAGCGGCCTGCTGGTCAGCAGCAGAGATGGCAGGGTGGTGCCGTCCGCCAGGACTGTCAGGAACACGGTGACCACGGGTACTAACCCGGTGAACTCCAGAGCCTCCGAGCAGCGATTCCTGTCTTGAGCTAACTGCCAGTCCACAAAGAGGCAGAGCTCGTCCATGGCGGCCACACGAGTCTCCGGTAGGTTGTGGACCCGGACCACTCTCTGAATGAACTCCTTGAAAGACGTGACCTTTGCCTCCAGGAACGGAGGCAGGGGGTGTGCTAGCATGGCCGTCACACCCATGCGGTGCACGCCCAGCTGGTGCTGCAGCAGGAAGTTGACCGCCCAGTCGTAAGAGATGCGAAAGGAGTCGCTGAAAGCTCCTTTGGTCTTCAGCGTAGACGCTTTGTGAAACAGAGCGCCCTCGCTTATGGGCAGCTGCTGCTCACGCATGGTCAGCACCCACGCCACCATGCGCTCCGACCCACGGCTTGCTGCCTGCTGCTCTGTTTGCCTCATGCGCCTCTTGGCCTCCTTAAGCCATGAGCGAATCAGTGGCGGCTCGGTGGAGAACACCCTGCAGGCGGGCTGGAGTCCGTTGCACAAAGCAAACAGGACAACTCGCAGCTGGCGGGCCGACAGGAAGTCCTCCTGATCTTTGGAGGCTGTGCCTGATGGGGATGGACATACTGAAGGCGTCTCTTTGGAGACAGATGTTTCCTTCAACATTTGAGTTTTGTTAACATCTTGGAGCTCATCCAGCTTCTCGTCATCAGAGTAGTCCAGGTCCTCCACAGGAGCCATGGCCTGGTCCAGGTCTTCAGCACCTTCATCCACGTCCACCGCTCCACTAAAGACATGAAGAGACTTTGATAACAGCCCTGCAGTGGAAACCAAAGAGCAGAGGACAACCCCTACCTCACTGAGTCCCTCAGGAATCCAACCTTTGTTGAGCCTGTTGGAACATCAAACATCTGAAAACTTCAAAGGAATCAGAGACTGTTTTTGGACAGAATGAGGCGCTTACCTTTGTTCAGCGGCGACAGGCCGTGGTATTCCCAGAAGCAGACCGGCTCGTTGCACAGGCTGGCTTTGCAGGCAACGCAGCCGTAAAAGCTCTCACATTGCAAGTTCTTCAGGTTGCAGTTCTTGCATCTCTTTGAGATGTTGCTGATCTTCGACATCCTGTGCCTTTGCTTGACGGACTCCTCCGGCACCTCGACTACTGTCCTGCGGGGGCTGGACATTTCCATGCTGTCAAAGTACTTCTGAGCACACTTAGCCAGCTGGTTGCCCAAACGCCTGCGGAAGTTGACTTGGGTGAAGAGCCCATCCTGTACCCAGGTGGGCGGGTTCTCTTTGCGGCTTTCGCGCAGCACTATGAAGGCATTGACGATGCTGAGGTTCACCAAAAACCAGAAGAAACTGCGCCAGTGGCGGTCCTGGACAATCCCCCCCAGTGGGTTGCAGGCCAGCAGCTGCTTACAGATGTCAACCCCTCGCATGTTTTCCTGTAGGAGCCGGAAGGCCATGGGTCGGTTGATGGGGGCCAGCCCCCCCGGCTTGGCCTGAGACCTCCTCCAAACCACATCAGGCTCCCCTGCAGCTGCATTGGTCGTCAGGCAGCCCATTTCTTTGGTGTCCATCCAGCGTGTGGCCAACAGAGGGCCACACTGTCTCTGCAGGAAGTCCCCGGGCTTCTCCAGCCGTCCACACTCCCAGAGCTCTCTGGGCAGGATAGGGTTGTGGGGGGGGAAGGAACTGGAGGCGTAGATGCCCTGCTGTAGGAGCCTCTGCATCAGAGGTACAGATGCCAGGGAGTTGGTCAGGTACACCTGGTGGTGCTTGTTCTCCAGGTCTTTTACTAGTCTGGGCACCACAGAGAATCCCAAATCCTGACTCCCTTTCTCAGCAGCTTGGAAGAACAGGCGATGGCAGTACCCCGACTTGGAGTCGCACAGCAGCCACACCTGAGGCTGGGTCTGTGCTTTGCCTTTGGACTGGCACCAGTCCTCCTCCATGCTCGGCAGCAGCGCGCGGTCAATGGTCAGGCAGCAGTTGGGCTGGTAGGAATTCCACATGGAACCTCCCAGGAGCTCCATCATTGGTCTGAAGATGTGCAGGGGGTCGGTGGGGTTGGTGGTGCCGCAGTACTCACTGGTAATGAAGCTGCCCATGCGGATGTTGTCTGCAATCTGCTTGAAGCGCTTGAAGCTCATGGTCCGGTGGAAGGTGTAGCTGTTGTCGTAGTGGTTTAAGGACCAGTACTGTGACGGGTCAGGCAGGTTCTGGATCCCCATGAGAATGACCAGACCAAGGAAACCTTTGACCTCGAAGGTCGTGACTGGAATCCAGCCTGGTGTACTGCAGCCCAGAAAAGAGCAGGTCTTGACGTGGCCGTTGGTTTCCTTGGCAATCAGCTCCACGAGCGTGTCAGGGAAGAGGAGGTTGAAGAAATCGATGGCATCGCCGTTCTTTGGCAGGTTATGGTTGGGCCCACTCGTCTGGGTGAATGGAAGGACAGACAGCTGAGTGTCTGCAAGCTCTGCTGGGTCTTTCCAGGAATCTGCTGACCTCCAGGAGGAGTCCTGCAAGTCCTGGTTCTGCTCAGGTTCCTGATCACACAGGAGCTGCTGCTCTTCACTGAGACAGAACTTGAGGTCCAGTTCTACGTAGGCTGAGGGGAAAAGAACATTGTTTCAAATCTGTAAGGCACAAAGTACTGTCATGTTTCAGACAGATGTTTGGAGCTTAATCCCTAGAGGTTTCATCTAACAGCAACAAACCTGTTTTAATTCAACATTTCCATTTGATTCTGTTTCTCAGTCCCACTAAGGAAGTCCCTCAAACCCAAACCCAGACAACAACGATCCTGACAGCAGAACCACATGCAGAGGAACATTGATGGACGAGTCATTTTAAGGTTCTCAGTCCTTCTGAATTGTGGAAGCGGGGCTTCTCATGTGTCTTATACAGTCTAAACTGGTTTGAACACAGAGACAGCAGAGGAGGAGGTCAAACCCAACCACAATGCTACTTTCTGACAGACTTACTGAACGTGCAGCAGGTGGCGCTGTAGTGGTTGGTCTGCAGCAGGTGGTTGGCCATCTGATCCCCTGTCTGGGGGCTGTAGTCGCAGTGAGAGCAGCGCAGCATGAACACACTGATGAAATGACCAGAAGGAAACCATGTGATCAACACCCAGGTAAACAGCAGCCAATCAGAGCCCAGACGCCACCCTGGTCCAAAGGGTGGAGCTGGTAGCTGTTAAGAGAAGTCCTTTTTATTCTAACATGGATCGGCGATGCCAAAAAAAAAAAAAAAAAAAATCAGAAAATGATGAGGACAGAGCGGTTAAGAAGGAGGAACATCAGTGAAACTCATCAAAGCATACACAGAGATAAAACAGATCCTTCATGTGTTTCCATGTCCATTCTTTACGTTTTTATTTATGCTAACACCTCGTATTATCTTTTCTAGTTTTTCTGATTCTATACATTAGTTTGTTGCTTAAATCTGTTTGCATTTTGCTTCAGGCCTACTTTAATTTATATGTTTCAGTCTTAGTTCATAAATTCTAAGCTGAGATAAAAGTCAAACAAATGTATCATCAGGCTGCTTTGTGCAAGAGCAGGTGGAGGTCCAGAAGACTTCATCCCACAGATTCTAAACATGTTGGAGCCTTCCATGATTCCTGCCTTCAGAGCAGACAGTAAGCAGACAGACTTTCTGCTTTCTGCATCCCAGCAAGAACTCAATTTAGATTGTTACACCATATGGATAGAACTGTGTGTAGACTGTATGCAGTCTGTGTGTAGACTGTGTGTAGTCTCTGTATGAACTGTGTTTGTCTCTGTAGTCTTTGTGTAGACTGTATATAGTCTGTGTGTCGACTGTGTGTTGACTGTGTGTAGACTGTATGTGTAGTCTGTGTGTACTCTCTGTATGGACTCTGTGTAGTCTCTGTGTAGTCTTTGTGTACACTATGTAGACTGTACGTGTATTCTATGTGTAGACTGTATGTAGTCTGTGTGAAGACTTTATGTGTAGTCTGTGTGAAGACTGTATGAAGATTGTATGTGTAGTCTGTGTGAAGACTGTATGTAGACTGTATGTGTAGTCTGTGTAAAGACTGTATGTAGACTGTAGACTTTATGTATTCTGTGTGTAGACTGTATGTAGTCTGTGTGTAGACTGTGTGTAATCTGTGTGTAGGCTGTATGTACTCTGTGTGTAGACTGTTTGTAAACTTTATCTATTCTGTGTTTAGACTGTGTCTAATCTGTGTGTAGACTGTGTGTGTAGTCTGTGTGTAGAATGTATGTAGTCTGTGTGAAGACTGTATGTGTAGTCTGTGTGTAGACTGTATGCAGTCTGTGTGAAGACTGTATGTGTAGTCTGTGTGTAGACTGTATGCAGTCTGTGTGAAGACTGTATGTGTAGTCTGTTTGTAGACTGTATGTAATCTGTGTGTAGACTGTATGTAGTCTGTGTGAAGACTGTATGTACTCTGTGTGTAGACTGTAGACTTTATGTTTTCTGTGTGTAGACTGTGTGTAATCTGTGTGTAGACTGTATGTACTCTGTGTGTAGACCTTTTATAGTCTGTGTGAAGACTGTATGTGTAGTCTGTTTGTAGACTGTATGTAGACTGTGTGTAATCTGTGTGTAGACTGTATGTGTAGTCTGTTTGTAGACTGTATGTAGACTGTGTGTAATCTGTGTGTAGACTGTATGTAGTCTGTGTGAAGACTGTATGTGTAGTCTGTTTGTAGACTGTATGTAATCTGTGTGTAGACTGTATGTACTCTGTGTGTAGACTGTAGACTTTATGTTTTCTGTGTGTAGACTGTGTGTAATCTGTGTGTAGACTGTATGTACTCTGTGTGTAGACCTTTTATAGTCTGTGTGAAGACTGTATGTAGACTGTATGTGTAGTCTGTGTAAAGACTGTATGTAGACTGTAGACTTTATGTATTCTGTGTGTAGACTGTATGTAGTCTGTGTGTAGACTGTGTGTAATCTGTGTGTAGGCTGTATGTACTCTGTGTGTAGACTGTTTGTAAACTTTATCTATTCTGTGTTTAGACTGTGTCTAATCTGTGTGTAGACTGTGTGTGTAGTCTGTGTGTAGAATGTATGTAGTCTGTGTGAAGACTGTATGTGTAGTCTGTGTGTAGACTGTATGCAGTCTGTGTGAAGACTGTATGTGTAGTCTGTGTGTAGACTGTATGCAGTCTGTGTGAAGACTGTATGTGTAGTCTGTTTGTAGACTGTATGTAATCTGTGTGTAGACTGTATGTAATCTGTGTGTAGACTGTATGTAGTCTGTGTGAAGACTGTATGTACTCTGTGTGTAGACTGTAGACTTTATGTTTTCTGTGTGTAGACTGTGTGTAATCTGTGTGTAGACTGTATGTACTCTGTGTGTAGACCTTTTATAGTCTGTGTGAAGACTGTATGTGTAGTCTGTTTGTAGACTGTATGTAGACTGTGTGTAATCTGTGTGTAGACTGTATGTGTAGTCTGTTTGTAGACTGTATGTAGACTGTGTGTAATCTGTGTGTAGACTGTATGTAGTCTGTGTGAAGACTGTATGTGTAGTCTGTTTGTAGACTGTATGTAATCTGTGTGTAGACTGTATGTACTCTGTGTGTAGACTGTAGACTTTATGTTTTCTGTGTGTAGACTGTGTGTAATCTGTGTGTAGACTGTATGTACTCTGTGTGTAGACCTTTTATAGTCTGTGTGAAGACTGTATGTGTAGTCTGTTTGTAGACTGTATGTAGACTGTGTGTAATCTGTGTGTAGACTGTATGTAGTCTGTGTGAAGACTGTATGTAATCTGTGTGTAGACTGTATGTAGTCTGTGTGAAGACTGTATGTGTAGCCTGTTTGTAGACTGTATGTAGTCTGTGTGTAGACTGTATGTAGTCTCTGTAGTCTGTGTGTAGTCTCTGTAGACAGTGTATAGTCTCTATGTAGACTGTGTGTAGTATTTGCATAGAATGTCTGCAGTGTGTGCTGATAATATGCAGATTGTACACGGTTGGCACGCAGCCTCTGCTGTGTTTCAGCCCTAACTGAACATCTTACCAAGGCGGGGGGCGCCTGTGCAGAGGCAGGACTTTGTCTTTAGAATGCGGCAGATGATGTCTGCAACATCAGATACACAAAAGTCACGAATCACCAAATCAACCACTATGACACCGTGTTCATATGCGTGCATGCAGCGCTCTCACTGAATCATGTGACTGGCGTAGGCTCTGGAGCAGCAGCTGCTGTAAGGACACAGCAGACAGTGGACGTGGGTTGGATAGTGTGCTGAGAAGTCCCAGACGTTGGTTCCACACTCCAAACACACCAAGGGTCCATCAGCTGATGACATCCTGCAGGGACGAGCACATTCAGTGACAAAAAACAGTGATGGTGTTTGGTCCAAGCAGCTCCTGTGACACCCCCATGGAGATCTGGAGCACTGGCATCTTCTGTCAAACCTGGTTATAAACGGACGGTGGTTTTCCACGTACGTCCAGCGTCTTTTCTTTGAGTTGAAGCTGTTTGAATCTGAACAGGAATCCACATCATCTATATTGGATTACTGGAATTCTCTTAGGGTTAGGGTCATAGGTCAGGTCATGTCCAACTGCTCCAAAATCCTGCTGCTCGCGTTCTTCTTGGATCGCGATACAGGAACCACATCATCCCAATTCTAGATTCCTTTCACTGACTAAACAAACTTTTGGAAGGTTCTTCAAGATTCTTTTATTTGGCGTTCAATCTTTAGACAACCTCTCCCTACACCCTAGAGCCTCTGGTCAGCTGATGCGCCTCTCTTGGAGGAAGCGAGGTCTAAGAGGATCAAGTATTTTCAATCTGTTCTGTGAATCTGTGGAACGTGTTCCTGCGGAGCATTCAGAAGACTCCCTCACTGGTCATTTTTAAATGTCTTAAAACGAATTTTTACTGTCAGACTTTTCACATACAGTGCCTTGTGAAAGTATTCGGCCCCCTTGAACTTTTCACCAAATTTATTGGATATTCCAAAGTGTTTTCACGGATAAAAAACAGAAAAATTGGGCGTTAAAATGATTCCGTCGCTTTACTTTCAGTTCAGCAAACTCTCTCCAGACGTTCAGTGAGGATCTCTGAATGATCCAATGATGACCTAAATGATAATGATGAGAAATAGAATCCTCCTGTGTAATCAAGTCTCCATATTAATGAACCTGCTCTGTGATCGTTTCAGAGGTCCGTTTAAAGAAAGCATCATGAAGAACAAGGAACACACCAGGCAGGTCCCAGATACTGTTGTGGAGAAGTTTAAAGCTGGATTTGGATACAAAACGATTTCACAAACTTTAAACATCCAAAGGAGCTCTGTGCAAGCGATAATATTGAAATGGAAGGAGCATCAGACCACTGCAAATCTACAAAGACCGGGCCGTCCGTCTAAACTTTCAACTCAAACAAGGAGAAGACTGATCAGAGATGCAGCCAAGAGGCTCATGATCACTCTGGATGAACTGCAGAGATCTACAGCTGAGGTGGGAGAGTCTGTCCATAGGACAACAATCAGTCATAAACTGCACAAATCAGACCTTTATGGAAGAGTGACCAGAAGAAAGCCATTTCTTAAAGGCATCCATAAAAAGAGTCATTTAAAGTTTGCCAAAAGCCACCAGGGAGACACATCAAACACGTGGAAGAAGCTGCTCTGGTCAGATGAAACCAAAGTCCAACTTTTTAGCAACAATGCAAAACGTTATGTTTGGTGTAAAAGCAATACAGCTCATCACCCTGAACACCAATCTGAATCCAATCCAGAATCTGTGGAAAAAACTGCTGCTCACAAACACTCTCCATCCAACCTCACTGAGATCCAGCTGTTCTGCAAGGAGGAATGGGCAAAAATTCCAGTCTCTGGATGTGAAAAACTGATAGAGACAAACTCCAAGCGACTAACAGCTGTAATCGCAGCAAAAGGTGGCGCTACAAAATATTAACTTAAAGGGGCTGAATCATTTTAACGCCCAATTTTTCTGTTTTTTATTTGTGAAAAAACTTTGGAATATCCAATAAATTTGGTTCCACTTCATGATTGTGTCCCACTTGTTGTTGATTCTTCACTATAAATAACACTTTTATATCTTCATGTTTGAAGCCTGAAATGTGGCAAAAAGTTGAAAAGTTCAGGGAGGCCCAAAACTTCCACAAGGCGCTGTACTTTCTTACTGTTATATTTTTACACCATTTTACGAATCTATTTTTACAGTATTTTGCTTTTACATTTTTACAGCATTTTACTGTCAAATTTTTACATTATTTTACTGTTATATTTTTACAGTATTTTACTGTCACATTTTTCAGTATTTTACTGTTATTTAGTTTTATGTTCGCTCGTGGCCCCTCCCACAGAACCACCTGGGATCTGTGTTGCGTGTGTTGTAAGTTCAGCACAGCCCAGTTCCCACCTGGATTGCGAGCTCACCTCCCGGTGTGGTCTTTGCGAACTCTCTTGCTCGGAGACTTGGAGCATTTGTTTGGGAGTGACGGGCTCTTTTGAAGAGGGGACTTCTGTGGCTCAGTCTTAATTTTAATTGGCTGAATAAGGGAGGCGGGGCTTTGGAGAAGACGGCCCCTTGTTGACACCACCTGAGGCCTGATCTTTCCATAGGTCCTGATCGTCACCTGGAGACACAGGTATCAAAAGTTGGAGCAAAGGAGCAAGAAAACTGCAGAGCGGTGAGGAACTGAGCAAAGAGGGGAGGAGCTTACCTTGGAGCCAGGGGGCAGTCCTTCCAGCTGTTTGGGTCTACGGAAGCTGCGGTGATTCTCCAGTTTGTGCTGCATTTTGTCCTTAAGCAGGACAAACTGAAGGCGACACCTGTTGCAGTGGAAAGCCTGGCTCACCTGTACAAGAAGACAAGCAGACTTTCAAAATAAAAGAATCTGACTGTCCATTCTGAGCCCCCACAGGTTCATCTGAGGAGAGCCCCCGTCCACCCATGTCTCACACCTGCACAGAGCTGACAGGTAACCGGGAGGGTCCAGCAGCATGGATGAGTCAGGTGAGTCAGGTGGGGGCTCAGGTAGGAAGCATGTGGCATTCCAAAAAGCTCACCACATGGTTACCTGGTGCCGCAGCAGGTGCTGCTGGTAGATGACGGGGTTCCTGGTCACCTTCAGACAGAAGACACACAGCAGGAAGCAGGACTCCCTGTGGAAGCTGGCAAAGTGCTGCAGCACATCTGAATAAAAGGATGAGCGGTAGGAGCACACCTGCAGGAGAGAGCTGCGGTTACAACACACCTGAGAAAGGCCAACTGTGGATTACAACAGATAAGAAGAGATGCAGTAGGAGCCTGACTTACCTGACAGGTGTACGGCATCTCCCCCGGCTTGTGGTTGGACTTCATGTGGTTCAGGAAAGCCGGCTCGTTCTCAAAGGCCCATTCACAAATACGACACATACCTGTGACAAAGATGGGGTTTGAGCATCAGGCGCGGCGGTCTAGTGGTGGCACATTTAGGGCATCGCAGCACCTTTCAGGAAATTCAAATATCTGATCTTTGGCTATTCATTTCTGTCACATCAACCAATCAGAAATCAGTTTTGCCCGTGACGTATTGATTACGCAATCAGTGGATGGAGTCAAAAACCAAAATGGAGGAGAATCAGATTGTTCTGCTCCTGAACTTGAATATTTTTCTTATTTGGATGGAGACATTTCAGCGAGTTTCAAAATGTAATCTTTCTTATTTTTTTATGAGATATTCTTAGAATAGTAAAATAAACTGGTTTTTAACCACTCCTGACACCACACTACATTAAGAGACCTTAATGATGTTTCGGTTTTTGTTTGTTTGTTTTTATCAATCTTCCAAAATGTCAGATGACTGAGTGAAATGATGATCCAATCTATTGTCAGAATTGTTTATTATGAAGTTTAAAGCACAAGTTCCTATTCAAGTAAAGTGTTTCTTTGTCACTGGATCCCCCAACAACCACCCATGCAGCCACAAAAGGGCTGGGTTATTTCAAATGTTACTGAACAAACCTCATACAGATAACAATATTTTTTCAAAATAAAAGCCTTCAAATGAACTGTTATTACACACAACAGAGTTCCACTACATTTGATCAATTTGTTGATTTTGCTGCATTAGGAGGTCATATTTACTGGAATCAAAGCTGTTCCATCAGAAACATCTTCATAGATCCAGTTCCATTTAAACATAGGACCCTTATTTTGTAGCAGCTTCACAGTTCTTGCATCCATTGAACTTGTGAGTGTTTTTTATGGTCAATAGAAGGTTAATGTCGAACTGCAGCCTCTGGAGGATCTACACCTTCATGCTGGTGGGACTCCAGAGACAGCAGCAGCTTCAACATGTGCTGCTGCTTTGTGATGGTATTTTAGCAGCTGCTCTCTGAATCTGATGTATTTGTCTGACAGAAACCTTCCTCATTCTGCCTTTATCTGTGCGTGCTCTGAATCCGACACTAGTCGATGATCACGCTGAAGTTTTCCTGAAATCTCCCAGGTTTTCATACCTGCTCCAAGACGTAACTATTTCACTCTTTTCTGCAGCAGAGATTGTTTTTCTTTCTCATATTACTGGAAAATGTTTTATAATGTGGATCGTTTTTCCTTTAATTGAGCTCACCTGGAGAACTACTGATCACAGGTAGACGATCTGTCAGTGATCAAACAGACACACAAGATCATCCATGAGTTTCATTGACAACAAAGAACTTGATCTTTCTGATACTTAAATACAGTGTGCATCATCATTTGGAATCCACTATAGTAAAAAGTTCATCTAATTGGGTTTTTATTTCTCCCTCCTCAGACTAATGCAAGACAGCAAGTCATCAAACTGGGTCACAGAGAGGAAGCAGTACCGGTGAAAGCGCCGTCATTCAGACGCAGCTCCTACAGTAGACGGTGAAGCTCACCATACCGGGACAGTCTCTGAATGATGTCATGACCCCCACATGGAGACGGGATCACCACGCGTTTGCGTTGATCTCCAAACATCATCCACGTCATCATCATCCGTGTCGAGCAGCAAATTTGATGCGTGAAATACGTTTGGTGTGAACGCAGCATTAGGCAGCCTTAAAATATAAGTGAGAAAAGGAGGTTCTTACAGGTGGAGGGGGCGGGGCCATGCACCTGCTCCTGGTGGTTCTGCAGCTGAGCCGGGGACGAGAACTGTCGGTAACAGAACCTGCAGCAGTGCTTGTCTGTGCAGCCGCCTCCTCCAGTCAGCTCCGAGTGCTGCAGCGTGTGCTGCATCAGCCTGTGCACGTGACACACACAGGTGAGGTCTGGCGGTTCCGCTGGCTCGTCCAGGTGTTCTCAGCTGCTCACCTGAGGTTGTTCTCCGCCTGGTGGGAGCAGATCTGGCAGATGAAGGAGGCCGCCTGGTTCCCCACAGGCTGAGTCTTCCTCAGACTCAGGTCCCCCTCAAAGGTTCCGTAGTAGAACTGTTCCACGCTCATCACCACCCGGGGGGGCTCTCGAGACGGCGCTGTGGGGACACTGGGAGAGCTGATGACAGAGAGGGCGGGGCCAGGAGCTGCGGTGACAAACAGAACACGAAGTTCTTCAGAAGAGACCCGGACCGTGTTCTGACCCACTGCAGCGTATCAGAACCGTTTCCTTCATTTGCTGAGACAGCCGTCGCTGCACTGCTCATCCACGTGGGGGGCGTGGGTCCAACACACCAGAACCAAATCAAGACCCGGTCCAGCTTGGACCACTGTTCTGAAAGGTCCTGTTCTCTGCCACAGTCCAGATGTTCTGAAGAGACCCATCTGAGCTGGTTCTGTTGCTGGGTATTTTAACCCGTTTCTTTCACTGACGTGTAATCTGAGTGGGTCAGGGCTTGAACCACGCTGACCTGCATCCAGCAGAACCTCTGCACTGATGCGCTGAAAGAGAAACTGATCAGCAGAGAACTCCAGGAGGTTCTGACCCAAACTCTGAAACCAGTAAGGTTACTAAAGACCTCCTCCAGCAGACCGTGACGTTCACCAGAACATGGTTCTACTGAGAACCTTTGTTTCTGAATTCACTGGTCGGGTCCAAGAGACCAGATCAGGGTTCTGGTTTCACAGGGAAGGAGACATACCGCTGCTGGGGGGCGTGGCTCTGCTCACTCCAATGGCTGAACCAGAGGGCAGGGCAGGAGAAGTTGCCAGCTTCAGGTTGTTGGTGCCGCTCATTTGGGTCACCGTGAGGTTACCTGAAAGAACAGGAGGTTGGTGAGTCCACGGGCCTGCTGGTAGAACTATGGTCCATCTGCTGTTCTCACCGGTGCTGGTGCAGAGGGTCAGAGTGGTGGGCAGCTGCATGGTGGCAAAGGAGGAGCCGGGCAGGGCGGGGCCTCCTGAGGGGGTGTGGGCCAACTGGGGTTGGACTGTGGACACGGGCCGAACCAGCTGACCCAGAGAGGGGGCTGCGGGGGACAGAGACAGCGGCGTGAAGCATCGGCACAACCGTCAGCGGATAGTCTCTACTGTCTGGATTTGCCTACACTGGATCAGGGTAAGAGGCTGCACCATCTGACCCGGCTGCAGGTTCAGAACCAGAGGAGTGCCGGAGTTCACCACGGTGGGCAACTGGAAACCCTGCAACAGCAAACATCACTGGTGTCACATGGACCTGGCAGATCCCAAATGGATCAACAAAAGTTCTGTTTGCGGACATGCCCATCAACCCAACCCACATCAGTAATCTGGATTCTAACGGCACAAAGTGGAGGCGGCAATCAGACACCACCGTCCCAACGTCAGCCCCCAGAAGGACAGTAAACCTGTGGTCCAGGAGGGGTTGGTGACGCCGCATTAAACTGTTTAAACAACGGCGTTGGAGTGAAATGGTTTGAGTCTGAGGTGAAATGAAGGACCATACGTTTTGTGGGGTCCTCCAGGGCTCTGTTATAGGACCCCTCCTCTTTGCTTTTTAGTGTGTACTTTCTGAGTTTACTATTCTGGTGCGTAAGTGTATCAACCAATAAATACCACAAAGCACGACTCCCTGGCACGACCATGACAACACCAGGACGCCATTGTGAGGTTGGTGGCTTTGAATGATGAGGGAATGACGCCCAACGAGGATCCGTTATCAGAAATTAATGGACGGATGCAATCCATTTAGATGATTTTTGTGAAATAAATCCCATTTAATTAATTTTTTAAAAAACATTCCAGTTTTCTTCATCAAACACATAAATTCTTTGAAAAATGTTCATATTTATATGTTCTTTACTTTGGGAAATCAGTGACATTGAATTTGTTCTTTAAAAATAAAGTATACGGTGTCCGAATTCCTGTTAAGAAGCAGGGCCCTAGATAGTCCCAGCATATCGTTTTTAGACACAGCAATCTGCTCGTCATCCTAGAAATGTCCCACATAGACATTCTGGGCGTGTGCAGTCTCTCTGTTGTGATTGGATCTCTGTGCTTTTCCTCCCCCTACAGAACCCCTGTTTTAGCATTTTAACCCCGAGCATAGATGGGATCAAAATAGTTTTGGGTTTTTTGTTTAAATGTTGTTGACCAAAACTGTGATAGAAAATTTGCATTGCAACAGAAATTTCATTGCAGAAATTAGACGCACAAACTAACTAAATGCTAATATTAGGTAAACTAGCTAAACGAGGTGGAAGAATGCTAACAAGCCAAAGTGATCACTTCATTTAAAAAAGCCTGTATTATTGAAATGCACCACAACGCGCGTCAACAAATGTTTAATTCCCATATTACCTAAAGAAGGTCTGACCCTACTGTTGGACGTGGGTCAATGAATGAATCAGCATTTCAAACGGCTGTCCATCATCAACCAAAGTAAAGATCCTTCTGCAGGTCTGAGCTCCGACTACATTTTCACATTTTTAAATCCATTCCAGAGGTGTGACTGAAGGAGCTGCTCCATGATATTCCAGAGCCAAAGATTATACATTTGTGCAAACTGAAGAAAAAGTAAAAACATGTTTCTAGAATTTTGAAAAAGGCTTAAAAAGGAGATTCCTATTCATAACCCAAAATAAAATGATGTTCTTTTTTCTGACTTTTATCAGCAAAGTTTTCTAAATGCTAAAAACTACAAAGTGTTGAAAATAATGTTTTATAAGAAAACCACAACTTTCATAATGAGCTGAACATTTGAAAAGTTTTGGTAAAGAACAGAAAGACAAAAGCGAAGAACAAGAACAGCAACGTAGAAGAAGAAAAAAGAAAGAACAGGTGTGATTTCCCAACATCAGGAGAATGTCTGTAGGTTTGCTCCGTACCTGTGCCGTCAGGAAGATGGGCTGAGGGCCGCCTGAGCCAGCAGCCGGGAGCAGAAATGTTCCTCCAGAGGTCTGAGTCAGGATCAGGGGCGGGGTCGGAGTCATCATGGGCGGGGCAGAAACAGAGGGCGTGGACTCGACAGGGAGGCAGAGAGGAGAAGAAGAGGAGGAGAGGGTGCTGATGGGAGGAGGAAGAATCCCACAGGAGGAGACAGTCCGAACAGGAGACACTGCTGAGAACAGTACACAAAGTTCAGACCACTGACTGTATCAGACAACTGGACTGAGTGACTCCTCCCCCTGGCGTTCCAAACAGGAAGTTCCTGCCGGCTCCAAGAAGCCAAAGCCCCATAGACTTCTATGAAGAAGTTAACAGCTGTTCCGCAGTCATTCTGTTGGTCTGAATAAACATACTTTCTCTGATACCGTTTTGACATCTTCTTGATAATCCTCATTTTTTCACAGTATTTTTCTGCAGTTCAAGTTATTCAGGTTATAAACGGACTTCTCACATGTCTCCTACAGACCAACGCGTGCGCTGAGGTCTGTGGATCAGAACCTGTTGATGGTCCCTCGCACTCGTCTCCGGACCAGAGGAGACAGATCTTTCCAGGTTGTTGCTCCAAAACTCTGGAATGAGCTCCCACTCTCCCTGCATTTCCTGGACTCTATTCACTCTTTTAAAAGCCAACTTAAAACCTTTTATTTTGTTAAACACTTTAACTGAATGTGTTTTTTATTTGCGCTTGTAATGATTGCGTTATGCGGTTCTTGTTCTTGTCTTTTATGTCTCTTAGCTTGTGAGGTTTTATTCTTGATGTTTTAGCCTGTGAAGCTTCTGTCTTTTATGTTTTTATCTTCTGTTTTATCCTTTTAACTTGTGAAGCACCTTGTGACTTGAGTCTGAGAAGGTGCTATATAAATAAAACTTACTTACTTACATTCGCTCAGTCCAGTTCTCTGATACAATCAAAGGTTTTGACCACTGACTGTATAAGAGAGAACTGGAGTGACTGAGCATGACGGCACCAACAGCAAATGTCAACCAAATGAAATGAATGTAGTCACCATTTTTCTGTGATACACACCCCATGTTGGAACTAGAAAATGTCAGTAAGCAGTGATTGGTCCCAGTCGGTCTGAGTCATCATATCTATGGCAACCACTCTGAAAAGTCAGGCAGTGAGCTGGTTGGAAGGCCACGCCCTTCCACTTAAAGCAGGCAACAGAAAATCAGTCAAACGTTTCAAACGTTTAAGGTGGAAGCCAGCGGGCACCACATGCTTTTATTGAGGCGTCCGATTGGTCAGTTTATAACATGAATAACTTGGACTACAGAAAAGATATAACAACAAATGAGGATTATCATGACGTTAAAAAGATATCAGAGTAAGAATGATTATCCTGACCAATAGAATGACTAACAGCTTCTCTATGGAAGTCTGTGGGATTTGGGCTTCTTGAAGCCAGCAGGTACTTCCTGTTTTGAATCCCAGAGGGGAGAAGTCATTGTCCAGTTCTCATGTACAATCCATAGTTCTGACCCACCAGAACCAAGACACACAAGAAACTTAAAACACACAAAACTACGTACACGCACACAAAACACACACAAAACTACACACACTCTGGGCTAGGAGTCCCTTGCAAACGTAGTTTGTAATCTCAATGGGAAAACCCTGGTTAAATAAGGTCAGTAAATACATACAACTACAGACACACAAAACTACAAACACCCCAAATACAGACAAACAACAGTACAGACACACAGAACCACAAACACACATGGAGCTGAAAGCAAACACGTAAGCTCAGGGTTACCTGCTGAAATCGGGAGAGTGGGTGGAGGTGTTGTGGAAGGCGGGGTCTCTGAGTCTTGCAGAGGAGATGGACAATCCTCCACTTCAAAGACACAAACAACAAACAAACAAACAAACAGGTGTTTCTGTAGGAACTTCACGTTCATCCAGATTTGGCGGCTACTCACCTGGCTCACCAAAGTTGTCCATGAAGTCATCTTCTTCCACACTGTCGTCCACCTGCTGCCATGGTTCTAGCTCCTCCTCCTCACACTCCATAAACAGCTCTGTTTCCATGTTGCTATGGAAACCAACCCATCACTATTGTTTCACCATTTCATGGCGTTTCTGGGCAACTGTTTCATATCAACCCTCATGTGTTGCTGGTTTTGGATAAGAGCCCAAATGGGAAGATTTGTATAAAAATGTCTGCAGCTACTTATGGGACAGAACAGGACAATCGTTCTATGGAGCAGGTCCACGAGGCCTGCGGTTCTTCTGAACTGAGCCGACACAGAACTTCATTTAAACGGAAAAACTTTTTTCACATACTGACTGTATCAGAGAACTGGACTGAGCTAGTGTGACATCACCCATAAAAAGGTTTAATTCTGGCTTCAGCCAGATCAGCAACCACTTTTCCACAATACAGACACCGCTGTGTTGGAGCCAGACGTGGTTAGTAGGCAGTGGTTGGTCCGAGTCGGTCTGAGACATCGTTTCTATGGCGACCACGCTCTCCTATCAGGAGTAAACTTGTTCAAAGGCCACACCTCTTCCATGGAAAGTGGGCTCAGGAAAATCTGCCAATCAAATGTTTGAGGTGGGGCAAGCGGGCATCACATGCTTTTACTGAGGCATCTGATTTGTCAGTGTATAACTTGAATGAACAATATCGAAAACAAGAGGAATATTAAGATGTTAAACAAGTATCAGAGCAAGAACTTTTATTCTGACCAATAGAGTTACAGCTGTTTATTTCTCTGTAGAAGTCCAGGAGATTTTGGCTTCTTGGAGCCAGCAGGTACTTCCTGTTTGGAACGCCAGGAAGGAGGGGTCACTCAGTCCAGTTCTCTTATGCAGTCAAGGGGTTCAAGCGCCCGCCCCTTTGCGCACGCGGTGTAGTACCAGCTGTGGCCGCCGGGGGCGCTCCCTACAGCGACTGATCCCTTTTTGTTTGAGAAACCCGCCATAGTACAACCGCGGGAACTTCCCCAACCCGCGCTGGAGCGGGAAATCTGGAAGACCCACGTAAACGCTAACGAAGCGGGTGACTTCCAGTCAGAACATCCTCTAGAATGGGTCGGATCTCGTCGGTTCGCAGCCGCGCCGTGCATTGGGTCTGCCGCGCGCACGTTCCGCCCCCTGGAAGCACCGAATCCATGCACGTCAAGGGGGGCGGGTCCACACGGACGGGCCGAGCCAGACGGGACTCACCTGCAGCGTGATGGCGGCGTCTGGACGGGTTCTGCCGAACGGGTTTCCTTCAGCCGCGTTTGGTTCGACATGCAGGGGCGGGTCTTCCGACCACTGTGCCCGTCAGAGCCCGTATTGTCTGGGATCGTACATACGTCACTTCCTGCCAGAAAGCGAGTTTGTGTTGTTGTCTAGCTGGGCGGAGCTTCTCTAAATTACGTCACGAAATCACCAACACAACCGATTTTTATAAAAAGGGGTTTCCTTCTGGGGAGCACCAGGATGGACTCACAACGTCAGCAGACCACGCCCCCTAAACGTATGGACAGAGCTCTTCATTTACATGAAGAAAAACTAAACTGCAGCTTCTGTCTGCAGTCTGAGTGACGTGGCAGCTCCGGATTGGCTCCCATGAGGTATACTGAAAACCCGTAGTCCTGTGCAGGATCATACAAGCGCCTTTTAGAGCTTTTCAGGAGTAGTTGGACGATACACGAACACACTCACACACAAAGTCTTAAGAGACAATTCTATCCATCCATCCATTTTCTCAACTCACTTAATTCCTTTTGAGATCACATGGCTGCTGGAGCCTATCCTAGTTATTATTGGGCAAAGACGCGTTCACATTGGGGAAGGATATCAGTCTGTCCCAGGACCACATACGCACCCAGATGGACGCGCACACGCCTACACATGCACACATAAAATCACAATGGAAACAATCTAGATCAGGGGTGGGCAAACTGTTTGGCTCATGGGCCACAAGGGGTTCCAAAATTTGATAGAAGGGCCAGAGTATTTTGGTAATCCACCTTATAAGAGAAAGAAATAACCTGGAATCTCGAGGAAAACGTGCTTTAATATGGATTAATGGATATTTATTGAAACAACATTTTTGAGTTTTTATTCTGTGACTTTTGTTGTCATTTTAGAGCCAGTTGTACCAATGACTTAATGTACGTCTATAAAACGCAAACTCAGAGAAACGCTGTGGTGTTTCAATGATGGGAAAAGCGACAAACAACAAATCTTTCACATGAATACACACTAACTTTCTTCATCTAAACGATAGTCAATTTTTTGTAGCGTGCCCTCTATGGAGAGACTCTAGAATTACAGGAAAACAAGACATTAATCAGGATTATCAACATCATTTATTCCAGTTTGGTGGGCCAGATTAAGTAATTTAATTCATATGTAGTTTAGCACAAGGCCCCCTGGCTGTAGTTTGCACATCCCTGCTCCACAGTAAGCAATAGGCCTACGAATTATTATTATTATTATACTATTAATTATTAGACTATGGGAGGAAGCTAAGCCGAACATAAACTAGGAAAACATGCAAACTCCACAGAGAAAGAACCTCATTGGGATTTGAACCAGAAACTTCTCATTGTGAGGCAGCAGTGCTAACCACAGCTGACACTCTCATTATTTCGATGCAAATCAAAGAAATGAACAGAGAGTATTTCAGAGTTCCCTCTGACTGTCATCAACCAAAACAAGGAAACATGCTGTTCCCTGTTCCTACACACAGAACGTTAGGAGGTTCTCCCCCTTTCATTCAAAACAGATTCCTACAAGGTGTTGGAGCGTCTTGTCCTTTAGGAGCATGTCCAGGTCCCTGTGTTGTTGGTTTATGGTTCTTTAAAACTTTCGGTTCTGGTCCAGGTTCCAGTGGACCGGATGGAGGTAAAGTCCTGCAGGTACCAGAGGTGGTCCTGCTCTCTGACTGCAGTTTATCCCAGAACAACTCTGTGCTGCATAATCTGCTCTAATCCAGTAATCTGTCCCTCCCCCTATGTGCTGGGCTCAGAACTCAGTCAGTTTTGACCTGCAGGGATGAAAGCTGCAGCTCTGGGGGAGTTCCTCGTTGTGCCATGGCCTGACAGTGAAGACTGGAAGATCTGGGTTGGTCTGCTGATGAAGTGTGGAGCAGTGCTCGGGGTTTCTCTGATCTGTAAGTTCTCCCGCTCGTGCTTTAAACTCTGTTTGAAACCTTTGATTTCTACATTTAGAACCAAGTTAGGTGATCTGGAAGAAAACCACAGTGATGTGTGGATGCAGATCCTGATCCAGACTATTGCTGATGTGGATCACAGCTATTGCCATGAGGAAAACAATGTTTGTCAGAAGAAACAGTCCAGTCAAATGTCAGGACCTATCTGAATCAAAAGGCGTTGTTGTCCTGCAGGTGTGGTCACGCTCAGAAGGTGGATAGGGGGGGGAGTTTGTCGCTGCACGATGCGTCTGGATGGAAAGACGGTTCTGGTGACTGGGGCGAACAGTGGCATTGGGAAGGAGACCTGCAGGGATCTGGCACACAGAGGTTAGTCCTCTCTTCAAAAGTCTGCAGGTCCAAACATTGCCGCTCTTCAGGTTCCAAACCGGTGCACAGACTCTCCTGGCGTTCAGGTTTCACACGGTTCAGTTCCAGACCCCAGCCGTGCATGAAGGCGACCCAGTCTATATCTAGCCGATACCTCTTGATCTCCCATACAAGCTCAGGCTCCTTCCCTCCCATAGAGGTGATGTTCAAGTCCTAACAGCCAAATTCCATGACCAGGGGTTGGGCTGCCTTTGCCACCCCAGTTCCCCTGCAGGTGATGGCCCCACAGGGCAGTGATCCTGTGTCATCTCTTCAGGCTGGGCTCAATCAGTGCTCAAGGGAAGATCCCCAGCCACCAGGCACCTGCCTGAAAGTCACAACCACCAACCTGGCTGGAGAGTCAAGGCCTGGTGAGGCTAATCTGGGCACTGTGGTCAGATGTTAAAGTTGTCTTCAAATGAAGACATTCATGTTGCATTCATGCTGCAGTTGTTCTGAGGGCCTTGTTCCATCCATGACGCATCAGTCGCCTGATACACACACAAAACCACATTTACACACACACGCATCAGAGGTGAGACTCTTTTCACGTCTCCAAGATTAATGTGTAAGTGTGGGTGTCGAGAAGGACTTTGTGCTGCGTGCTATTGCCATGACTGAGAACCAGCACTCTTGTTCTGCTGAGCAGGGGCTCGGGTGGTTATGGCATGCCGGGACCTGAGTCGGGCAGTGCAAGCAGCAGAAGAGATCCGGCAGTCCACAGGAAATGGGAACGTGGTTGTCAGGCACCTCGACCTGGCCTCTGTGTATTCTGTCAGAACCTTTGCCAAAGAGATTCTGGAGACAGAGGATAGACTGGACATTCTCATCAACAATGCAGGTGAACATGACTGTGCGAATGCCGGTGAGCACACCTGTGAGCGCGTCTGTGAGTGCGTCTGTAAGCACGCCTGTAAGCACGCCTGTAAGCACGCCTGTGACACTGCAGGGGTCATGATGTGTCCAAAATGGCTGACTGAAGATGGCTTCGAAACACAGCTGGCTGTCAATCACCTGGGTCACTTTCTGCTGACCAATCTGCTGCTGCCAAAGTTGAAAAGCTCCGTCCCCAGCCGTGTGGTCAATGTGTCATCAATTGCCCACAGGGGGGGTAAGACTGCTGATGTCTCACTAAATTCTTCCAGCGTTTCTGGCACATCTGTGATTGCTGGGCTGTCCTGGTCCAGGTTCTGATTCTGAGGTTAAAGACTGCCTCCTCTTTTTTCAGGTCGCATCGACTTTGATGACTTGTTTTTCAGCCGGCGGCCGTACAGCGCTCTGGAGAGCTACAGGCAGAGCAAGCTGGCCAACATTCTGTTTACTCGCGATCTGGCACGCCGACTCAAAGGTAATCCAGAGGTCCTGGTTCCTCCAGAAACACCTGAAGAGAAGCAAGCTGCTGCTGTCAGAATCGAGCTCCACCTGCTATTCTTGTTTGTCCTCCAGGCTCCGGTGTGTCTACCTTCTGCCTCCATCCCGGCGTCATCCGCACCGAGCTGGGCCGCCATGTAGAGAGTTGGTTCCCCCTGCTGGGGGCGCTGCTGAGGCTCCCCGCCCTGCTGTTCATGAAGACTCCCTGGCAGGGCTGCCAGACCACCGTGTTTTGCGCTGTGACTCCGGGTCTGGAAGATCGGTCCGGATGCTACTTCAGGTATTTCAGATCCGCCCTCAGACTGCTGTGGGGGTTTTCTGGAGGGATGGGGGGGTGTCAAATATCTAGAGGTTGGTGGTTTACCAACTAAGTAAAGATGTTTCTGTTCAGGTGAGGCTACCAGTATGTGTGCTTAAGGAGGTACAAGTTTTCTCAGGTCAACGACTGTGTCTGCAGCGACTGTAAGGAGAAGGAAGCGGCTCCAGAAGGGCGGGACGACGAGGTGGCCAGGAGGCTGTGGGAGGACAGTGCCCGACTGGTCAGACTGTGAGACGTTTGCTGTACAGAAGACCACAGCGTGACTGGGGACCAGATGAAGTCACACAGATGAAACTTTGGACAGAAAATGTAGAAGCTCAGTTTAACATGGTGATCCAGGGGTTCCTTTAGTGTCATGTTTCCATGGTTCTCCTGTTACTGTTTCCAGCTGAAGATGCTCTCTGTGTCCTCGAGGTGAAGATCTTCGGACTACTTCAAAGAAGCATCACCTTCTACAGAGTCAGAGAGTTTTGTTTAAATCATAAAAAATCTCACATCTAACAGTAAATACATAAAAAAAATTATACAATTCAAATTAATTGTATTGGATTCAACTGTTTTAATATAGCCCAATATCACAACCAAAGCCGTCTCGACGGGCTTCCTTCGCTTAATAAGCTGATGCGAGCCAGGTGGTTGAGTGCCGCCAGAACTCTGGAGACAGCTCCCTCCAGAGACCAGAGGGAGAGACAGAGCGCTAACTGCTGACACTGGTTTAATATGGAGCAGAGTGATCGTCCAAATAAATATCTCAATACTGACTAAAGGACCAAAAAGTAAAATTACACATGAACTGGTGAAAAACCCCCTATCTGTATGGACAAAAGTTAGAAAAACTTTCAACCTTCCCAAATCAATTAGCAGATTCATACAAGTCCATCATAATCCTGAATTTCCACTGGCATCAAGTCTAAACAACTGGGCCAAAACGGCTTGAATATGCTGGGTCAAATGTTTGAAAACGGGAACCTGATGTCCTTTCAGCAACTCCAACAGGAATATAGTCTACCAGGTCGAGATTTCTATCAATATTTACAACTAAGACATTATTTTAGTAGAAACTATATTTTGGCCAACCTGCAAATTCCACCATCAGACTTTGAGTTATTTTTTACATCTATAATCAAAAGAGAAATTACTGGTTAATATGTATCCCATATTTACAAGATCTTACAAAAGGCTAACACAGAAGACACACAGCATATTAAAGGCAGATGGGAATTGGAAATGAACACCATATTTAAGGATGAAGACTGGGAATCAACACTTCCAGAGGGAAATAAAACAAACAGCCCAATGTTGAGGGAATTTGAATGGAAAACAAAAGTTTGATTTTTAAGACTCCTTTACTTCCGTCCAAATCTGCTGGGACGTCCGATAAATGCTGGAGGGGGTGTGACCTCATGGGGGACCATCCTTGTACATTTTGGGATGGTCCTAAACTGGTTCGTTTCGAAAATGCTGTACAAGAAAACATTGAGTATTAAAGTGATACTGGAGCCAACCTCCGCTGTATTGGGCATATTTAACAGCAATGTTCCATCAAATGGCAATTTTCATTTGTTAAGAAAACTTCTTCTCATTGCAAGGAAAATGATCACGGTCTCCTGCAGGCCACGCCCCCCACAATCACTCAGTGGAAGAACAAACTGAAAGATGTATAAATACAGAAGAAATCCCAGCAAGACTACAAATGAAGTGACATATTTAGAGAGAAATGGTCCCCAGTTCAGAAATACATTTGAAATGAATGAGCTGATCTCTCTGTGAAAGTGAATACACACATTTATAGAAGGCATGGCAGGGTGGAAAACAGATAGTCAAAACCCTTGCTGTGACTGTATATATGCATAACTACCTGAAAACAAATCCTAAATCTGTAATTAGATACATACACAGATACAAAAGTTTTATAAAAACTGTCATTTGCACTGAATGTTAATGAAACAAGGAAAAACAACATAAACTCTTACATGCTTCAAATAAAGTCTGAAACAAGAATAAACGAGTGTTTTGCCTCAAAAGGAATGTCCAGTTTAGTTTAGTCCTTTTTAGTCTGTTTAGCTTAGTCTATTTTAGTCTGTTTAGTCTAGTTTAGTCTGTTTAGTGTAGTTAAGTCTGTTTAGTTTGGTTTAGTCTGTATAGTCTAGTCTAGTCTGTTTAGTCTAGTTTTGTCTGTTTAGTCTAGTGTAGTGACTTTAGTTTAGTCTGTGTAGTCTAGTTTAGTCTGCTTTGTTTAGTCTACTTTAGTCTGTTTAGTTTAGTTTGTTTAGTCTAGTTTAGTCTGTTTAGTGTAGTTAAGTCTGTTTAGTTTGGTTTAGTCTATATAGTCTAGTCTAGTCTGTTTAGTCTAGTTTTGTCTGTTTAGTCTAGTGTAGTGAGTTTAGTTTAGTCTGTGTAGTCTAGTTTAGTCTGCTTTGTTTAGTCTACTTTAGTCTGTTTAGTTTAGTCTGTTTAGTTTAGTCTGTTTAGTCTAGTTTAGTCTGTTTAGTTTAGTCTAGTCTGTTTAGTCTAGTCTGTTTTGTTTAGTCTATTTTTGTCTGTTTTGTTTAGTCTGTTTTGTTTAATTTAGTTTAGTCTGTTTAGTCTAGTTTAGTTTAGTCTGTTTAGTTTAGTCTGTTTAGTTTAGTCTGTTTGGTTTAGTCTTTTTAGTTTAGTCTGTTTGGTTTAGTCTTTTTAGTTTGGTTTAGTCTGTATAGTCTAGTATAGTCTGTTTAGTCTGTTTTGTCTGGTTTAGACTAGTTTTGTCTGTTTAGTCTAGTGTAGTGAGTTTAGTTTAGTCTGTGTAGTCTAGCTTAGTCTGCTTTGTTTAGTCTACTTTAGTCTGTTTAGTCTAGTCTAGTCTGTTTAGTCTAGTCTAGTCTGTTTAGTCTAGTTTAGTCTGTTTAGTCTAGTCTAGTCTGTTTAGTCTAGTTTAGTCTGTCTAGTTTAGTCTGTCTAATTTAGTCTGTTTAGTTTAGTCTGTTTAGTTTAGTCTGTTTAGTTTAGTCTGTTTAGTCTAGTCTGTTTAGTCTAGTTTAGTCTGTTTAGTTTAGTCTAGTCTGTTTAGTTTAGTCTAGTTTGTCTAGTCTAGTCTAGTCTGTTTAGTCTAGTCTAGTTTAGTCTGTTTAGTCTAGTCTGTTTAGTCTAGTTTAGTCTGTTTAGTCTAGTTTAGTCTGTTTAGTTTAGTCTAGTCTGTTAAGTCTAGTTTAGTCTGTTTAGTTTAGTCTGTTTAGTTTAGTCTAGTCTGTTTAGTTTAGTCTAGTTTGTCTAGTCTAGTCTGTTTAGTCTAGTTTAGTCTGTTTAGTCTAGTCTAGTCTGTTTAGTTTAGTCTAGTTTAGTCTGTTTAGTCTAGTCTGTTTAGTCTAGTTTGTTTAGTCTAGTTTAGTCTGTTTAGTGTAGTTAAGTCTGTTTAGTTTGGTTTAGTCTATATAGTCTAGTCTAGTCTGTTTAGTCTAGTTTTGTCTGTTTAGTCTAGTGTAGTGAGTTTAGTTTAGTCTGTGTAGTCTAGTTTAGTCTGCTTTGTTTAGTCTACTTTAGTCTGTTTAGTTTAGTCTGTTTAGTTTAGTCTGTTTAGTCTAGTTTAGTCTGTTTAGTTTAGTCTAGTCTGTTTAGTCTAGTCTGTTTTGTTTAGTCTATTTTTGTCTGTTTTGTTTAGTCTGTTTTGTTTAATTTAGTTTAGTCTGTTTAGTCTAGTTTAGTTTAGTCTGTTTAGTTTAGTCTGTTTAGTTTAGTCTGTTTGGTTTAGTCTTTTTAGTTTAGTCTGTTTGGTTTAGTCTTTTTAGTTTGGTTTAGTCTGTATAGTCTAGTATAGTCTGTTTAGTCTGTTTTGTCTGGTTTAGACTAGTTTTGTCTGTTTAGTCTAGTGTAGTGAGTTTAGTTTAGTCTGTGTAGTCTAGCTTAGTCTGCTTTGTTTAGTCTACTTTAGTCTGTTTAGTCTAGTCTAGTCTGTTTAGTCTAGTCTAGTCTGTTTAGTCTAGTTTAGTCTGTTTAGTCTAGTCTAGTCTGTTTAGTCTAGTTTAGTCTGTCTAGTTTAGTCTGTCTAATTTAGTCTGTTTAGTTTAGTCTGTTTAGTTTAGTCTGTTTAGTCTAGTCTGTTTAGTCTAGTTTAGTCTGTTTAGTTTAGTCTAGTCTGTTTAGTTTAGTCTAGTTTGTCTAGTCTAGTCTAGTCTGTTTAGTCTAGTTTAGTCTGTTTAGTCTAGTCTGTTTAGTCTAGTTTAGTCTGTTTAGTCTAGTTTAGTCTGTTTAGTTTAGTCTAGTCTGTTAAGTCTAGTTTAGTCTGTTTAGTTTAGTCTGTTTAGTCTAGTCTGTTTAGTTTAGTCTGTTTAGTTTAGTCTAGTCTGTTTAGTTTAGTCTAGTTTGTCTAGTCTAGTCTGTTTAGTCTAGTTTAGTCTGTTTAGTCTAGTCTAGTCTGTTTAGTTTAGTCTAGTTTAGTCTGTTTAGTCTAGTCTGTTTAGTCTAGTTTGTTTAGTCTAGTTTAGTCTGTTTAGTGTAGTTAAGTCTGTTTAGTTTGGTTTAGTCTATATAGTCTAGTCTAGTCTGTTTAGTCTAGTTTTGTCTGTTTAGTCTAGTGTAGTGAGTTTAGTTTAGTCTGTGTAGTCTAGTTTAGTCTGCTTTGTTTAGTCTACTTTAGTCTGTTTAGTTTAGTCTGTTTAGTTTAGTCTGTTTAGTCTAGTTTAGTCTGTTTAGTTTAGTCTAGTCTGTTTAGTCTAGTCTGTTTTGTTTAGTCTATTTTTGTCTGTTTTGTTTAGTCTGTTTTGTTTAATTTAGTTTAGTCTGTTTAGTCTAGTTTAGTTTAGTCTGTTTAGTTTAGTCTGTTTAGTTTAGTCTGTTTGGTTTAGTCTTTTTAGTTTAGTCTGTTTGGTTTAGTCTTTTTAGTTTGGTTTAGTCTGTATAGTCTAGTATAGTCTGTTTAGTCTGTTTTGTCTGGTTTAGACTAGTTTTGTCTGTTTAGTCTAGTGTAGTGAGTTTAGTTTAGTCTGTGTAGTCTAGCTTAGTCTGCTTTGTTTAGTCTACTTTAGTCTGTTTAGTCTAGTCTAGTCTGTTTAGTCTAGTCTAGTCTGTTTAGTCTAGTTTAGTCTGTTTAGTCTAGTCTAGTCTGTTTAGTCTAGTTTAGTCTGTCTAGTTTAGTCTGTCTAATTTAGTCTGTTTAGTTTAGTCTGTTTAGTTTAGTCTGTTTAGTCTAGTCTGTTTAGTCTAGTTTAGTCTGTTTAGTTTAGTCTAGTCTGTTTAGTTTAGTCTAGTTTGTCTAGTCTAGTCTAGTCTGTTTAGTCTAGTTTAGTCTGTTTAGTCTAGTCTAGTTTAGTCTGTTTAGTCTAGTCTGTTTAGTCTAGTTTAGTCTGTTTAGTCTAGTTTAGTCTGTTTAGTTTAGTCTAGTCTGTTAAGTCTAGTTTAGTCTGTTTAGTTTAGTCTGTTTAGTCTAGTCTGTTTAGTCTAGTCTGTTTAGTCTAGTTTAGTCTGTTTAGTTTAGTCTGTTTAGTTTAGTCTAGTCTGTTTAGTTTAGTCTAGTTTGTCTAGTCTAGTCTGTTTAGTCTAGTTTAGCCTGTTTAGTCTAGTCTAGTCTGTTTAGTTTAGTCTAGTTTAGTCTGTTTAGTCTAGTCTGTTTAGTCTAGTTTAGTCTGTTTAGTCTGTTCAGTCTAGTTTAGTTTGTTTAGTCTAGTTTAGACTGACTATATATTCTTTGCATCAATATCGATGTAAGCCCATTGAGACGGCTGTCTGTGATAATAGGCAATAGAAATCAAATTGAATTGAATCCAGTTCTCCTGCAGGAGGCGCTCTGGAACTGCCGGGAAGCCGCTGAGCCCGGCGGGAGTCCGGAGGGGCGGAGGAGAAACCGGACACCCGGGAGGAGCCGCTCCCTCCTTCCCCTCCGGCGGGGTCACTGCAGCGGAGCCCGGCGAACGCAGAGGCTGCATGCGGGACGCACACGCCCGCAGAGAGTGCAGACAAGGAGCCGCGGAGCTCCGGGGGAGGCTCCGGGGGAGGCTCCTGTCTCCGCCGCCGGCCCTTTGAACCGCCGCCGGCCCTTTGAACTGCCGCGGCGGGAACCGACTTACCGGGAAAGTGCGAGAAGTCTTGTCCGGCGACGCCATGAAGAAGAATTCAACAGGCAGAATGGTGAGTACAACCGAACCGGAACCGAAGGCAAGGTCCGGTTCTGTTCCGTTACAGCCGACGGGTCGAACAAAATCTCGGAAGAGTAACAGCAGCTTTTATCATGAAGGGACGAGCGTCTGCTTCCGGTTTTCACAGTAAAACTTTTTATGCTGGTGGACAAATGAGTCCAAAAGCAAATGAACCTGCGGTTCGAACCGAGGTTCTACCGGACAGGAGCAGACTGCATGAACACCAGCAGAACCGTGACTGTTCCTCCCTGTTCCCCATCATCTTCTCTTAAATCTTCTGCTTATAGTTTATATGAGGTTTTCTGTCTCCTCTCTAATCTTCTCTCCTATCTTCCTCCTCATGTTCTCCCTATGTTCTTCCAGCACTTTTCCTGTGATATTTTCCTCATATTCTCCTCATGTTCTCCCTATGCTCTTCCAGCATGTTTCCTGTGATATTTTCTTCATGTTCTCCTCATGTTCTCCCTATGTTCTTCTCATGTTCTTCCAGCATGTTTCCTGTAATATTTTCCTCAAGTTCTCCTATTTTTGTCTTGTTCTTCTCATATTCTTCCAGTATGATTCCTGTGATGTTCTCCTTATGTTCTTCCAGCATGTTTACTGTGATATTTTCCTCATGTTCTCCTCATGTTCTCCCTATGTTCTTCCAGCACTTTTCCTGTGATATTTTCCTCATATTCTCCTCATGTTCTCCCTATGCTCTTCCAGCATGTTTCCTGTGATATTTTCTTCATGTTCTCCTCATGTTCTCCTCATGTTCTCCCTATGTTCTCCCTATGTTCTTCTCATGTTCTTCCAGCATGTTTCCTGTAATATTTTCCTCAAGTTCTCCTATTTTTGTCTTGTTCTTCTCATATTCTTCCAGTATGATTCCTGTGATGTTCTCCTTATGTTCTTCCAGCATGTTTACTGTGATATTTTCCTCATGTTCTCCTTATGTTCCTCCACGTTCTTCCAGCATTTTTCCTGTCGTATTTCCTCATGTTCTTCTCTTGATCTCCTTATGTTCTTGTCATGTTCTTCCAGCATGTTTCCTGTGATGTTTTCTTCATGTTCTCCTCATGTTCTCCCTATGTTCTTCTCATGTTCTTCCAGGTTGTTTCCTGTGATATTTTCCTTAAGTTCTACTATTTTTTTCCTGTGTTCTTCTCATGTTCTTCCAGCATGTTTCCTGTGATGTTCTCCTCATGTTCTTGATGAAGATCTGCTTCAGCAGAACACTGGTCTGCTCTGCTGGGAGACTTGTGTGACTCGCTTCTCTGCCGCTGCTTAGTAAAGATCAAACAAAGCAGCTTGAACTCACCTGTTTCACTCTTTTCATGTGTCAGATTCTGCTGGACTCCATATCCCAGAGTTCTCCACCTGAGAAAGTTGGCTGGATCAGGAAATTTTGCGGAAAGGGGATCTTCAGAGAGATCTGGAAAAACCGTTTTATTATTCTGCGAGGAGAGCAGCTACTCATCAACCAGAAAGAGGTGAGGAGGGAAGGGGTACAGGTGAGCACGAGCGTGTTGCCGTGGGAAAAAACTCCAGGGAGGACTTAGCTGTCACATGCTAGATGTCATATCAGGAATCCAAACCTGGATAAGGATGAACCAAAGAAAGGAGCTCCTACCCCTTTGGCTGCTGATGTTCTTCTCAGGGATTGTGTTCCTCTAAGAACACCGTCCGAAAAACATTGTTGTTCTCACCTCAGTCTGTGGAACTTTTTCCTCTTCTGTCTGTGTCGAGCAGGCAGAGTCAGGTTTCATTCTGAACCACAGAGATCCAGTTTCACTGGTACAAAAGGCAGCAGAATTTCTGTCTTCTCAAAAGTTTGTTAGTTTTCTGTAGAACATCTAGGGTCAGCTGCATAAATGGATCGGGTTCTCCTCCACACTTTTTGTGTTGCACTTTAGGAAAATGCTATGTTTGAACTTCTGTTTCCATTGTACCATTAAGGGATGGTACAGGACCAGAAGCGAGCCAGATGGTTCTGCGTAGTCCTCTGGGTTCTTGGGAATGCCTTCAAGTTCAGTGCTAGAACAGTGTTCCTGTCTTTGAGCGTCCTGGTCACATGGACTGCAGGATGGGGTGGGGTGGGGGGGTCCTCCAGGGTTTTACTTTCTGTTGGATCAGAAATGGCGGCAGCGTAGCACAGAAATGTCCTCACCGTCTGACTTCTTCCTGATAGATGTTCTTCCTCTTCTGTCTGTGGTCTTCTTGAACTGCATTTCAATGCCAACGGACTCAAAGCGAGGTTTTGATCCACAGTCCATCATCGTTGTAAACAGAACCAGCGGCCCAGACAATAGACGCGCCGGTGAACATGGCAGGTGCAGCTCTTTCTGAAGGTTCCGACCCAGTTTATGGCTGCAGCCATGATGAGAACAGAAAGAAAACAAGCACTAGCAGAGGAACGGTGCTGTCTCCATGACAACCAGCGAGCCCCGCCCCACGATGACAAGACAGGGTAAGAGAGGGGTGCTCATTATGTCGAGAAGGATGTGACGGTAGATCGCAGGCCGTCAAACAAAAATGTATAATTTTTTTAAAGCCATGAATAAAAAGCAAACTCTGTTGAACGTTGTTGGTCATGTGGCGACGGCAGCTTGTCCTGTGCTGCCATGGAACGGATCTTTGTTCACAAAAACAGTGATCTTTGTTTCATCACTGCAGAGTATAGAGTCCCAGTAGTCTTCCTCTTCTTCAGCATGGGCCCTGGCTAATTCCAGGCCTGTTTTTTTATGCATGGGCTTTAGGAGAGGCTTCTTCGTGGACGATCCTCATGCATACCATATATATATATTTGAAGTTCATATATATACATACATACACACAGGTAGATCTTTCAGAGCTTGTCGTCACAAAAGTAGATCGCATGCCAAAAAGTGTGAGCACCCCTGACAAAAGACAAGGTTGTCCTAAAGAATTGAATAAAAAAAACACCTCATTTCACACACATTTGATTTCAAATCGTCTTCTGCGGCTTTTCAGGATGGTTGTCAGGTGAGTGTTTGTTGTGTTTTTGTTGTTCAGCTGCAGCTCAGCTAAACTCTTACTTTCTTCTCAAACATGGATCAGTTGTATGACATGATGAGACTTTATGGTCCAAACGGGACTGGAGCTGGAGAGGTCCAGTTAGACGGGACGTTCTTTAAAGGAAATCGGTTTTTCTGTCGTCTCAGAGATGCAGATCATACTAAGTCTTTGACCCCTGTGACACCGAAACCAAAAGACCCCCCCCCCCCCCACCCACCCACCCACACACACACCAAGTTGGCAGACGCTGCAACGCAAAGCAAAAATCGCCGCTCCCCTCTGATGTATTTTCCCATAGCAGTTCTAGACGGTCATAACCCCAAAGTGCTTTACAGTCACACACACGCCGCACACCCAAATATGGAACCCACCAGGGTCATGCTCTGTCTGTCTGTATGTGCTCAACCCCCCGTGTCTGACAGTGAGTCTGTGTAGTCTAGCTTAGTCTGCTTTGTTTAGTCTACTTTAGTCTGTTTAGTCTAGTCTAGTCTGTTTAGTCTAGTCTAGTCTGTTTAGTCTAGTTTAGTCTGTTTAGTCTAGTCTAGTCTGTTTAGTCTAGTTTAGTCTGTCTAGTTTAGTCTGTCTAATTTAGTCTGTTTAGTTTAGTCTGTTTAGTTTAGTCTGTTTAGTCTAGTCTGTTTAGTCTAGTTTAGTCTGTTTAGTTTAGTCTAGTCTGTTTAGTTTAGTCTAGTTTGTCTAGTCTAGTCTAGTCTGTTTAGTCTAGTTTAGTCTGTTTAGTCTAGTCTAGTTTAGTCTGTTTAGTCTAGTCTGTTTAGTCTAGTTTAGTCTGTTTAGTCTAGTTTAGTCTGTTTAGTTTAGTCTAGTCTGTTAAGTCTAGTTTAGTCTGTTTAGTTTAGTCTGTTTAGTCTAGTCTGTTTAGTCTAGTCTGTTTAGTCTAGTTTAGTCTGTTTAGTTTAGTCTGTTTAGTTTAGTCTAGTCTGTTTAGTTTAGTCTAGTTTGTCTAGTCTAGTCTGTTTAGTCTAGTTTAGTCTGTTTAGTCTAGTCTAGTCTGTTTAGTTTAGTCTAGTTTAGTCTGTTTAGTCTAGTCTGTTTAGTCTAGTTTAGTCTGTTTAGTCTGTTCAGTCTAGTTTAGTTTGTTTAGTCTAGTTTAGACTGACTATATATTCTTTGCATCAATATCGATGTAAGCCCATTGAGACGGCTGTCTGTGATAATAGGCAATAGAAATCAAATTGAATTGAATCCAGTTCTCCTGCAGGAGGCGCTCTGGAACTGCCGGGAAGCCGCTGAGCCCGGCGGGAGTCCGGAGGGGCGGAGGAGAAACCGGACACCCGGGAGGAGCCGCTCCCTCCTTCCCCTCCGGCGGGGTCACTGCAGCGGAGCCCGGCGAACGCAGAGGCTGCATGCGGGACGCACACGCCCGCAGAGAGTGCAGACAAGGAGCCGCGGAGCTCCGGGGGAGGCTCCGGGGGAGGCTCCTGTCTCCGCCGCCGGCCCTTTGAACCGCCGCCGGCCCTTTGAACTGCCGCGGCGGGAACCGACTTACCGGGAAAGTGCGAGAAGTCTTGTCCGGCGACGCCATGAAGAAGAATTCAACAGGCAGAATGGTGAGTACAACCGAACCGGAACCGAAGGCAAGGTCCGGTTCTGTTCCGTTACAGCCGACGGGTCGAACAAAATCTCGGAAGAGTAACAGCAGCTTTTATCATGAAGGGACGAGCGTCTGCTTCCGGTTTTCACAGTAAAACTTTTTATGCTGGTGGACAAATGAGTCCAAAAGCAAATGAACCTGCGGTTCGAACCGAGGTTCTACCGGACAGGAGCAGACTGCATGAACACCAGCAGAACCGTGACTGTTCCTCCCTGTTCCCCATCATCTTCTCTTAAATCTTCTGCTTATAGTTTATATGAGGTTTTCTGTCTCCTCTCTAATCTTCTCTCCTATCTTCCTCCTCATGTTCTCCCTATGTTCTTCCAGCACTTTTCCTGTGATATTTTCCTCATATTCTCCTCATGTTCTCCCTATGCTCTTCCAGCATGTTTCCTGTGATATTTTCTTCATGTTCTCCTCATGTTCTCCCTATGTTCTTCTCATGTTCTTCCAGCATGTTTCCTGTAATATTTTCCTCAAGTTCTCCTATTTTTGTCTTGTTCTTCTCATATTCTTCCAGTATGATTCCTGTGATGTTCTCCTTATGTTCTTCCAGCATGTTTACTGTGATATTTTCCTCATGTTCTCCTCATGTTCTCCCTATGTTCTTCCAGCACTTTTCCTGTGATATTTTCCTCATATTCTCCTCATGTTCTCCCTATGCTCTTCCAGCATGTTTCCTGTGATATTTTCTTCATGTTCTCCTCATGTTCTCCTCATGTTCTCCCTATGTTCTCCCTATGTTCTTCTCATGTTCTTCCAGCATGTTTCCTGTAATATTTTCCTCAAGTTCTCCTATTTTTGTCTTGTTCTTCTCATATTCTTCCAGTATGATTCCTGTGATGTTCTCCTTATGTTCTTCCAGCATGTTTACTGTGATATTTTCCTCATGTTCTCCTTATGTTCCTCCACGTTCTTCCAGCATTTTTCCTGTCGTATTTCCTCATGTTCTTCTCTTGATCTCCTTATGTTCTTGTCATGTTCTTCCAGCATGTTTCCTGTGATGTTTTCTTCATGTTCTCCTCATGTTCTCCCTATGTTCTTCTCATGTTCTTCCAGGTTGTTTCCTGTGATATTTTCCTTAAGTTCTACTATTTTTTTCCTGTGTTCTTCTCATGTTCTTCCAGCATGTTTCCTGTGATGTTCTCCTCATGTTCTTGATGAAGATCTGCTTCAGCAGAACACTGGTCTGCTCTGCTGGGAGACTTGTGTGACTCGCTTCTCTGCCGCTGCTTAGTAAAGATCAAACAAAGCAGCTTGAACTCACCTGTTTCACTCTTTTCATGTGTCAGATTCTGCTGGACTCCATATCCCAGAGTTCTCCACCTGAGAAAGTTGGCTGGATCAGGAAATTTTGCGGAAAGGGGATCTTCAGAGAGATCTGGAAAAACCGTTTTATTATTCTGCGAGGAGAGCAGCTACTCATCAACCAGAAAGAGGTGAGGAGGGAAGGGGTACAGGTGAGCACGAGCGTGTTGCCGTGGGAAAAAACTCCAGGGAGGACTTAGCTGTCACATGCTAGATGTCATATCAGGAATCCAAACCTGGATAAGGATGAACCAAAGAAAGGAGCTCCTACCCCTTTGGCTGCTGATGTTCTTCTCAGGGATTGTGTTCCTCTAAGAACACCGTCCGAAAAACATTGTTGTTCTCACCTCAGTCTGTGGAACTTTTTCCTCTTCTGTCTGTGTCGAGCAGGCAGAGTCAGGTTTCATTCTGAACCACAGAGATCCAGTTTCACTGGTACAAAAGGCAGCAGAATTTCTGTCTTCTCAAAAGTTTGTTAGTTTTCTGTAGAACATCTAGGGTCAGCTGCATAAATGGATCGGGTTCTCCTCCACACTTTTTGTGTTGCACTTTAGGAAAATGCTATGTTTGAACTTCTGTTTCCATTGTACCATTAAGGGATGGTACAGGACCAGAAGCGAGCCAGATGGTTCTGCGTAGTCCTCTGGGTTCTTGGGAATGCCTTCAAGTTCAGTGCTAGAACAGTGTTCCTGTCTTTGAGCGTCCTGGTCACATGGACTGCAGGATGGGGTGGGGTGGGGGGGTCCTCCAGGGTTTTACTTTCTGTTGGATCAGAAATGGCGGCAGCGTAGCACAGAAATGTCCTCACCGTCTGACTTCTTCCTGATAGATGTTCTTCCTCTTCTGTCTGTGGTCTTCTTGAACTGCATTTCAATGCCAACGGACTCAAAGCGAGGTTTTGATCCACAGTCCATCATCGTTGTAAACAGAACCAGCGGCCCAGACAATAGACGCGCCGGTGAACATGGCAGGTGCAGCTCTTTCTGAAGGTTCCGACCCAGTTTATGGCTGCAGCCATGATGAGAACAGAAAGAAAACAAGCACTAGCAGAGGAACGGTGCTGTCTCCATGACAACCAGCGAGCCCCGCCCCACGATGACAAGACAGGGTAAGAGAGGGGTGCTCATTATGTCGAGAAGGATGTGACGGTAGATCGCAGGCCGTCAAACAAAAATGTATAATTTTTTTAAAGCCATGAATAAAAAGCAAACTCTGTTGAACGTTGTTGGTCATGTGGCGACGGCAGCTTGTCCTGTGCTGCCATGGAACGGATCTTTGTTCACAAAAACAGTGATCTTTGTTTCATCACTGCAGAGTATAGAGTCCCAGTAGTCTTCCTCTTCTTCAGCATGGGCCCTGGCTAATTCCAGGCCTGTTTTTTTATGCATGGGCTTTAGGAGAGGCTTCTTCGTGGACGATCCTCATGCATACCATATATATATATTTGAAGTTCATATATATACATACATACACACAGGTAGATCTTTCAGAGCTTGTCGTCACAAAAGTAGATCGCATGCCAAAAAGTGTGAGCACCCCTGACAAAAGACAAGGTTGTCCTAAAGAATTGAATAAAAAAAACACCTCATTTCACACACATTTGATTTCAAATCGTCTTCTGCGGCTTTTCAGGATGGTTGTCAGGTGAGTGTTTGTTGTGTTTTTGTTGTTCAGCTGCAGCTCAGCTAAACTCTTACTTTCTTCTCAAACATGGATCAGTTGTATGACATGATGAGACTTTATGGTCCAAACGGGACTGGAGCTGGAGAGGTCCAGTTAGACGGGACGTTCTTTAAAGGAAATCGGTTTTTCTGTCGTCTCAGAGATGCAGATCATACTAAGTCTTTGACCCCTGTGACACCGAAACCAAAAGACCCCCCCCCCCCCCCCCACCCACCCACCCACACACACACCAAGTTGGCAGACGCTGCAACGCAAAGCAAAAATCGCCGCTCCCCTCTGATGTATTTTCCCATAGCAGTTCTAGACGGTCATAACCCCAAAGTGCTTTACAGTCACACACACGCCGCACACCCAAATATGGAACCCACCAGGGTCATGCTCTGTCTGTCTGTATGTGCTCAACCCCCCGTGTCTGACAGTGACCGCAGCAGGAGACTCAAACAGGAATTCCCTCCAGAGCTGCTGAGGCTCCGCCCACTGTCCTGCCTCTTAGGAAGTGTCAGTTTAAAGGTGTTGAATAATTGAGGTTGTTTCCATGGAGATAAAGCAGGTGAGGTTAAATGTCTGTGTGTGTTAGCAGGAGCAGCAGGTGACCCCCCCTCCAGTTCACAATGAGTTTCTCAGATGTCCTTCACCAATCCTAACTTTTACGGACACTGAAACAGCATTCACCTTCAGATAAGGGGGTTGTGGGTTTGATTCCAAAATTAGGAGAGGAATTTGCCGTCCTGCTCCGTCCAGGGCAGGATTCAATAAAAGATTCTCATATCGTTAATGTAAATATGACATCAAAGTGAGGAAAAAGACGTTTTCAGCAGAAACGTCAGGCTTTAAGACTCCCACCCTTTCTGTGCTCCAACACTGTAACCGCGGCAACCAGGAGAACAAGCGACATACAAACACTAGTCCAGTCGCATCTTTACAGATTCAAATTATTGTCATAAGTTCTTGTGTGTTTGTGTTCAATGAGGATAGAAAGTTTGTGCACCCTGCAGAGTTTATAGCATGCTCCGCCCTCTTTGTAAAAGCAGAGACCCGACAGGGTCACGGATTGTTCACCATCATGGTTTGCAAAGACCAGCTGATTTCAATCTGGAAGATTGTAAATAATCTGATCATGTGACCTCGCCCCAACAATCAGCATCATGGGTTCTTCCAGCAGTTGTCCAGAACAATGAAACTGAAAATAGTTGATGCTCACAAAGCAGGAGAAGCTAGAAGAAGAAAGCAAAGCCTTTTCAGATGAAAATATCCTCTGTTCAGAATGTCATTAAGAAATGTCAGTCAACAGGAACAGTGGAAGTTAAACCAAAATCTGGAAGATCAAGAACAATCTCAGACAGAGCAGCTCACAGGATTGAGAGAAGAGCAAATCCAAACCCAGGTTTGACTGCAGCATCCCTCCAGAAAGACCTGCAGACTCTGGAGTTGTTCTGCACTGTTCTACTGTCCACAGATACTTGTACAAATATGGTCTTCATGGAAGAGTCATCAGAAGAAAACCTCTTCTACGTCCTCACCACAAAATTCAACGTCTGAAGTTCACAAATGAACATAGAAACAAGCCTGATGCATTTTGGAAACAAGTTCTGTGGACCGACCCGGTTCAGATGGAACTTTTTGGCTGCAATGAGCAAAGGTACGTTTGGAGAAGAAAGGAAGCAGAGTTTCATGAAAAGAACCTCAGTCCAACTGTTAAGCATGGCGGTGGATCAATCATGGTTTGGTCTTGTATTGCAGCCAGCAGAACAGGAAACATTTCACCAGTAGAAGAAGAACGGATTCCACCAAATTTCAGTAGAGTTTAGACACTAAGTTGATGTCATCTGTGAAAAAGTTGAAGTTGAAGAGAGGATGACGTCTCCAAATGATAATGATCCTGAACACACCTCCAAACCCACAGTCTTACATTAAGAGACAGAAACTGAAGGTTTTACAGTGACCTTCAACCATCTGACCTCAACATCATTGAAATCTATGGATAGACCTGAAAAGAGCAGAGAGGAACAAACATCCCAGAAACCTGAAGGAACTGGAAGACTTTTGGAAAGAAGAACGGATGAAGAAACCTCCAACAAGAACTGAGACTCTTGGCTATAAAAAGCCTTTACAAGCTGTGATACTTACCAGGGGGCGGGGTGGAAGGTATTAACTACTAACACGTCTCTATCTAGTTTTCTGTTATTTTGAAAGGGTAAATGATGGAAATAAAGCCTCATTTTTGACATATTAGAAGAATGTCTCATCTGTAAACTGATTCTATAATCTTTCTGTGGGTTCTTTATGCCTTGCTCCAGTCTGTGACAAACATTAACTTTATTTTGAAAAGCTGGTTTAGAAACTTGTCAATTTGTTTCTCTTCTGATTTGAAATAAACAGACTGAGAACATCTGCTGAGATCTTCTGCCTCAGTGACAGGAGAACATACCATCACGAAGATTCCTTGCTTCTCACCTGTGTGCAGGTGAGAGACCTGTCCCGGGCTGACGAGGTGCTGGACCTGTCTGACTACGAGAGATGTGAGGAGATCAGGAAGAACAAGAGCCGCAGTAAGAAGAACCACAGCAAGTTCAGGCTCCAGTGCTGCTCCTCCACAGGAAACACGGTACTGCTCGGAAGTTCCCTCTTCTTCTGTCCTTTACCTGTGTGCAGAACAGGAGAACACACCTGGACCCTGACTTCTGTGATGGAGGTGTGTCATCTGTAGTCACAGGGGTTCGGACCTTGTCCAGCCACTGAGTGCTGGACTGTGGAGATTATTCTGGGATGGCTGACCGGTACAAACAGAAAGATGAGAATGTAGCCCATGTTCTTTTCAGCCCTTGAAGATGACTTTACTTTTACTGAAAGAACCGGATCAAAGAGGGCGTCCAGAAACTTAAATGGGCGGGACCGTTCCACCTCAGTGTCAGCTGGCCATAGATGGAGCAGCACAGCCGCTCTATGGCAGCTGGGGGAGGAGCTAAACATTAAAGACATTGCTGGTATTGGCTTTGATGGTCAACAGCTCAGTAAGACCCTGAAAGACAGTGGTGCTGCATCGGTTCTGACTCTGGGATTCCTGTGGTTTCATCCGCATTCTCCGCCCGCTTTGGTGGTGTCTGCACTTTCACACGTGTTGAGCATAAACGCGACCTTGTGTTGGACCGTTGCATGTTCTGCATTCATCTGTCGTATGACCTCATCAGCTGCAGCATGTTTTTAGTCTCAGCTCATTTTGTCCTCACACTGCCCATTAGGAGATGTTCTGTTCGTGCTGCAGGTTCCTAACCAGGTGTTCCTGGCGGTCAGTCCAGAGGAGAAGGAATCGTGGATCAGCGTGCTGAACACGGCCATCAGCAGAGCTAAGAACCGGATCCTGGATGAGGTGAGGTGGTGCCTCAGGCAGCTGCTTGCAGGTTTTCATGAACATTTCTGAGCGGTTCTTCATCAGCAGGTTTCAGGGTTACGTCTTGTTGATCTGGTCCTTTAGCATCAAAGTGGTTCATAGGTGGCTAATTCTTCCATGATGCAGCTGGTAGGGCGGATGACCTCTGATCAGAAGATTGCAGGTTCGAGATTGCAGGTTCGATTCCCACCTTGCCCACTCATCTGTTGAAGTGTCCTTGGGCAAAACACTGAACCTCACATTGCCTCTGATGGTTATAGGTTGGCGCCATTGTTGTGTGAATGTGTGTATCCAGTGATGTGTGTTTATTTTTTTAAGATTTGTGTGTGTGTGTACACAGTGGGTACAGAAAGTATTCAGATCCCTTTAAATGTGTCGCTCTTTCTTATATTGCAGCCGTTTAATAAAATCATTTCAGTTCATTTTTCCTCATGAATGTACACACAGCCCCCCATACTGACAAAAACACAGAATTTTTGATATTTTTGCAGATTTATTTTAAAAAAAGTGAAATATTACATGGTCCTAAGTATTCAGAGCCTTTGCTCAGTATTTAGTAGCAGCACCTTTTGATCTAATACAGTCATGAGTCTTTCTGGGAAAGATGCAACAGGTTTTTCACTCCTGGATTTAGGAATCCTCTGTCATTCCTCCTTCAGATCCTCTCCAGTTCTGTCAGGTTGGATGGTAAACGTTGGTGAACATTTTCAGGTCTCTCCAGAGATGCTGCATTGGGTTTAAGTCAGGGCTCTGGCTGGAACATTCAAGAACATTCACAGAGTTGTTGTGAAGACACTCCTTGGTTATTTTAGCTGTGTGTTTAGGGTCATTGACTTGCTGGAAGGTGAACCTTCGGTCCAGTCTGAGGTCCTGAACACTCTGGAGAAGGTTCTGGTCCAGGATATCCCTGTATTTGGCCGCATTCATCTTTCCCTCCATTGCAGCCAGTCGTCCTGTCCCTGCAGCTGAACAACACCCCTCTATCACACACACTTTATATTGGTGTCCACCCCTAACGGCTTACGCTGAAAGGGGAACAACAGCAGAGTTCACGTTTTAGTTGGTGATGACACAGCTGTTAAGGAGATCATTTTGAATTGGAACTTCATGTCCAAACGTTGCTGACCGCTGGCCTAAACCATCAGCCAGACCTTCTGCTTCTAGGAATAGTTGTTGTTTAACTGAAGATGAGTCATTTGTGAGAAAAAAGGAAAGTCCAAAAGTTCTTTGACATGTTTGTTCTAGAACCTCAATAATAAGAACCGCTGTACTGAATGCTGCCAAAGTGACAGGTTTCCTACTTCTTCATGTTCCAGGTGACAGTGGAAGAGTCTCAGTTGTGTCACTTGACCCGTGATCGAGTAAAGATTCCCCACAACCGCCGACTACCAACCAGAGGCCACCTGCTGGCAGTGGTCAGTATAACTCCTTACGTCTGCAGTCAGAGCGAGCAGGGTGCATGTGCAGGCCGGAGGCCCAACAACACTCTCAGGACTGAGGATTTGGAAACAGCGCCTCCTATCTACAGGGTGAAGATCGTTTTTTTTGTTTACTGCAGACCACATGAGGCATATCGCACACGAATGGTAAGTTTACATGTATGGAAGCTCTGCAGAAACAGAAACCTTAACCCGCTAATTTATCACATGAATCTTAAAATATAAAAAGTAAATTACCAATAAATTTCTGTTTCTACGAAACAAAACATCCGTCTAAATGTAGCTTAGCTTTCATTGAAATTCATGTTGTTTGTGCAAATCTAAAATTTATGACTGTTTATGACCAATACTTCATTTACCATTTTACTACATATGTAGTTTCATATCTGTCCGTCTTTTACGTGAAATCATTTTCTATTGTGTAATTCATTACTTTTGTCTCATTATAACACAAATGTGGTTTATAACAAAACAAACAAAATGTTTACTGAGCAAAGCCAAATATGCAATGATACAAATCTTACTATTTTGTAGTGTCGTGCAAACTTGATGTATTGCTATCGATCAATAATATTACTTTTTATAATAATATTGAGCATTTATACAGTATTGTTCAGGAGTGAATGACCAGCATGTCATTCCAGGGTCTCTGTCTTCAGATCCCAATATTCTCCATTTCTGATCAGAGCTTAGAAAATTCCAGACTCAACTCTATCAGCAGTAGAGAGAAATGAGTTTTGGATTCTCCAGACAAAGGTTTCAAACCTCCATATGTCCTGGGTTATATGTCCACTGAAAAACCCTGGCGTCTCAAGGGTCAGAAATGCAACATTCATCAGTAAGAGAGACATTAGAAATAGTCTGCATTAACCAATAAAGGTAATGGTACACAAAGCATACCCAATTTTTAACGATAACATTTATTGTAGAAAACGAAAATGGTTAAACGGCTGCCAGCAGCATCGAGGCGCCGTTTCAAACGAGTCCTGAGAGTGTTGTTGGTCCTCCGAGCCTGCAGATTCATCCTACTGCTCTGCATAAGACTGGATCCAGCCAAGGAACCGGGTCTTCCTCAGAGGATGCTGACGTTTTTTGATGACCTGCCACCCTTTTGTCTGTTAGGCCTCCACCTCCTCCTCAGATGGGATGCTGACTCTGGACCTGGTTCAGGAGAACCCTGCCCCACTCAGGGTCTGGACCGCTGCAACAAGTTCAAGCAGGAGTCAGACAAATCCACGCCCTGCTGTTCTCCTGACTCCCCCAGCTCCAAAACTGACAGCCTGTTTTCAGCCCCGTCTGCCGGGTCTTCTGGGAAGAGTCCTCCTCAGGAGAAGATGGTCTCTGCCCCCAGCCCTGACCCGGGGGAGGCACAGCAGAACCGCTGTGCCTCCACAGACCAGATTCTGACTCAATCAGAGACCAGAACTGCAACAAAGAAGGGCGGGGCGTCCCCCCCACCGGCAGCAAAGGAGCCGGTCAGCCGCCTGCAGGAGCTCATCGGCCAGAAGCTAGAAAGGACGGAGCGTCTGCTGACGGAGGTGCGACAGGACGGAGGGTGGGGGGCAGAGGAGAGCAGGACTCGCCTGAAGAACTGAGAGCTGAAGCTGAGAGGCTCCTGGAGGAGGCGGCGGCGGCGTGGAGCCAGGCCCGAGATGTGCTGGAGGAGATCAAGGAGCTGAGGGTACTTCACCAGCAGCTGGAGCCCCCGTCCCCACAAGCCCCCCTCAACAGTGCCAAGCTGAGCTGCAACTGCATGAGCCTGATGTGAAGGAGAGGTTCTGAGTGGTTCTGGACCAAACCGGAACCAGCCAGAGCTCCGGACATCAGGACCGCCATCAGCTGGAGCGTCTTGAGCACCTTTGCTGGTCTCCCAACAGGTGATGTCAGCTTCAAAGCTCCGCCCCAAAAGCTATCAGCTGTTCTCAGATGTCTCACCTGTGTGGACTCCAAGTGTCCACATCCAGTCTGGTTCTGCTGGAACTGGGCTCTGCTCCACACCTCAGCCCAGATTTGATACTAACTTCTGTCCTCATCTTTCTGACTCTTCAGAACTGGGTCCAGTCGGCACAGCAGCTTGAACGCTAAATGGTGAAGAGAGCTGTTGCCATAGTAACGGTACATACTAGCACTAGGAAAGGGGCGGGGCCATGAGTTTTTATGATTCGCTTTTTGCAGTTGTGCGCCAAACCCTCCAAAGTATGGAGAGAAATGAGCATCACCCCGATTTGTGTGTGCGTAATCCTTGAGTTGTGCAAAACTTTGGATTTGTGAGTCCGTAATTGTAAGTGCATAAGAACACAAATTACAATATTAAAAAAATACAAAGCACACGAGCACAAATAAAAAATATGACCACTTGAAACTAACTACACAAACAAATCTTTCAAAATTAAGCAGGAATCGCTGGTTCCACACACAAAACTACATTAACTCACAAACCTGATGTGAGACCATGTCTCCCAGAAAGAAAAGATTCTGCTTAAGTGATGCGTTTAAATGCAGCTAGAATGCTGGGTCACCAGTTTTCTCATCAGCCGCTTTGAACTTCGATTATAATTAATATCTGGTGAAACTTGACATTTTCCAGCTTTCCTAAACAGATTTGCCCAATAATTCATTAAAAAAGGCTAAATGAGGATTTTAATAACGGTTGTCCCTTAAAAATTAAGATATTTTCCAGAATTGAACAGTCCATCTCTGCAGCCCCTCCCTGGCAGCGCCTCAGACGCGGGGCTCTCCTGAGCAGGTAACCCTCCTCTGTGGTCTGGTCTCACGGAGGTTCTCCGCAGTGAACGTGAACCCACAGAGTGGAGACGGTTGATCAGCCCACCGGCCCGCTCTGATCTGCCGCTTTTCAGAGCGGGCCGGCGTGCAGCGGCACCTGCTGGTGACCATCCGTCAGGGGAGAGAAAGTGGTAAAATATCACCAGATCTTATTCACAATGTAAGTTCAAAGCAGCTGATGAGAAAACTCTGATGACCCAGCATTCTAGCAGCATTTAAACGCATCACTTGCGCATGAATCTGGGACTCAAATCAGATTATTGTGTAAATGGGGTTTTCTGTGTGTGTAACAAGCGATTCCTGCATCATTTTGAAAGATTTGTGTGCGTAGTTTCCAGTTGTCGTAATTTTAAGTTGTGTGTGTGTGTACATTGTATTTTTTAGATTTTTGTAAGTTTTTTTACTTATGCAAAACATCTATTGTATGAGTTACAAGTCAAGAATTATGCACACAAATCCAAAGTTACGCACAAATCAAGGATTACACACGCACAAATGGGAGTGATGTTTAGTTCTATCCATACAGGAGAAACTGGTTCTGACCTTTCACGCCTTAAACGCCCCTCTTTTAAATTAAATTTATTTTTGTGTGAGAAATGCTGCCCCCTGCTGGAGCAGACAAGACCAGGTTCAGCCACCGAACACAACAAACCACAAGGTCAAGCAGGAGTGCCCCAACCCAGGGCTCGAGGTCCGGTGTCCTTGTTTTCCATCCAACCTGCCATTGAAGCTCCTTATTGGGCAAACACACCTGATGCAGGTAAGCAGCAGCAGATGAGACAGAGTTTGGCCCTCGAGGCCTGGATTTGGACACCCCTGATCAAGATGGTTTTAGAAACTGTCTTCCTGCTGACTGTTCTTCCTAAAGCTAACGTGTGCTGTGGCTGCTGCTGTAAACATGCAGAGGATGATGGGAGATGGAGTCCTAGGCTGAAATAAAACCTGCAAACAGAAACCAGCACAGCTAAAGCCTGAAGGTCAAAGAAGTGTGCATGATAGCTGGTAATTGGTGCTGTTGGCATCAGATCATGTGACAGGAAGTGTGACCTGGCAGACTTGCATGCCAAAGAGTCTCACAGGTCTTGCAAGCTGACAGGTTAATGCATCACACAGGTGGTGCAGCACGCAGGTAAACAAAGATCTGATCCTGTGACGACCTGAGTCCTAAGTGTGAGCAGATGCCAGGATGACGCCCATCCCCAGTTCAGGTGTGTACCTCTGCTGCAGCACCAATGAAAGCGATCCTTTTCTCAGGCCACACCCCCTGAAACCATCACAGCTCAGACAGCAGTAGAACTGGATCAAAATGTGATTGGTCATTTTGCAGTCCACATGAAGCACTCATTCAGATGCTGGAAGCTGCGGTTTGTGGAAACAGTTGCCATGGTAACGGCTGAATGGACAAAGCAGGAGGGGCCTCCCCCACGTTTTATTGAAAAACAATTAACAGGAATATAAAAATAAACCGGCGTGGAGTGAACCAATCAGCTTCTTAACCAGCTGTCCTCACCCACATGGACCAGAGACCCACAGCTACTGGAGCAGCGCCAAACCTAAAGCAGCAGACAGGTGTGGGACAGTTAAGGGGAGGAGCTTGTCCGAACCAGAGGTCCAATTTAGGATTTTTCTTCCTTTGAATAGAACATCTCCATGGTACCAGCAGAAGAAGGATCATGGGAAGTGTAGTGATCTGTGTTCAGGGTCAAATATGGTTGGACTGGAGCGGAGGATCAAGTCTTCTCTGGGTCAGTTCTGATCCATCTGATTGGTTCAGCTCATCTGGAGGCAGTTCTAATTAAATTTAGAGCTGGGAAGTGATGCCACCTGCTGTTCTGTTGACCAACAAAAAAGGAACTGCAGAACTCAGCGGAACCTTAAATTTGGATCCAGGTGGCGCTTGAGATCCATTGTGACCCGTGTCCCAGCTGGATCTTCTCCACAAAAAAGCAGGTCCACCTTGTTACCATGGAAACGGAACAGAGTCCTGATCTTTGAGCCACACTTCCTGCCTGCAGCCTCAGGCCACGCCCAGATTGGGTCATGGTGGTTGCAGTGTGGGGGGGTGGACAGGGCAGCTACTCGTCTTCATCTTCATCCCCCTCGTCCTCTGCGTCCCTCTTCCTCTTCTCACCCTGACCCGAAGCTGCAGCATCATCTGAGGAAACCCAGAGTGAAGGTCAGACAAACTGGGGGAGGGGTCACATGACTTTCACATGCGTTTGAAATCCGTCATAAACACACACCCAACTACAATGATGTCCAGTTTACCCAGAATGCCGAGGAAACGTTTCTGCAGGTCTAGTGTAGACCTACAAGACTCACCTCCATCCTCATCTTCATCCTCCTCTTCTCCTCCTCTTCCTGAACATAGTCTCCATCATCATCTTCATCCTTCAGAAACAAGAAGCTGCTCTCTGAGCTCAGTCATGAGCACAACCCCCCCCCCATGTAAGAACCAGTGACAAACCTGGATGCCGTCCTTCATCAGATAAGAAAGGCCCACTTCATCTTCCTCTTCCTCAGAGCCTTGCTCCTCATCCTCATCTTCCTCCTCTCCATCACCATGTGGACCAGCCTCCTCCTCATCTGAAAGTAAACCGATGTGTTGACAGGAAAAGGATCATGAGTTCAGGTAAATATTAAGTTATCTGTAGGAGGTGAAGCCTCTCTGGAACCAACCGAATGTTCCTGAGGAATTCCTGAGTTCCTGAGGTACGAGTACATGCTGAAAGACAGACCAGCCAGTAACAAATACTAAGCACAGAGAACCTCAGACGTGCCGAGAACACAGAGATGGTTAGAGCGCGGAGAGGGTTAGAACGCGGAGAGGGTTGGAGAACGCGGAGAGGTTGGAGAACGCGGAGAGGGTTGGAGAACGCGGAGAGGGTTAGAACGCGGAGATGGGGAGAACGCAGAAGTTGGGAGAACATTGAGGGCTTTAGACACAAAACCAGCCTGAAGCCATGATACCTTTGCTTTCACGACGTTTTCAGAAGTACTAATGGTTTAGAAGAACCAGCAGAGCCGGTTCCTTCTGACGTTATGCTGTCTCCTAGACTGTGAGGGATGGAAGTTTACCGTTGTCCGATGCCTCGTTGTCCTCCTGGTCGAACCCGTCCAGGTAAGTGAGCTGTGGCAGCAGCCGGAAAACGCGCTTCCTGTAGTCGTCCAGAGAGGAGACGTCGCAGCCGTACAGGTCTAGACTCTTCAGGCCTTCAGGCCCTGCTGCAGGTCACATGACATCACCATGACATCACCATGACATCACCATGACATCACCATGAGCGCAGCAGATCTCCTGGGAGGATGTGAGGAGCACGTGGACTTACAAGCGGCTCCAGGCAGCTCAGCTCCTTCAGCTTGTTGCTGCTGAGGTTGAGATGGGTCAGGTTGGGACACTTCTCCACCAGCGTGTTCAGCCCCCCAGTGATGGAGTTCTCACTGACCTCCAACTGAAACACATCAGTCGACCCTCAGATCCGTTGTAGCAGCAGGAACGCTGAAACCAGTTCAGCTCAAACTGAATCTGAAACCAGTCTGGTTTGGGTTTGACATCATGAGGAGGTACCATCTGTCACAGCGTACAGCCCCAAACCAAGCTCTGTTTGAGTTTTCTTAGCATCCATCCAGACCTCCTTTAACGTGATTTGAATTAAAGCGGCATTTTGACAGGCCGCCGACTCTCAGCTATACAGTTCCTGGACATGCTTGAGTCTCATGTTATGCAGCCTACTCCCAGCAGGGGGCAGACGCATGTCATCAGTCATGTTTACCTACCACTGTTGTGGACCTGGCTGTTTTAATAACATCACCTGTTTTATCAAACACTTCCTGCTAGCTGCTCTTCCAAAAACCAACATCAAGAACATTCAGGTTCTCCAGAACTTTACTCAGTACTTGATTCTATTTAGCTTTTTATGCCTCTGTTTAGTGCAGTGTGATGCTCTTGTATTTGGACCTCATTTCTGGCTCGTTTGCGCCCCCAGCTGCCCCCCAGTTCCATCTGCTACACCATTCAAAACTGTAGTTCTAGAGTTTGATCATCTAGTTCTTTAACAGTTCCAGCACATCGTCTGTCCGTCCTTCATGTGGACATTTCTCAGGTTTCTTATTTTTTCTCACAAGATGGAATTTTTTGAGTTTTTCCTCACTAATAAACGAGGGTCAAATATGAAGTTAGATTTGTTGCTAGAGTTTTGTTTGTCTGTAAAAGTTAGGTAGTTGTAGCAGACTTTGTGTGTAAAAAGGTTTTATTACAAAAAATCCAGTCTGTAACATGACGTCTTACACACACACAAAGCATTTTTAAGGACTAACATTTTCTTTTGACATCTACAAAACTCCTTTACAGACGGACGAAACTTTAGCAACAAATCTAACGTCATAGTCTCAGTGCAGGGATGCTAGTTTAGCTCAACCAGCTATTGCTCGTATTTTAGGACTTCATGATCTTTGTATGAATACCGGTGTGAACCATAGCCATCATTGAGACAGCATGGTTGTGATTTTGGACAAAACTGAATGGAACTCTGCTATGTAACTTCTCACCAAGGCCAGGAGGCGGGCTTATGTCACCACCACTTCAAAATCCCTGCATTGGCTTCCCACGGTTCAGCAATGACTTTTAGATACAGCGCCTTGTGAAAGTATTCGGCCCCTTGAACTTTTCAACCTTTTGCCACATTTCAGGCTTCAAACAGAAAGATATAAAACTGTAATTTTGTGAAGAATCAACAACAAGTGGGACACAATCATGAGTGGAACCAAATTTATTGGATATTCCAAAGTGTTTTCACGGATAAAAAACAGAAAAATTGGGCGTTAAAATGATTCCGTCGCTTTACTTTCAGTTCAGCAAACTCTCTCCAGACGTTCAGTGAGGATCTCTGAATGATCCAATGATGACCTAAATGATAATGATGAGAAATAGAATCCTCCTGTGTAATCAGTCTCCATATTAATGAACCTGCTCTGTGATCGTTTCAGAGGTCCGTTTAAAGAAAGCATCATGAAGAACAAGGAACACACCAGGCAGGTCCCAGATACTGTTGTGGAGAAGTTTAAAGCTGGATTTGGATACAAAACGATTTCACAAACTTTAAACATCCAAAGGAGCTCTGTGCAAGCGATAATATTGAAATGGAAGGAGCATCAGACCACTGCAAATCTACAAAGACCGGGCCGTCCGTCTAAACTTTCAACTCAAACAAGGAGAAGACTGATCAGAGATGCAGCCAAGAGGCTCATGATCACTCTGGATGAACTGCAGAGATCTACAGCTGAGGTGGGAGAGTCTGTCCATAGGACAACAATCAGTCATAAACTGCACAAATCAGACTTTATGGAAGAAGACTTTTCATTTAAGCCAAAAGCCACCAGGGAGACACATCAAACACGTGGAAGAAGCTGCTCTGGTCAGATGAAACCAAAGTCCAACTTTTTAGCAAAACGTTATGTTTGGTGTAAAAGCAATACAGCTCATCACCCTGAACACCAATCTGAATCCAATCCAGAATCTGTGGAAAAAACTGCTGCTCACAAACACTCTCCATCCAACCTCACTGAGATCCAGCTGTTCTGCAAGGAGGAATGGGCAAAAATTCCAGTCTCTGGATGTGAAAAACTGATAGAGACAAACTCCAAGCGACTAACAGCTGTAATCGCAGCAAAAGGTGGCGCTACAAAAATATTAACTTAAAGGGGCTGAATCATTTTAACGCCCAATTTTTCTGTTTTTTATTTGTGAAAAAACTTTGGAATATCCAATAAATTTGGTTCCACTTCATGATTGTGTCCCACTTGTTGATTCTTCACTATAAATAACACTTTTATATCTTCATGTTTGAAGCCTGAAATGTGGCAAAAAGTTGAAAAGTTCAGGGAGGCCCAAAACTTCCACAAGGCGCTGTACTTTAAAGAGTTTTCAAATAGTCTTGCGTCTTCTTGTCTCTCGTAACCTTTAATAAAATATAAACCCTTGCGGACCCTGAGATCCTCCAGCACAGGTCACCAAAACCTTCAGAGAAGCATCATGGCCCTCGATTATGGAACGCTCTGCCAAAGGACCTGAGGGCCACAGAGAGTGTAGATGTTTTTGAGAAAAAGCCAAAGACACATTTTTTTACCTAAACTTCGAGCTCATTGGATTATTTTTAATGATTTTGTATTTTTATTATTTTACTGTCTTAAGATTTACACTGGATTATTAACCCTCCTTATGTTAATGATTTATGGATTATTACCTATTATCAGAGTCTTTACTTTTTAAGAGTGTTGTCCTCAGCTGAGTACCCCCTCCAGTTCAGCTGCGGCTGCAGACGGGGGCTGCTGTTGTTTTCTGTTATACAGCCTCAAGATTGATCTGCTTAAAGTTCATTCTACTTCCTGAATGTTTAGAAGCTTGTCAGAACACAATCCGGATCGGATCTTCTGGGGTTCAGATCTAAAAGCTGATGTGATGAAGATGCTCAGAGCTCCGCCTTCAGAGATGGCGTCCTCACCTTCTGCAGTTTGGGCAGCAGGGGCATCTTGGACAGCGAGCTGAGGCCCACATTCACCATGCTGAGGACCTCCAGCTCCGTGAAGTCCTCCGACAGACCGTCCACCTCTCCGTCGCTGCAGCAGTTGTCCACACCAGCTCCCCCACCTGGAAGCAGACGGCAGTTGAGCAGCCCTGCAGCCCGCAGACCCCTTCACCGCAGCACACGTCTGCTCCTGCATAAAGTGTCCCACAAGAAACCTCGTCCGGTGGCTGGGTCCTGGTGAGACCCAGAACCGGGCCTCGCATATCGGTACCAGTCACAATACTGTGTTTCTGCTTCTCGCAGGTTTACAAACCAGGCGTGTTTTTAGTCTTGCGTGTCATCAGCGCCGCAGCGGATTGGATGATGAGGAGCATGGGTTTTCTGGAGGAACCGCCGCTGCAGTAACTGGGCATCAATGGTCGCAGGTTTCAGAACCAGGAAGCTTTTCTTAGTCACCATGGACACCAGCCAAGGTCCTGCGCCCCCTGCTGTCCGTTTGATGGAACGCGAAGATCTGGACCAGAACCGAGCTCTGGACTTTAAAAACAACCGCAGTGTTTGAGTCCAGAGAGGTCCAAAGGTTTGTAGTGTTCTGTGCGTAGAATGAGGGTTCTACAGAATACACACTTCAAGTTCCATCAATGAACGGCACCTGTGGAGGAGGGGAAAGTATTGGTACCGCCCATCCCGAACCCCGCAATGGTTTTCTGGATGGTGAAGGCAAACGGACCGAACCGAACCTGTCGAAAAAGCGAATCGAACACGGAAATCCAGCTCCGAGACTGGACTGCGCACGCGCATTGAATGTGGGCCGAACCGTCTCCCCGAGCCGAGACCTCAAAGACGTGAAAACGCCGAACCTTTACGCAGAACCGCGGTTCGTCAGGAACACGTCCCATCATCGAGCCCGCAGTCAACAGAACCGACCAGGAAGCCCGCACGTGGAGCGGGCGGGAAAGAGTCGCGCGGCCGCGTGGCTCGCGCGCGCGTGCGCATCCACCGCCTTGCTACAGAATCAGAAACAGGAGCGGCTGCGGGATTCTCACGCACCTCGGCGGGACTTCGGTTTCGGAGCTCGAGGCTGATCCTCTTCTTCATCTCCATGATGAAGCGCGAGCACAGAAAGTAGCAAAACAAAAGGCGACGATGCGCGCGCGCGGCCCTGTCCTCTGACGCGGACACGCCTCCACGCACATTTTCAAAGGTTCTAGACCCACGCGGGATTTGATTGGTTCTGTCCAAAGACAAACTGAAGAAGCTCCGCCCCCACAGGGTACGATTCCAAACTCTGGCCCACCATTGGTCTGCGCGTCAGAGCGGACCAATGAGAACGCGAGGATGGGTTTTAAAATGTTAAGCTCCACCCCTTTCTTAAGAATCGGTTTGATCTTTAGATTTCCAGGATGGAGTTCTTCAAATCTAAGTAAATGTGCTGCTTTTCCACTTTCCAGAGTTTCTTCACTTCGTTTGGACTTGCTCTCGTTGCGTTTTCTTCTTTTTTTAAATAAACGTAGTTCTTTTGGCCGCTCAGTCAGTCACGTGCGTGTGCATGAAATGCCTCAACATTAAAGCGCCTGTGTTGGCTCCATTAACACGCTGATCTGCTTCCTTTATCTCCAGATCCTGAGAAATGTCAGCTTTAGAACAGCGGCGCCATGAAGAGGAAGGAGACCAGTCAGAATCTCACGTTTATTTAGGCTGAACGTTTGATTGGAATAAACATGATACACAATCAGTAAAAAAGCTCCTTAACCGTGATGGACGTTAAAAAAAGACAAAGAGATCAAAAGAAGCAAACTGTATAAATAGGTCAGAAAAGAGTTTCATCTGAATGGCAGTAAGACCTGACGCCATAAAAGGAAATGATCTTTGTTGAATAATCATATAAATAAATACACTGAATTTGAAAGTTTCTTTCTTGGAACATCATGTGATCCACACTGGAGACTGAGAGACAGAACCAGAAACTCCTCCTTCCTGACGTTCTGGATCAAAGGCTCAGAACGTCTGGCGCCCTTCCTGATGGTTAATGATGGTCTGGTTTACCGCTCCTTCAGGGCGACTGGAATCAGGAAGTCCTGAATGTTCAGAACAATCAAACCTGCATGTGGCGGAACATCCGGTTTTTATTCATAAGCTAACTGGAAAACTACAGAAATTCTGCTTTTTTAAGATAAAACATTCAAACTTCACGTTCTCATGCAACTTAGAATCCGTTTTTGAAGGTTTGAACTTTGGTACAGCACAGAGCTGCTGGAACCCGGACCGGATCTCTCAGCTCTGAACACAATCACATGGACTCGTGAAGATTTGATTTCTTAAACTGAAAAGAATAGAACTCATGCTCCCTTCTTGCGGAGATGTAGGGCACACCTACCCAAGTGTCTGTGAGAGCAGAGGCTTCTGCAGCCATGCATACCGGGAATCTGTCACCGTGGCAACCTGCTTTGGTGAGCCTGCTGCTGGAGGAGAGAACATGGGAGCCTCCCCAGGAAAAAGGGTCAGCTTTCTGCTGCAGGACCAGACCACCGCACTGGAGGTCATCAGAGTGCCTGCTCCCGCGCTGGCAGCATGTGCAGCACCTGATCCAGCAGCTGCAGCGCCCGGTGCAGGTGAACCTCCAACCAGCAAGGGGTGTCTTTGATACTCTGTCGCGGGTAGTCCGACCCCCATCCTTTGACAAAGCTTAGACGCACAATGCATAGTCTGCGCAGGTCGTCCACGCCCAGTCCTGCAGACGCAGACACACCTGGAGGAGCCAAACACAAGTGCAGGTGACGGCCGCGTCTCAAGTGAGAGCTCAACAATCATCTGAAAAGTTTCACATGTGGAGTTGGACACACTTCCGCTAAAGAGCACAAACGACAAAGTAATCCGAATTTTACTGAAGGGGGGGTTGATATGCTCCAGTCTGGTCTGGATCAGAACCAAAGCCCAATTCTTTATTCCACTATAATGACAGGAAGTGATCAAGAAAAGGTTTCCATAACCTCTCCTTCATTCACAGGGTCACTGAGGGGCATCACAGGCCCACAAACATGCCTCCCAGGGGGCAACTGCACCAGAAGTGCCAAAACCCGGAATGGAACCGCCACCAACTTTACAAAACACCATAAGAAGAGCTTTGTTGTGGAGTGGAACCTCAGAAAGAATGAATGTCTCTTATCACAGCTCAGGTGTGGGCAGATGAGAAAGAAACCTCCAACCATGGAAGATAACATGTTCTTTGGTTTGTTTATGGTAAACAATAAACAACAACAAACTTTTATGCTCACAGCTGACTGTGACCAGAACAGTGTTTGTGTGATGGTTTCAAGATGGCGCTGTCATACTCACTGACTGCAGGTGCCATGCCCCCAGTGCTGTTCGGACCAGGAATTGCACCAACGACCACCGCCGCCTGAGCTGCCGCCGCCTGCTGCTGCATCTGTCTGTGGCACTGCCGCAGGTCAAACACCTGCAAACACACAGGTGCCACGCAACAGGTGAACACAGTCTCCAGCTGGAAGTCGTGCCCTCGCCTGCAAGGAATCACCTTTGACCTTCAGATCGTGACTTTCCATCACAGACAGCTGAGACACAAACAGCAGTGAGAAAGAATCAGAAACGTGCACGTCAAACCTGCAGAAACGACTGATGTCCCCCACCGCCACCCAAAAACCAGAGTAAAACGAAGCATTGGTCACAACCTTTAGGTGCACTTTTTTTAGAAGTTAATGGTACAACGCTGTTTTACCTTCATCAAAGGCCCAAAGCGCTTTACAGTCACATTCACACACTGATGGCGGCTCCACTGCCAAACAATGGCGCCAACCTTCCACCAGAAGCAATGTGGGGTTCAGTGTCTTTCCCAAGGACACTTCGACAAATGGGCGGGCAATGCAGCAAAAAAAACCTACAATCTTCCAATCAGAGGTCGACCACCCTACCGCTGCACCCCCCCAATGGAAAATGATGGAAAAGGAGAATTATCACTTTTAAGGAAGAATTGCTCCAATCTGCAATCTGTCCTCAGTGTTCATTTGAAGAACTGCAACATTTGGTGGAGCTTAGGACTGACAGACAGATAGGTAGCAGTGAAAACAATAAAGTCACCTTGATGTAAGCTCCAGGGTAGATCTTATGAACCCCGTCTCCTGGCACTCGGCCTGCTTCTCTGTCCAGATAGTAACTCTGAACAAACACAGAGTGGTCGCTAAGGCAACGCATCCAGACGTCCCCTTCCCCACGACACTCAAGCTGAACCCCTCGACCAATGTGGAGCCTGCAGGACAACAAAGCTCACTGATCACACTCATCTAAACCCGTCTAATTTGATCGGAAGAAGACTGGATTGGTGTGGAGAGTCACCTGGCCCGATGGCTGGCAGCGGTACGGTGGACATTGCTCAGCTGACCCAAACAAAATCGATCCCCTCCAGAAGGATCCACATAGCCATCCACTGTAACCAGTGGACAGCTGGACTGTACCTTAAATATTTCACCAACTTGAACATCCATCTCAAAGTAAGAGATGGAGCACCAAAATTCAGGACCTGTGGATCAGAGATGTAGCTGAAGCACAGAGGACATCGCCACCGAGGCTGGATATGACGATCACAGTCCGCTCACATCTGGACGGCAGTCTCACCTGGATGGTTGGACACTGGCTGTGGGTATGGAGCGCTGTGGTGCTGCGACCCTGCAGGAACAATGACTTGGTAAAGAAGTACTGCACAACATCACACTGGCAATATGCAACTACATCTGTGACTTGTGGAAGGAAGTTGTGTGGCATTGCTCAAAGCACTGCTGTGTGTTGCACCATTGCAGCTTTGAGCTGCACTGCAGTTCAGGCCTGCAAATAAGCCTCTGCACAGGTCACAGGTCACACATGGCGATTAGGACCTGTCAATAAAAGATAACTGGCCTAACTCTGAACACATGGCAGTGTCATGAAGGGGGTCCTTAATGACTCAGCTTTCCATCTCATTGCCCCTCACAGCAATCAGATATGGTACATTGAACAACCTAACCAACAGGGGCAGCAGATGAAGATTCAATTGTTTTTAAATCAAATGTTTTGGCTTCTTCTGGTTCCAACAATTAGGTAGGCTACATGGTACAGTTAGGAACTTTAAAAAACCCATCTACCAATATCAGCATTACAAGCTGTCACACAGCAAACACGCCAGCATTATTTCCGCAACGAAAAGGTCTTTGGTAGAACGGATGATACCACTGAGTTAGGTGGCCTGTTTGATGAAGGTCAGGATCCAAAAGAGTTTTGGTGAAAGAACAGCTGAAGCCCGGCCTCATGGACGACACCAGTTCAGTAAGACAAATATTCAAAATTAGTTATAGGAACTAAAAAGCGGGTTTCTGTGAAAGTCAGAAAAATGAGCGATGTGCCAAACCCTTAAACGGCACATGAGCAAACACACGACGGCGCTGTAGAATTTGTTAGGTTGTTACTTTACCCTTAAACACCACAGATGTTGGCAACATCTAAATAAAACATACTCTGACATGCTGCAACTTTCTGACTGTTTAACAATCAACATGGATCAGCTGATCCTGTCGTGGAGAAAAGTGGCCGTACACGATTTACGTTAACTCCATAAACGGTTGAGGACTTAAAATAGTTGAAAGAACTTCAACACTGGAGCTCAGGTGTCGATGTTAAAGGGTCTATACCATGCAAAATCCACTTTTTGAGCTGTTAAGTGTATTAGAATGTACATTTCTCATCCGAAACACCTCCAAAGCGTTATTTTGATCCATTCATACATCTGAGCATTCCTCTAAAACCTGCGCTCTGAGCAGCAACCCCTCCCAATCCACAAGAACCAGCGGATTCTCACATTCATACGTATGAAAGCGAGAACAGCCCCTCCCAGGAAGAGTCTGCGCTGCCAGCACCGCCCCCAGGCTAACACTCACACTTTCTTTGTGAAGCTAGCAGTGTTGAACAAAACACTTTCATTATAAATGCACATCCATCTTTGAAAAACTTTAGATGTTGTTTGTTTTTATGGGCCAAATGTAGAAACGCTGCCGAGGCCGGCTCTAGGATGACATCATGAAATACGTGGCACCCACAAGGAGTAAAAGGTGGAGCCTCAGAGATGGAGGAGTCTTACTTCCAGGTAGGAAAAGAAGTTGTATTTCATATATGTGTTCTTTAGTGTGCCAAAGGTAATCTATGATCAAATATACTTTGAAAGGGTTAAGAACAGCATGGTATCAAGAAGTCCAACAATAACGCATCGCCCTACCAGGAGCTAGTTTCCATAAGGGATGTGGTTTCAGATAGCGCCACCTAGAGTCCAATCACTACGCACACTGTCTTTGTATTTTGGGGTTTGAGTCACTTTGTTGAAAAGTAATCAAACTACAAACCCAGAAAGCCACGCCCTCCTAAATTGCTATTCATGGCCAAAATGTTGGGACTGAGCAGGATTGGGATTTCTCTGGTCCAGACGGCATGGCTAACGTACACAGACGTTGGAACTGTAAACTACACAAAGCAAAAACATGTCTTCCTATAAAATCTAACAATCCTGGAAAACGGAGCGGATTGGTTTGTAGGAACCCACAGTTCCAGGATGGAGGATGGACGTCATCCAGTCCATGTTAGAATAGACAAGAGTGACCTGCTTTGGTTTGGAACCAAAGTATGACGGTGCAAAACCAGTTGGGCTCTTGAAGCTAGCAGATGAACGCGTACAAAAGTGGGTCAAAGGGCCATGATGGTGATGTAATGGTGGCTGCATCGCGTGGCTCCTCCCACTGTTGTGATGTCCTGCTGGTGTGTAGGGCGTGGAGCTGTTCCCGGTCCAGGTAGCTGCAGGGAGGACAAAAACCTGTCACGGTGTGTCCGGTTCTACAGGCGACGCTGGTGAAGGTGCAGTACCAGGTTTGGGGGGGCAGCTGAACTCAGGGCTCTGCGGGGATGGCGAGCTGAGGGTAACAGTGTGGTGAGACCGGGGGGACACCGGTGGGGAGGCCTGTCCTCCGTGATTTCGAGGTGGGATGATCTGCAGGAGACTGGATCCCTCTGAGGTCTCATCAACGGTCCCGGCAGAAATCCCCCCAGGGTTCTGAGCAGAGGTCATGGAGCCCCTCCCTCCAGAGGAGAGCACAGCGTTACCACTGCCCATGTTTGGACAGCACCCCATGAATGCTTCACTTACCTGGTGGAGACAGGGGCATGCTGGGATACATGCCCACAGAGTGAGCCTGGCTGTACGGGTCTGGGTGGGGGGCCAGGTCCAGCTGCAGGCAGTCCTGCATGAACTCCTCTTTGATCATAGTGTGAGGACCTGGGGGGCAAGCAGACAGTTTTATGGAGTTCACCCCAATGAGGACTGAGACTGCAGAGCGTGTGTACCTGTGGGGGGAGAGGCCGCCACCCTCTCATAGTGGTAGGGGTTCACACACACGCTGTCGTATTTAAGGTCAAAGGCGAACTGGCAGAACTTCACGTGCTTCAGCTCGTTCTTGTGAAGGTCGGGCCAGCGCCACAGACGGGCGTAGATGACGTGAGGGAAGCCCTTCCTGCCCGCCACCTACGCAGGTTTGAGACGGGGACAGGTGTGAGTCTGTGTGAGTCTGTGTGTGTGTGTGCAGCTGAAGGGCAGTCCTGACTGCAGACAAAACACCAGCAGTCGACTTCATGACAACACAAAAGCTGATGATGAGCAGGAGCTCCTGGAACGCTTACTCACTGTTACACACAGACACACACACACACACACCCACCCACACACACACACACACACGCACACACACATACACACACACACACATACACACACACACACGCACATATACACACACATACACACACATATACACACACATACACACACATATACACACACACCCACCCACACACACACACACCCACCCACACACACACACACACACACACATACACACACACACATACACACACACACGCACATATACACACACACATACACACACACACACGCACATATACACACACATACACACACACATACACACACACACACACACACTTACACACATATACACACACACACACACACACAAGTTCCTGCTCTGTCTGGCTTAAGTTAGCCCCGCCCCCTTCCTGTGTTTCAGACAAAACAAACCAAGGCCCGTCCTCCCCCTGCTCCTGGAGGACACTTTTTCTCTCGGTGGATTCAAGCAGAAGTTCTGTTCTGTGAAACCAGGAGACCCTTTTTCAAATGCAGAGAACAAAACCCCACCTGAGTGTTTGCCACCAGAACCAGCCAGCAGGACCAGAAAGATTCTGAACTTTTAACTTAGATCTTCAATGGTTCTTGTTTGCACTCGCCCCCCCGGTCTGCAGCGAACGGCGTCAGTGAGGTTCTGAGGAGGTTCTGCTGCTCTGTGTGAGCAGATGGCAGCAGTCAGGTGGGCGGGTCACACCCAGTCTGAACTCTGCAGACGGCCATTATCCCACACTGACTCAGCAGCAGGACCCGGAGCCCGGCCCACTGTCAGTCTGCTGTGTGACCCACCCCATTTCAGGCAGGTAGAAGAAGCGCCCTCCCTCCCCTTTCCTGTTGACCTCCAGGTCAAAGGTCTGATGTGAAATAAAGGTGTGAGCCGGTGCCAGCATGGCCGTCCCACCCAGATCGTCCTCTCAGGTCATGTCTGGGATCAGAACCCCGACTCTGTCCCCCTGGCAGCTCTGAGAAACCTGAAGATTTTGTAGTCCAGCTTCACCTGGGGGGGTTACCTGTAGCCGGCCATCCAGCGTCCTCTGGATGGTGACGCACTTGCTGGGGTGGACGCCGTTGGTGGTGATGGCAGTGATGAGCGAGTCCAACTCGTCCTTCTTCTCCTTCAGCTTCTTCACCAGACTCTCAATGGCCCGCTTAGCGAAGCCCTCGTTTTCCCCCCCTGCCGGTGACACATCAGGCTGTGCACAATGCTGAGGCAGGCGTCTGCGGAGCTGGGGGCGGGGCCAAGCAAGGACATGGCCACCTGAGGAGAGAAGCACATGATGTTTGAGTTACAAAGATGGAGCCGGACAGCATCTGCTCAGGAATAATGGTCGATGGCGTGGGCTTCTGTAGCGCTGAGGGGGCGGAGCTGCCGTGCAGAAAGTAACGTGGAGCTGAGTGTCTCTCACGCCAACGCCTCATCAAACATGGTCCATCAAGGCGTGATGTTCAGAGAAGATCTGCTCCACCTCAGCTCCTCAAGCACTCACTGAGGCTGGGGGCCCCGGGGGCCAGAGCCGCTGGGACGGGGCTCCTGCTGACCTCCAGAGACTTCCCTTCTGCTCCTTCATCTCTTCAACACGACAGACAGCTTCCCTCCAAACTAAAACCACATCCCACAGTCTGAACAGCCCAGTGATGTCACAGCCATCGATCAGTGACGTCATGAGATGCTGACGCCAAACCGCGGTTCAGACAGACGGACAGGTCGCGCGGCAGCAGCAACAGTTGTCGGTTCGAAGCCCGCGGGGATCCGCAGCGGCACTCACCGGGACGGAGCGCGCTGCGCGCGGCTCTGCTGGGCTGTGCGTCCGCGGGTCCGGAGCTGCGCGCGGCGGTGAGTCCGCGTGTCGTCCGTCTGCCCCAGACTGTCTGCGTGGGGGAGGGGGGAGGGGGTGTCACGCTCCACAGACGGCCAGACATAACAGGAAGCTTGCTGACCTCTGAGTCCCTCCAAAACAAAAGCACCGAGCGGCTCCGCTTCATGCCGGCTGTTCTGCGGCTGCGCGAAGGAAAAACCGACACAAACACGTGACTGCGACGTGAAAGAGAAAAACTGGTGTTTGAGGCGATTTTCGGGATAAAACATGAAACTCCGCAGTGGGTTGTTTCCTTGATAGTTAAAACCAAAGCATTAACTGTCATCACTGTGAAAGCTGGTCATTACAGGAAGCTTTCCAGGAAAAAAGCCTCATGGGGCTTTTATTTTGAAGGACTGCGGGAAACTTTCGTTGTGCGAGTCGCCCACGCGCCTCAGTGGTCGCCCGCGGTTGTCTGGGTGTTTTTTTACTTGAGAAACAATTTACCTGAAACTATGAGAAGAAACATAAATACAGAAAAAAGAACCGACAAAGTCATGAGAAGATTTCAAAACATCTTCCAGCTGATTTTCTTGGTTCTTGGACATGTGATTGTTGTGGGCAAAGAAAAGACTGGAAGCTGGATTCCTGTTCATATCGATCACATTGATCACCACGACCACTGATCATAAGACTGAAATGTGGTGCAGGAGAGCATCCAGGAGCTGGAGGGAGTCTGGAGACCACAGGATTTCATCTCTGCTCTTTGCAGACGATGTTCTGTTGGTGAACTTGGTTTCATTAAACCAGGAGATGGTTTAAGGTCCAGTGAAGCAGCTGGGATCAGATTGAGCAAATCCAAGTCTGAGGCTGTTGTTTACAAATTGTCCAAGCAGAGGAGTTTAGGTATCTTGGGGTCTTGGTCATGAGTGCAGGATGGATGGAGCGTGAGACCGACATCTGGATGGATGCAGTAGCGGTTCTGGCACAAATGACGCCCGGGACAAGCCACGCCAGTTGCGCCCCTTAGCCCCCCTCCAATTACGACCCAAATGTACAGTTCAAATATTTAACAAATACTAATTACATAAAGTACAAGTAGAAGTTTGTAATTTTTTACAGTTTATAGGACTGTTATTAAAAAATGCTAAAAGTTAGGATAACTCTTCGGGAAAACATCACAGATGTTTACTTAACGTTTAAAATGACTTCCATTATAAGATTCAAGAAAACTACGTACAACTAGAGCAATTTAGAGCTTGAAAATTCCTATAGATTATTAGGCTGTGATTAAGAGACTTTAGGGATAACATCGGACGTATGTTTAATTTAGGTTTTAAAATATAAAGATCACAAATCAACCTAGAAAATACACAATAAACTTGGTCTCTTAGTAGAAACAACATACGTGCTTCAAATATTTTAGAAGTGCATCTAATATTATTAGAAAAATTGAACTTTCTTAAAAAATATTAATGCAGGCTCCCATTCAGGAAGAGCTGCAAAAGGGCTTCATCCGATCTTCTACATCTTCGGCTTCTACAAGTTTCTTCTTTGCAAAGAAAAAGGATGGAGGTCTTCGTCCCTGTGTGGACTACAGCAGTCTTAAAAGGTCACTGTTAAGTCCCGTTACCCTCTGCCTTTGGTTCCTCCTGCCTTAGAGCAACTCCATCATGCTCTCTACTTTACCAAGCTGGATCATCGCAGTGCTTACAACCTCGTTTGCATCTGAGAAAGTGACTAGTGGAAAGCAGCCTTTTCCACCACCACACATTACGAGTACTTATTAGTCATGCCATTTGGATTCTGCAAAGATCCATCAGTTTTCCAGGCATTTGTTAATGATCTTATTTGAGACATGCTGCAGAAACCTGTTATTGTCCGGCAGGTACTCTAACACCTGATCAAGAACAACCTGTACGCCAAAATGGAGAAATGTGACTTTCATAACACTACCATGTCCTTCCTGGGGTACGTCATCAGCACCCAAGGGGTCTCTATGGACCAAGGCAAAGTGGAAGCAGTGCTTCAGTGGCCTCAACCCACTACCGTGAAGGAGCTGTAGAGGTTTTTGGGGTTTGCCCACGTCTATTGCTGTTTTATTCATAGCTTTAGGACTGTGGCAGCCCCTCTCACCTCTCTCTTGAAAGGCTCCTCGAAACGTCTCCTCTGGACCCCCAGAAGCCACTTTGTCATTCCACGCACTCCAACAACGCTTCCCTGAATCGCCAATCCTCCATCATCCCGACCCTTTGGCTCAGTTCATTGTTGAGGTGGACGCCTCTCGTACTTGGGTAGGTGCCGTACTGCCCCGATGCCATGGTTGTTTGTGCAGCTTTCAGATGCCACAACCGGTGCAGAGCAGATCATGTGGAATGACCTTTCACAAGTAAGTTGTAAGAATATTTTTGTTATTAGAGCATTTATACGTTTGTATAATTGTAAACAATGTTACGTGGCTAACAAAGAAATGCTAACGGCAGAAACTGTTCCTCCCTCGTATTATCTTTTGCTATATTGTTGATCTTTTTTCCACTGTCACATTTCCGAGGTTTCAGTGACATAGAACCACAGAGGTGATGTGAAGCTGCAATGAGAAGAGAGGATTTAGTTCTCCAGGCTCTGCAGGAGCTCTTCAACCAGAGGACTTCTACAGGACGGAGCCGACTGTCCGGCTGAGAGAGGATGGAATCCCGTCTGTCTTCATCTTTACATCACATCTCCAAAGGGTTAGTGTGTTTATCAGTTTTAATCTGAAATTCTTTATCCATGTCCTCAATCATGATATTTAAAATGCTACAAGAACATGTTCAAGCACTGAAAACAAGATTTTCATCGGAATAGGTCTTTAAAAGTTTATTTTATCCAAAAGGTTCATTGACAGTAAATGTTTTAAATTCCTACCGGTTTCTGTGTATTATAATATATTGTGGAATGGTAAGGCATACATATAATAATCTTTAACTAAGTAAGAAATATTTGGTGTTTTGAGGCATTTTGATCGTAATATTGATAAACATTTAAAGGTTCCCGTCAGTCATCAGCTTTATGGTCAATGTGGTCACATTGTTGGCAATGATTCCTGAACAAGTTTATCATTATTTCTGCACACAGCGCTTCAATCATTTGGAGCTTTTCTTCATCTCTGTCAGAGCATCAGGTAGAAATATAACATGAAGATCTGCTTTAAGGCTGTTTTTCATCTGGTGTCTGTGACAGGAGGCAGTTTGTCTTCAGTCTAAACAGTAAAATTAACAATAAAGATACAATCTAAACACACGTTAGCAGTAGAAGTATCAGCATCATAAAGAAAGTCACTATCCACATGTCATTTTATAAATACATACGGCCGTTGCTGAACTTTGTTTTCGCAGCACAGACCCAGAGGAAGGTTAGAGTTAGGATTACGGTGATATTAATACATCAAATGGTTTCTGAGTGTGGCTGTGTCTGCAGTTTACCGCTCATTCAGGTCAACCACAGAGAACACGTCACACTCCTAGGTGTGTGACAGCTTATGGGACTTTAAGTTTAAATAACTGAATCCAACAACATTCATCCCTGGACATATTTGAAATCTGTGTTCATCAATGTACAGCTGAGCTGCATGTGGTCAACAGGAATTTCCATAAGTAAAAATACAATCTAAACATAAGCGAGCAGCACAAAAATGAAACAATGTGAGTAAATGGGTTTGGGTTCGTGGAGTAACAACCCCACTGCAGGGCAGTTCCAGGGCATTTACCACCGTATGATGGTTGGCTGTGGCGTCTCTCCAAGTGGATCAGGAAACGTGCAGCACCTGAGACTGTCTCCCTGTCGGCTGCAGACATGCACTCTGGTTTGATATCAGAGAAGGATCTCCATCTCCATTCACATGCATTCCTGCATTCATGTGAGCAGCTTCCTGCCCGCCTGCTTTGGTGCTCTTGCAGACGATGTCATGTCTACATTTCTGGATTTGTTGTCAGAAAAATCCTCAAGCTCTCCTATAAAGTGTGCCTCATCCTTGGATCAGAGCGACCGTCTGCTTCAGCTGGAGAACAATGGTGGGCTGGTGGTCCCTCAGAGTGAAGGTGGTCAGAACAGCAGAACATGTGATGCAGCAGAACTCTACAGACAAAGGTGTCAGTGTGTCAGTGAAACTGGTTCAGAAGGTGTTTTAGTCAGGAAGCAGATCATTGAGATCAGGATGAACGACCACCATGTTTACGTCTGATTGTTTCCGTGTTCCATAAATAAGGCTGCAGTCATGACAACATGGACTACCCTGGAGGTTCAGAGTGCCTCACATGCAGGAGGCGATTGGTTTTTAGGGTTTTAGTCGCAATATTTTGTTCTCATCGAAATATTTCAACTTAGTTAGATCTGTAAATGACAGCATGTCTTTTATTTATCTTTTATACTGAGAATGTGCCCTTGTAGAACTAATAAAGTTTTTCTATTTATGTATGGTTCTGTTATTATTAGGCCTTGTTTTTAAAAGTTGTGAAAGAAATTATTTTGTTTCTTAAAATAAAAAAAACCTAATTTGAATAGATTGCTTATCAAGTTTCTGATTTAGTCACAAGTTCTTTCATTATTATTGTTATCAAAGTTATGTCTGATTGGTTAGATCTGTGAATTCTTTCCATGTATTTTAGTTATTAATGTTTTCAAAAAATAAAAATAATTTATTTTTAAAATTAAAACGTATTCATTCATTTTATCAAGATGACAGAGCACATGTCTGATTTTGTTGGAAGTTTTTCTTTTGAATGGTTTTTCGCTCCAAGCACCACAGAAAAAGAGATAAAATAAATAATAATAATGAAAATGAACTGTCAAACTTGTTTTGCTTATTAAATTAATTCTTCTTTTATTAACATGCCAATACACATGTCAGATTATGTTAAAAAAACATAGTAAAACATTGGTCTGTTTGTTTGTTTTTTGTTAGAAACACATCTTCCTCATTAGAACCGACAGGACTGAGGGCGCTCACCTTTCCAAGATGGCGGTGCGTGCAGACGTTCCACCAGTAGGGGCGACAGTCCACGAGGCGTCCACCTGTGTATGTCTTTGATTGGTGACAACATCAATTTTTTGTCTCTACGTTACTTTTTTCATTCAGTTGTTTCCGGATTCTTACGGTGTCCCGGGAGCAGAGCATTCTGGACCCGAACTCGGTGCCGAGGCCGGATGTGAGCGAAAGCTGACCGGTAGTGGATCTGTTCACAGGGGGTCCCTGTTCTCCAGTTCTGTCTTGACCAGTTCGAGCGGCGCGCAGCAGGACAGGTGAGATTATCTGGATGATTCTGGCGCCAACGTCACAAGTAGGACGTCCGCGCGGTCTGTAGCTGGCAATGTAAGCTAACGGCTAGCACCGACGTTAACGTGTACCGGAGAAAACGTTCGCTGGTGTCGATCGTTGAGTTTAACGCTCCGGATTTTAGGATACTGACTTCATTCCGACTGAAAGATAATAAACAGGTTCCGTTTATGAATGGATTATTTGAAAAAGGGAAAGAAATGGCGGCGGGTTATGAGCGGGATTGCGCGCGAGCTCGCGCGGCTACATTCGTTACTAAGTGTTTTTGTGAGGTTGTTTCTTTTCTTGTCTCTTTTTTATCGGGGTTCACACCTGAGACAGCATAAGTTAACCTTGAAATTCTTTGAACTCTGATCCATTTTGTGTCGTTTCCGCTCACCTGTTAAGCTAACCAACAGAATCAGGCAGAAAGAGTGACGGTTTTCCAGCCCAAAAAGTCGTCTAAAACCCACCATACCCCACAGAAAATAGCATCAAAACTCGAAATAAATAGTATTAACACATCTTTAATGTCATATAATTGTAAACTCAGATTGCACCGGTACCATAACCATAACCTGGTACCAGACGCATCCCAAGGTTTCGGGCCACTGCTCTCTGCAGGCGTTTGCGGTCCATGGCGGTAGAGCTGCTGTACCACACTGTGATGCAGCTGGTTAAAATGAACTCAACAACGCAGCTGTAGAAGTTGCTGAGGACCCTCAACGACATGCCGAACTTCCTCAACCTCCTCAGGAAGAACAGCAGCTGGTGAGCTTTCTTCACTAGCTGCGTGGTGTTGAGTGTCTAGGTGAGGTCCTGGTTGAGGTGGACCTCAAGATATTTGAAGCTGTTAACCCTCTCCACTTCCAGACCTCGGATAAGCAGCGTCTGATGAGGGCTCCTCTCCTTCCTCAGGTCCACTATAATTTCCTTGGTCTTGTCTGTATTGAGGGTGAGGTTGTTGTCCTCACATCATGCCATCAGAGTGGCCACCTCCTTTCTTTAGGCTGCCTCGTCCCCGCCAGTGATGCTTCCTATCACTGCTGTGTCGTCTGCAAATGTCAGAACGGTGTTGTCCTTGTGAGAGGCCACACAGTCGTGGGTGAACAGGGTGTAGAGGATGGGACTGAAGATGCTGGCTGAAGTCCTGTTACCTATTCTGACCGTCGGTGGCCTGCCAGTCACAGATGGTGTGTAACCCTAACCCAAGGGAAAACCGTTTGTGGGTGAGCTTGTGGGGAACAACCATGTTGAACGCAGAACTGTAGTCAAGAAAGAGCATCCTGATGTAGGTGTCTTTATTCTTCAGATGTGAGAGGGAGATGTACAGTGCTGCGGCGATGGCGTCTGAGGTGGACCTGTTGGACCGATATGTGTACTGTAGGGGTCTAGTATGTCCGGAATGCTGCTTTGAATGTGGGTCTGAACCATTCTCTTGAAGCACTTCATGATGATTGAGGTGAGTGCTACAGGTCTGTAGTCATTCAGGTAAGTGGGAGGCCTCTTCTTAGGGAGGGGGACAATGGTGATGCGAGCACGCAGCATGTGACGTACCTGACTGTCAATCCAGGACTTCTGGTTGGGAAACTCGCTGACTCGAATGGTGGGCACGATGTTCTCCACACAATTGCTGATGTACCCAGCCACATAGTCAGCATAATCCTGCAAGCTTACAGAAGAGTCTTCCAGAGTTGCTGCTGCTTTAAACACATCCCAGTCTGTGGCAATAAAACAGCCCTGCAATGTAACCTCAGTCTCAGGTGTGCAGAGCTAAAGCTGTTTGGTGATTTGATTTGATTGCTTGAGCATTTCTCTGTAAGCCGGGTAGACGAACAAAGAGATGTGGTATGAGTGTCCAAAGTGGGAGTGGGGTGCAGCCCTGTATGCACCTTTTATGTTTGAGTACACATGATTCAAGGGGTTTTTGTTGTGAGTGGGAATGTGTATATGCTGGTGATATTTGGAAAGAACAGTCCAGACTGCACTGATTAAAGTCACCCGCAGCAATAAAAACGGCATCAGGGTGAGCCCTCTCTAGCGCGCGCGGTGGGGGTGGGGGGTATGGACTGCGGCCAAAAATACAGCTGTGAACTCCCTTGGTAAGTAATAGGGACGGCACTTGACCATCAAAAACTCCACATCAGGCAACTAGTGCTGATGAACAGTCTGTACATCCTCACACCACGTGTTGTTGATAAACACGCACACACCGCCACCTCTCGTCTTACCGGAGGCTGCTGTCCGGTCTCCACGATGAAGTTTTCAGTGTAAACTGGAACTGAAGGTTTCAGTGAAAATCAGAGCGCAGCAGTCTCTTATTTCCCGCTGTGTTGTAGTCCTGGCTCTCAGCTCATCCAGTTTGTTTTCCAGAGACTGCACGTTAGCTAGCAAGAGGCTGGGTAGCGGTGGACGAGTTGCACGAGCTTTCAGCCTAGCAAGTACTCCTCCCCTCTTGCCTCTCTTGCAGCACCGTTTCCGGAGCACTCTCTTTGGGTCAGCTGGCTAATAAGAGGCCGGCACGCCAGGGCCTTCCTGATGGTGGCAACGGCGATGGTCGTGGTGGCGCGCAATAAGTTACAGATCTGGAGGTATAAGTCCACTAAATCCAAAATGTTGCAAATCTGCGATGAGGAGTGTCTGCTGTATGCCAACCCTGCGTGGCATCTGTGCAGTGCAGAAAGTAGAAAAAACACAAAAAACAACAAAAATCCAGCATTCTAGAGTGAAACAAGTTCGCCACGAGGGGCGCTATGATACCATGAATAATATATGGCAGTGATCATAAATTAATGGGGTACGCGGACAAGCGATTTCGTCAGAGAATAAACTTTGGAATAAGGTATGTCAAATTATGTGGTATTAATAAAAAGGTTGTGGTCAATATTTTTTGATTGCTCTGAAATGTGTTTCTACTTTTTTTATGTTAAATTAAATACTCTGGACCAGATGTGCTGTTTTTGTTTTCTTAGTTTACAGTGCAAGATTGGAAAAAAACCCAGATGATGTAAATATGTAATAAGTTTCATCATTCAAATTACAATGCAATTCACAATTGACAATTCAATTTGCAATATGATCATGCCTTTTGAAAATGCATTTTGCAATGGACAACTCAACATGCTATTCTGGCTTGGAATGTGAAAATACATTTTGTATTTTAGAATAAAATGTTAATAATGACAGTTTGTTATAACAATGTTAAAAATGATATTTTCAATCAAAACAAAATCAATTGTATTTTAAATTGGCTTTGGTTTTTGATGCCATAATTCAAATGACAGATGATTTTGCAATTTACAAAAACAGCACCTCAATGTGTACACCTGAGTTTGTCTGGTGTTCTTTTGATCCTGCAGGTCAAAAGGTTTCCTGCAGAAGAACAAAGATGGATTCCTCTGAGCCAGACTCTCTGCACCTCAGAGGATCCACAACAGTCTCTCTGAACCAGCGGTGAGCATTCTGCATGTGGCCACGCCCAATCTGCCAAATGCACTCTGACAGCCGTGTTGCGCTCTTCTGCTGGTTTCAGCTTCTCTCAAGTGCTGATGGAGCAGCTGACCCGCTCCACCACAGCAACCCAGCCCCTCATTCGTCTAAGGAGGAGAGGGGTTTCCAGACTCCTCAGAGTGGGTGTGGCGCAGAGGAGGGCACCACTGTCCTTGGTAAGTGAGAAGGGCTCCTCTGAACAAATTGAGGGTCCAGCTGGGTCACACAGGTCACCATGAGCTCTGAGACCACTATGAACCTCCCTCGGCCCAGCAATCAGGTCTTAGTAAAAAGTTATATACATGTTTATTGTGGTGGGTCGCCTTCACAAGTCTGTGATCTTTAAAACAGCTGACGAGGTGGAGGAGGAAGAGGTGGAAGAGGAGGAGCAGCGTCTGGACTGGCCTGGGACGCACTCGTCAGCCAAGCAGAACTCCGGGCTTCTGGAGTTTCAGGAACAAGTACAGATGGGGGGCCAGGTGGTTTCCCAGCCTCAGGAGTGAGTACCTGAAGGTTCTAGTGTACTGTAATGTTTGTGTGGATCTAACTAGGGAAAAGAATAAACCTGTCGGTCAAGCCGCAAGAACCACAATTCATTTCAATTCAATTTTATTTGTATGGCCCAATATCACAGCCACAGCCGTCTCATTGGACTGATATCCGAATATTTCAAGAAACAAACAAAAAAAAAATCAATCATGTAAAAGTAAACATTAGCTGGTTGTTAAAGAGACTAAACTGAACAAACATCTCTGCCCTTACACCCTCCTTCGCGGTGAGGAAAAACTCATTAAAAAAAAAACCCTATCTTTGTTTTTTTTTGGAGGGGGGAGAGACAAAGAAACCTCAGGGTTTCCCACATGAAGGAGAGATCCTCAACCCCGGTCGGACAGGTGATGCCCTAGAACTATTAGAGAAAAGTGAGCTTAATTAATTCTGTAACTACGTGGTTGAATAACAAGTATATGTATAATAAACAAACACGTCTAGATAACCAGCTACAAGTTAAGAGAACAGCTAAATATTTAAATAAACGACATGTTTGAATAGAGTAGCAGATGGGCTTCATCCAGTAGGAGCTGTGGAAACAGATGGGTTTGCTGGAGGAGCCAAAGGCGGGAACAGTCAAAGGCGAGGTCACGGCCAAAGATAGGAGCGGGAAGAGTCAAAGGCGAGGTCACGGCCAAAGACAGGAGCGGGAAGAGCCAAAGGCGAGGTCGCGGCCAAAGACAGGAGCAGGAAGAGTCAAAGGCCAGGTCGCGGCCAAAGACAGGAGCGGGAAGAGCCAAAGGCCAGGTCGCGGCCAAAGACAGGAGCGGGAAGAGCCAAAGGCCAGGTTGCGGCCAAAGACAGGAGCGGGAAGAGCCAAAGGCGAGGTCGCGGCCAAAGACAGGAGCAGGAAGAGTCAAAGGCGAGGTCACGGCCAAAGACAGGAGTACAGGGGGAGCGGGAAAGAGGGACAACATGTGAATCGCACTGCACCAAACAGAGGCATGATAAACAAAATAAAATAATGCAATGGCAGATGACAAGTGATGTAATGAAGTTTGCAGGTGGGGGGAGTGTTGGTGGGAGAAGGATACAGACCCTGGTTAGGGTGGGGGTGGGTAATTCATCAACGGCTAATCCAACTATGGCTGTTTTGTACCTCAGTGGAGAACAAGTCTGCTGAACATTAATCTAAAATCACCTCCATGCAGACCACCCTCTCCAAAGTAACCGGAAAGGTACGTGAAACGGAGGACTCATTAAAATGTCAGGTGACAGGATCACCATGCTGAAATTGCTCTGCAGCTATCTTCTAAAGAAACAAGATTCATACCACAAAAGTCTGGATGATCTGGACTCCTGTTCCAGGCGATAGAGTATCGGCATTCTTGGAATTACTGAGGGAACGGAGAAAGGGAGACTGCTGGATTTAATCACCGATCTGATTCCCAGTCTCCAGGGGAAGAAGAGCTTTGTAAGTAGGGTGTAAGTTGATTGTTTGCACCAAGATTCAGACCAAATTTGGTCCGAGCCAAAGAATTTTGCTATTCTGAATACTCCCTTAGACTTGATTGACATTGAGGGGGTTGTCACATGACGGTCACATGACTTGCGTCGCGACACGGCACTGAGAGAGGGAAAATTGAAAATGCGATAAAATTTATCTTTACATAAAGCTAATACATCGCAGATCCTTTATTTTCTTCCATCAAAAAATATATTATTCTAATTTACCAGCTTTACGCTGGAGGAGCTGACGGATCTTGAGAGCTCTATCTACGGATATTTTAACAAGTTTAATATGGATCCCGCCGCCGCTGCTGAGTCGCAAAAATCAAACAAAAGGAAGAAGACTTCATCTACGGATATGAGCGATCTTCCAACTACTGAAATAGAGGTTAGTATTCTAGACTCTATTAATAGGAAACTGGATCTGCTGGTAACTTTACACAGCGAGATTAAAGATCTGAGAGCAAGCCTGGAGTTTGCTTACGGTCACATTGAAGAACTCGAGCAAGCTAACACGTCACTCCTAACCACCGTTAAAGGTCTCGAAGAAAAAAGGGACAGTGCTATTAAAGAGAACAAAACGATGAAGGAAACGATACTAGATCTACAGACAAGAAGCATGAGAGAGAATATCATACGTATTATTCCTCCGTCCACCAGTCTTTTTCTAGAATTGATTTCTTCCTCATCAGCAACTCTCTTTCACAATATGTAACTGAAACTTCAATCCATCCAATTCTAATCAGCGACCACGCCCCCATCTCCCTCACACTTACATTTCAGATGCAATCTTAACCCAGCAAGAGATGGTGCTTCAACACATCACTTCTGCAGGATACAGAATTTGATGACCTCATAAAAAAGGAGTGGTTGTTTTTTCTGGAGATGAATGACCTCCCAAACACCTCACCATCGTTATTATGGGAAACAGGCAAAGCTTACATTAGAGGGAAAATAATAGCATATGCAACAAACCGTAAAAAACAACAACAAAGAATAGAAACAGATTTAGAACCAAAGATTAAAGAACTGAGCATATGTTATGCTGCAAACCCATGTGAAGAAACTAAGAACAAACTCGATAACTTAAAACTACAATATGAAAGCATTATATACAATAAAACACAATTTCTTATACAACAACTTAAATATGAAAATTATGAATACAGTAATAAAACTGGAAAGTTTTTAGCAAATCAGCTGCAGCGTAAAAAAGAAAAGTCAACTATCTCTTCCATCACTAATTCCTTAGGAGAGGTAACTCAGAACCCACAGGAAATAAAGGATGTATTTAAGAACTTCTACAGCCACTTATACAGACAAGACCAGCACCCCAAACAATCAGAAATAGATGAATTTTTCAAAAACGTAGAGCTCCCCAAATTATCAAGGGAACAAGCAAATAAGTTAGACAACCCACTCTTGAGGAACTCCATAAAGCCCTGGAGGAAATGCCAAATAACAAATCTCCAGGACCGGATGGATTTCCCCCAAAGTTTTACAAACACTTCTGGGGAACGTTATCACCACTTTATCACAAAGCCGTTGCTGAAATCCATGCCACCTCAGTAATTCCCCCACAAATGAATACTGCAGCAATGACAGTCATCCTAAAACCCGATAAAGATTCAACTCTCCCATCTAGTTATCGCCCCCTTTCATTAATAAATACAGACTTAAAAATAATTACTAAAGCCTTAGCCACAAGAATAGAAATAGTAACCCCAACGTTAATCCACCCAGACCAAACTGGCTTCATTAAAAATAGAAATATATCAGATAGCACCAGGAGACTTTTTAATTTGATCTATATTGCTCAAAAAGACAAAGAAAATCAATAATTGTGTCCCTAGATGCAGAAAAGGCATTTGACAAAGTGAACTGGACTTTTTTATTTAGTACTCTTCAAAAATTTGGAATTTGGAAGCTCATTCATCCACTGGATTAAAACGCTGTACACATCCCCTCTGGCCACTGTCATCCCAAACGGAATTTCTTCACAAAGATTTGCACTTCAGCGAGGAACCAGACAAGGATGCTCACTCTCTCCGTCACTCTTTGCTGTTTTTATTGAACCACTTGCAGCAGCAATACGACAAAACCCTCAAATTAAAGGGATTCGAGACACAACATCACAACACAAAATAAGCCTTTATGCTGATGACGTCTTACTATATCTAGAGGATCCAATTAAATCTGTACAAGAAACTTTGAATACCATTAACAATTTTTCAAAAATTTAAAATTATACCATTAATTGGCAAAAATCAATTATACTACCACTTTCAGACGGGGCATGGGACTCTGCAACTCAAAAAGACTCTCTGCCACTCAGCACTGGTAATATTAAATACCTGGGTGTCAATGTTTCTTCCAGACTATCAGAATTATTCAATCTAAATTACATCCCTCTACTCAATAAAATAGCACAAGATTTAAAACGATGGACCAACCTTCCACTTTCATTAATGGGTCGAATAGCCACAGTCAAAATGAAATATTGCCATAAATGAACTACTTATTCTCAGTACTTCCAGTTACCCCCACCGATAAATGGCTCAGTTCAATTAACTCATTAGTGACAAAGTTCTATTGGAAAAACCAGAAGCCCAGGATTAGCCTAGAGACGCTGCAAAAACACATCACAGGGAGGCCTAGAAGCCCCTAATTTTCAATATTATTACCTATCGACTCAAATGCAGTATTTAATTAAATGGATCCAAACAGAAAACCACAGTTCATGGAAAAACCTGGAGCAAAACCAATGCAAGGGTATCCCTATTTCTGACTTACCATTTCTTCCAACATCGATAAAGAAGATGCCTCTTTTTGAAAACCCCACAATCAACTCAACTCTGAAAGCCTGGTGGAAGACAATAAAGATTACAAAATCTTCTTTAACACCATGCCAATTAACTCCAATCTGGCACAATCCTGATTTTCTGATATGTAAGAAACCCATTTATTTCCCATCATGGCAACAGAAAGGTATCACTCATCTCCATCATCTCTTCACTAACGGCCACTTTATATCATTTGATTTGTTAGCTCAGAGATTTGGTATTGAAAAACAACCGTTTCTACATTATCAACAACTAAAATCTGCAATCAGATCCAAAGTAGAGATCAACTGTGACTTATTGGAACCTTCACCATTTATTGAAGAAATTTAAAAAATCCCAAAGGCAAAAAAACTGGTATCTAGAATCTACAAACTTATTTCCAGTAGTGACACGGAACTAGCCCTCCCAATAACCAAATGGATTAACGACTTAACAACCCCTCTTAACCCCAACCTTTGGACAGACATCTGCAATAATAGATTCTCTATGACAAAAAACACAAACCTACAACCTATTCAGTATAAAGTAATACACAGGGCTCATATCACACAACGGACAATGTTTAAAATGGGTCTAGTTAACACAGATATCTTCCCCCAGTGCACCCTGGGAAACACAGATGATTATTATCATGCCACATGGTCCTGCCCTCCTGTCTATAGCTTCTGGTCAGCAGTGACAGAAAAACTATCTACAATTTTAAGTTGCAGAGTCCCTTTATCTCCGTCGTTATGTTTAGTTGGAAACTCTCAAAAACTTGACAATCTCCCAATTAAATATAGAAATTCAGTCTTAATTTCTCTAACTATCGCCAAGAAAGTAATTCTCCTTAACTGGAAATCGAAAACCTGTTTACACACCAGTCATTGGATAAACCTCATAATAGAATATATATCACTAGAAAAAATAACATTTACTAATAAAAGCAAATTAGCAGTTTTTACTGATATGTGGAACCCTTTTCTAGCTCATTTTAAAATAGAATGAAGTACTGGGCCTGAATCTCCACACATTCCATCATATTCAGAATAGTTTTACGATACATTTGAATTGAGAAATTGATAAACCTCTGGTCTATCACCGCAGGTAATGGAATCACTTTAGATGACCTCCCTAACCCGAAGGTGCCATGTGCCTGCTCAGCTGCTGGGGGTGCGGGTTGCCATCGGTGGTGGTCCCTTGCGTCCCCAGACTGGTAGTTTGAGGGGTGCTTGGAGGCGCTGGAGCACTGGAGCACTGGCAGTGCACCACTGCATGCCACCTGGCCCCGGGGCGTCGGTTTGGGGTGGGCCGGTACCGCCTCTGCTCCCTTCCTCTTCTGCCATCGGTCGAGGGGTGGGGGATGCCCGCCTGCCCTGGGGGTGGGGCCTAGGTGGATGGGGCCTGACCTGGGGTTGGCTTTGGGGCCGGGCTGTGCTGGCCTTTTGGTCCTTTGGGTCGCTGTCGCTCTTTTTGGGGGGGCTGGGGGCTGGGACTGGTGGAGGTGACCTTCTGGTGGTCGTCGCGGCTCCCTGCCTGGACTGCTGCCCCTCGGACTGTCCGGTGGGTCCCTGGGCTGCGGCCCCTGTGGCTGGATGGGGCTCTGCCCCTTATCTTACCGGTGGGACAGGGGGGAGGAGTACCAACAACTCCCTCCTTCCCCTTCCCAGGCTAAGCTCCTGCCAATCCTTTTTTAAATACACATCACTGGACATGAGCACAACCACATAGAAACACTTATCACCTCACCACATTCACACACAGGACCGGAGGTGCCGAGCTTGGCTGGGGGCACATAAGGGACGAGAGGCGGCGGGGCAGGAGTGCGCTGCCACCTCTCCATACCACCCCCAACTCATGCCCTCCTTTTAATGCACCCCTTCTTTTAATGCACCTTAGCCGACCTTATCGGCACTTAGTTTACATGCACAGGTTTGGTAGCACACACTCACTGTGTTCCGATCTGGGACTCGGAACACAGCCTAAACCTAAATCACTGTCACACACGGGTAGGGTGTAGGACCAAGGACCTGGCGCTAGCTGGCCTGGAGGGGGCAGCAATGACATCTGGGGCTGCCATGGGTAGACCAGCGCTCCCCTGTCTCGCCCGCCGGGCAGAGCCCAGATCTGGTTGGAGGGGGCTGCTGGGGCTCGACCCAGGGGTCGTCGGGGCTGATTTGGGGGGCGGTGTGGCGGACGGCCTGGGGGGCTTCTGCCGGCTTGGCCTCTCGGGGCTCTCCCTCTTGGAGGGATGGTGGCCCAGGCTGCTGGGGGGGCGGCGCGGAGCGGCCCTGGACTCTATCCTGCGGGTCTGTCTCCTCCGCTCGGCCTCCTTCTGTCGGGGTGGGGTGGGGTGCGTCCCTCTCCCTGGATTGAGTGGCGGGGAGGATGATTGGGGTGGGGGGGTCTTCGGCCCTACCCATTACTGACTCTCGGTGCTGCTGGTATGTATCGGTCCGGCCGACCGGTGCCCCCCGTGGCCCCTGAGCTGCTTTCTCGCTCTGCCGTCTTGGGTGACATGGGTGGCCTTTGGCCGCGCGTCCTGTTACCTGCTGGGGCTGGACGGGTATATGGTTACTGGGGGGGGTTTCGAACACTTGGGGAGGGCTGCTGCACTGCACCGACCCAACACACCGGCACCAGCGGTAATACAGCTTGAAATGTGATTGTTATCATGAGCAGCTGTCCAGCTGGTGTGGAAGGTCAACATCACTGCTTGCTGTGGTTCCTTAACTCTGAATCTCTCAGCTCCTGATCATCTTGGGGTGTTACATCCAACGCAACAACATGATGTCATCCACACTACACTACACACACACACACACACACACACATCATTGAATAATCAAGAACACACAACAGCCAACACTACCTTCTTGTTTCTTCTCTTTGCACTTTACTGTTTTTGTTTGTTAGTCCTCTTTGACAGAGTTTAAGCTTAACAAAGTTAAATAACAAACTGTTGGGAGGATTGGTGTGGGACACTATCACCTTCACTTTCACTTATGCACAGGGGATAACTTTAAAAAATTTTTTTTTAAAAATGTTGGGCTCAGATGATGTGGGACTTTGACTCAACTGCTTTAAGGATGCATGTCCAGAGTAAACTGATGAGCCCCGAGGAAAAAAAAAAAAAAAAAAAAGACTTGATTGACATTGGTAACCATCAGCTGACTACAGTTCCTGGGCTGACTGGCAGGGGGCAGCCTTAACCACGTCCTCCTTACAAGTTTAATCTGACGTTTGCAAAATGTTTACTGTATATCTTCCAATAGTATGATGAAAACATTTTATTCTGTTCTGATTAGCACTGGCTGTGAACGTCAATCTCTGTATCAAAAATCAGTTTCACTTTCATGCCGATTATTTTCCTGGAGACACGAGCACCTTTTCCTTTGCTCAGTAATCCATGTTCAAACCAGTTCTTCTAATTTGTTGCTGCTTACTTTGCTCACCAGGAAACCAGACTTAATCCTTTTCTTTCTTTCTGCAGCCTCTCTGCTGTTTAGGATTCACCCCAGAATTGATACATGGAGCTAGCAGCTAATGTTTTTAGCCTGTTAGCCAAGGACTGATCTCTGTGTTTACGCACGAAAGACATGCATGGTGTCAAGAGATCAGGTTGATTTATTTTGAAAAGCTCTACAAAAACATCAGTGATCATCAACCTTAATGGTTGGGAGGGGGAACATGGAGGGGAGATTAGGTCTTAAAGGAGCCCGGCCACTAATGGAGACCAGCGTCTATTAGAGACAGGCCATTTATGGAAGATATACTGTAAATGTTGAGATGTTTTTAAACATTTATGACAAATCTCTCAATAGCCCCTCACTATTTTAATTGATTATACAGATTTGTATAAAATCTTTAACACAGTAGTATATTCAAAGCTACAATTTCACCAACATAGGCGTGTGGAAGTTAGCTTTGCTATTTAAAAATATATACATTTCTTTAGCAAATTTTCATTCAACAGAAACTGTTTTAATAAAACAGTCGTTTGTAACTCCATAAAATACATTTTCAAACGGCCTTTTACAGTAGATTTTGAGTAAAACTCATTCTTATGTCATCAATTTTCTTTTTACTTTTAACTGTTTCAACAGAAGCAAAAATATCAGACGCCAACTTCAGTCTCATCCAGTCTTTCAGGTGAGACGAATCAACATGACAGAAAAAGACGATACAACCGTCAGCAGAAATTATAATAGACATTAATCTACTGTGGATGTAGTTCAATTAGCTGTATTCCTTTAACATAGAAGTTGGTTCCTGCACATAATACGGTGCTGTTTTGGCGTATAGGAAGCGTTGCAGTAAATCCTTGTATAAAGTAGAACTCCAGATTCTGTCTGTTTAAATGCAGATTTCTGTTTTTCGTCTCCTCTCTTAATCTTTTACTCTTTTACTATTTTAGTAAAAACTCCTCCCTCAAAAAGATCTACCTCCATCTAATAAAAACCCCTCACTTTCTATGCTCCGCCTCTCCTCCATACACACTGCCTTTGGTTTTATCAAGCTCTTCCCCTGAAAGACCTGCTTCCATCAGCATTACCATTGCATGAGCCGCCTCCTGTCCGAAGAACAGCCTCCCTCCATAAGAAAGGCTTCCCTCGCTTAAAGGACTTTTACCATGCTATTTTAAGCCTTTTATACAAAACTATATCCATATATGATCATATATTACCTTTGGCACCTGTATAACAAATTATTTAAAGAACAGAATAGACTAGAATTAAACTCAATTGTCATTGCAAATGTCTTAAGTACAGAGCAACGAAATGCAGTGAAATGTGAGTTATAAAACGGAAGTTATTTTTTGAAGCTCTTTTCTTACCCGAAAGTAAGACGTCTTGATTTTTGAGGCTCCACTGTTCGCTCCTTGTGGGTGCTGCTCATTTCATGATGTCATCTTAGAGCTGGCCTCAGCATGTCTGCATTTCTCCCACGAAAACAAACAACATCCTTTGCAAAGATGGATGTGCGTATTGTGCAAAAAGCATTTTGTGATCACCACTAGCTCCAAAGAGAGAGTGTGTGTGTGTTAGCCTGGAGGCTGTGCTGGCAGCGCAGACTCTTCCTGGAAGGGGCTGTTCTCACTCATCTTCATCAGCTCGTGAGAACCCACTCGTTTTCGAGAGCGGGGTTTTAGAAGACTACTCAGGAATGTGTGAATGGATCAAAATTCTGCTTTGGGGTTGTTTTTAGGTAAGAACTGTTGCTCCTGTTGTACGATTTGTCTCGTCATATGAAGCCCCTTCCTCCATAAGAAGTGTATGAGGTTCTTGCAGCATTGTGTCTGGATTCAGTCAGCTTTGTCTTCCTGTAGGACGCAGAAAGCTGAGCCTGATGGAGCAGAGGGGCGGAGCTACCTCTGTGAGGGGGCATGTTTTTTGGAGGAACCAGATTCCTACCAAGAAACAGCTGGATGCCCAGCTAGACCAGTACATGTCTCTGTCCCGGAGCCGCCTGGACCAGGAGCTGGAGGATTACATGTCCCTGTCCCGGAGCCGTCTGGACGCTCAGCTGGAGGAGTACATGCTGATGGCTGGACAGTCCCAAATGGACTGAGGCGATGTTAAAAACCGATCAGGTCTCATTGGGACACAGACACCTAATCTTTAAGGATTGGGACTTGAGTTCATCTTCTTGTTTCTGGGTTTGGAGATTTGTTTCTGTTGGGCTGTGTGCACTTCAATGACCTGTGTTAGCTTAGGAATTCCCACCGCAGGGGTTGGTTTCTGTTAACTTTAGTTCCTGGTGTTTAGATGTAAGACCTGAATAAAGAGCGCCTGCTGTGAAGTCCTTGGAATGTTTATTATTTTAAAGAAAACGTTATATCAGACAGAAGAAAAACCTGGTAAAAAAAAAAAAAACACATTCCCTCCTGCTCTTCCAAAACTGAATGCCCTCTGTGAGGGGTGTTCTACTCACCTGGATTTTACCGTCCTCTGAGAAACTTCTGTTTACTTCACACAAAACTCTCTCCCGCTTGCTTATACCACCTCACAAGCCCAAGCTAACATTAGCATAGCATAAACAATGACAAGCAATATTGGGGTTAATGATTTAAGTAGGCTATCATTATGCTAGCTTGTTGCGTACACAAAGTTGGACGCCATATTGGAATGGGATAGATGCCGTTTCACTGCTGTGCTTCAATTGTGGAAACAAGGAAAAAAACTGGAAAAAGGATGTGATTTTACCCAAGTACCATGTCACTGTCATCTAATACATTTTAGGAAGATCAGTGAACGTTAAAGCTGATCTTGTAGCTTATTCAAAGTCAATGGTGGCTTTAGGCTTCACACTATTTCCATCTTTTTTGGCAGGACTACCTATGTTTTTGCTTTATGGAGGACAAACATGCTATTTGTTTGGTATATCTTCCAATAATAGCCGGTTTCGAATAGACGTCGGTCTTTAATAAAAGCCGCGTTCCTTTACACCCCCCTGTGAGCGCACTTCATACTAAGGCAGGCAGAGGGTGGGGGCTGGGTGTCTGTAGCATTCAGCCAGAGTAGCATGGATCACAACATTTTGGACCATTCCATTTTGTTTAAATGTTTGGAATAAACCAAATAACATTCTGGTGACGAATCTAAACCACATTTTGGGATGAATCCTAAACATTGGAGAATGGTGCAAGCAGATGGATGAAGGAGCAAAGACGCCTGCAGAAAGAAAGGGATCAAACCCATTTCCTGGTGTTTATAGTGGATCAATCCCTGGATTCTCCTGAACTTCATTCATTTTCTTACCCCACTGGATGCCTTTTGGGGCAGTGAGATTTCTGGAGCCGTCCAGTCTGCTGCTGTTGCACTAAGGCGGTACACTTTAGTCCAACACCCAGTAGCGCTATGCCGCCACTGGGGAGGAGCTGGCAGCCAGACAGAGAGCCGGCGTGGGACGGGAAAGCAGTCTGCTCGGGCCTCCTGAACTTTAGTTTCATCGACACCTCATAAAAGGTACCCTCATTTTATTCTTCGGGTTAATGCACGACAGCAAGCCGTCAAACTTCGTACAATAGAAAGGAAACACCGGGAAGCAGCTGTTCAGACATAGTGGAGAGAAACTCTCAGTAGTTTGTTGGATATTCTAAATGTTTTCATGAACCCAAACATTAAGGCATGATCACTGATGTTTTTGTAGAGCTTTTCAAAATAAGTCAACCTGATCTCTTAACATCATCTATGTATTTCATGCATAGTAAATGAGATAAACATGCTAAAAACATTAGCTGCTAGTTCCATGTAGCTAACAGGTTAAGAACATTAACTGCTAGCTCCATGAATCTAACAGATTAAAAACAGCTGCTAGCTCCATGAAGCTAAGAGGCTAAAAACATTAGTTGCTAGCTCCATGTAGCTAACAGGTTAACAGGTTTTGCTATGGAGATTGACGTTTACAGTCAGTGCTAATCAGAACAGAATAAAATATTCTCATCATTTAAAGAAATGCTGAAATTTCCATCTGTTTTCTGCATTTTGTGACCAAATCTTACGCAAAATTAACCCATTAAGCATCACCATTCTGTCTGTAATGAAATAAACACCAGTCTCCAATAGACGCTGGACTCTAATAAATGCCGGGTCTGCCAAAAAAAAAAAAAAAAAATGCCCCGGCTACTATTGGAAGATATATGGTACATGTGTTCGACCTCCGATTGGGCCAGACGACCCACTGTGAAGCATATTACTAAGCAGAGGAAAAGAAATTAACCTGAACTTTCTCAGTAGTGGCGAGGGAAGCAGATGAGGGACATGGGACGTATAGAAACTGTCTGCCCGGTGTCGTGCATGTGAGTCCTGTTAGAGGATGAGTGGGATCCACTTGTAGGGTCCACTTGTCTCTCTCTCTCTTCCCACGTTCCATATTCAGCTGTGGTTCTGATCAGGACAAGGTTCTCAGCTTGGATTATATGGTTCCAGTTTAGCTCCAACACCCAGATCTGCTCACAGGAACCAGGTCAGAGTTCTCAGGACCAGGTCACCGTCTTTGAGTCCCTCGGTCTGGACAAGCTGTGTGCTGTTTTCTCTCCACCACCAGCAGAGGGCAGTGCTGAGCTGTGTGAAGTCTGGTCCTGCAGAGTTCCGACCCGGTTCAGAGTTCAGTGGCTGGTCTGGGATCAGTTCTATAGCCAGACACCTTCAAAAGAATCTGAGTTGAAGAAGATCATGAGAAATAAGTCCACCTCATTGGACCAAATCAGAACCTGAAAGCAGAACCTCCTTCAGGTGCGTCAGCCTGACCTGCTCTGCAGCTGCATGTTTGCAGTTTGAACCTGGGATTTGATCATACATGCGCTCACTCAGCTTGCATGTATCTCAGATATCCTAATGTGAAGTGTAAAGCTGTCACTTATTCTGTGTGGAACCTGAATGCACCACAGACCTCATGATGGTGTATTCAGGATCAGTGGGACATTTAATGAGGAGCCTAGAAGGCTGATTCGCCTACAGCTCACGTGCTGCTTCATGCAGAGCTGCAGCTCAGAAATGTCCTCTTTACTCAGAAGGGGGAGCACTGTGTGCACATGCATGATGACAGCTCTGTCTGGATCGGCTGCAGTTCTGCTCGAGTCTGTGATGTCTTCCAGAAATGGGATTTGCAGCGTGCACTGAGGACCCCTCACTTTAATTTTCAATTACACAACCTGACAGGAAGAACAGTTTCAATCCCATCATGCCTCAGGACTGCATAGGAGGTGTAGAATTAGGCAAAACTTGGGTGGATCACAACAGTTAGGTCTGAGCTTCAACCCCTCATCGTTTTGTTGCTGCTGTTCACATCATCACAGCTGAGACTCTGTGGACGTTCTCCTTCATATGATCTGTAGATTTCCATCATGTATGTTCTAAAGATCAGTGTGTACATGTCTACATCCTTCCTGGAAATCTATGAAGTCAGTTCAGACATGCTGGTGATTTTGCATGGTTGCACAGTTGGAGTCGTCCTAACCAGCTCTTTTAAAGGGACGATACCATGCTGTTCTTAATCCTTTCAGAGTCAACTATATCCATATGTGATCATATAAAAGCTCCGGCACACTAAAGATCAAACGATGTATGAAATGTTCATTATTTTCATGAGCTCTTTTCCTTCTTGAAAGTGAGACTTCTCAATCTCAGACGCTCCGCCTCTGCGTTTGGCCCACAAAAACAAACATCTGAACTTTTGCAAAGATCGATGTGCACATTGTACAAATAAAATGAAAGTGTTTTGCCGCTCACTGCTAGCTCCACGGATAAAGTGTGTGTTTGTGTGGGTGTGTGTGTGTGTTCGGGGGGTGAGGGTGAGAGAGAGTCTGGGGGTGGGGATGGCACCACAACTCTTCCTGTTCTCATCTTGTGATGTCTGGTTTTTGTGGACTGGGAGGGGCTGGTGCTCAGGGCGCAGCGTTTCGAGGAATGCTTAGATGTGTGAATGGATCAAAATACTGCTTTGGGGTTGTTTATGGAGAAGAATGAACATTATATTACGCTTAAAAGTTTATTACCCTTAAAAGTTTAAACCGTTTATTTTGCATGATATAGGCCCTTTATAGTCCCACTGTGATCATCTCCTGATCTATTTTCAGAGCTTGCCCAGTATTTTTAATTATGTCTATTCCTTCTTTAGCCAAAATCTAAAAACCTGTGGTTTTCTAGGACATAGTTTCTGCAGTGCGACTGCAGTTTATCAGAAATTCATCTCTGAGTTTTAGACGTCGCTGTTGATGTGGAGTGAAAGTGCCTCCATTTCCAGTTATCCGTTTGTTTACACTCTGTACTGCTAGCTTACAGCCCCTCACACCCCCAGCCTAGCATTTTAGTTCTAACAGAAACAGTGAGCAATATCGGAGCTATCCACCTGTACAGTTCTGATCCAGATTCTAGCTCAGGCGGGGAAAACAAAGACGTTCGTGGATCTATTTGTCTGCTAGTCGATGCATGGAATGGGGCGGAGCAATGAGCTTGTAGCCCCGCCCAGTGTAGTTTGTTTAGTTTGTTGTTTGCAGAAGCACCGTTTTCATGAGTGGATCTTTAAATCTGAATACTGAGTGTAACCTTAAGAAAAACGGAACACTTGAAGAAAAACTACACCTAAAACTTATAACAAATATAATGTTTAGATGGAACCCACACTGGATTCCCCCAGGTTAAGCAACAGGCCACGCCCCCTTATCCCCCCAGAGAAGGAACAAGAAAATTCCACCTGAGAATGGAACACGCCCCCTGATGGTTACCTGCTGAACTGACCTGGCTCCATGTTTTCATGTGGTTGCAGGGTGAGGTGTTAAAGAGCCGGACCCCCAAACGGACCGGTTCTCCACAGAACTTGTTGAGATTCTGGGCGTGGAACCTTCGAGTGGGGGCTCACATTGGTGTATAAACCATCTGTTGCTTCATGTAAACATGCATGAGCACACGCTGAGCCCTCATTGCCTTAAAAGGAGCTACCCCAGCTCCCGTCACGTGGTGCACCAGCCAATCAGAGCGCTCCTGTGAGCCGGGGCAGCCGGTTCATGTTCTTAGAAACAGAAACGAACACCATGTTCTCTGCGCGTGCATGCGCAGCTTCAGTTGTTCTGAGAAACCCGGATGTGCACGTAAGGCCGGTCTGGGTGGGAGAGGGGAGGTTGTTGTGTCACGTGACAGATAAGTCACAGAGTTCATGGGCGCGCGTGTCAGACTCAGCAGAACCGGGTCTGTGAGACCCCTGCAGGTTACATAACGGCGGGTTGAATGGACCAAACCACTTCAGAGGGGCGGGGGAGTTAGGAAGGCCAGGACTTTCTCAGACCTGGACCCGGTCTCCGAACTGGAGTTGGACTGAAAACACTTCCTGAAACATGTGCGCGCGCGCCCGTTGACGCTCTGCCGCCTTAAACGGGCCTCGGACTCGGTCACACCTCCCCCTTCGTCAGTAAGGGAATGGAACAGTCCGACACGTAACCCATTGTTTACAAATCAAACGGCTTGTTGTTGGGAGCCGCGCGGCGGGCCGAGCGCGCGCACAGCCGGAGCAACGGGAGCCGCGTGAGCCGCAGACGTCCGCAGAATGCCGTGTCGAAAGGAGGATTTCCTGGTGCTGGAGCGCGCCGTGACCGGGGGCTCCAAGGACGTGGACGCGCTCATCTCCAGGATCGGAGAGGCGCTGCAGCTCCACGGCGGCAGCGCGAACACCGTGTCCGTTTCATGCCTGCGCGGCCTCACGGCCGGCGCGGGGGGGCTCAAACAGGCGGCCGCCAACCAGCAGAGTCCCGGCTGCTGCGTGAGGCTGCGGGGACAGCGGGGCGGCACGCGGGCCAGCCCCTACCACATCCCCCCCTCCCACTGCGAGGACTGGGACCACGTGAGACCGTGGAGGAAGCCGCGCTTGGACCGGGACCAGGACGAGTCGCGGCGGCTGCAGGAGCTGCTCCTGTCCGGGAACCTGATCAAAGAGGCCGTGCGGCGGCTGCAGGACTGCGGGGACTTCCGGCCTGCGGACGGCGTTTCCTGCTCCTAACGGAGCCGCGGCTCCGGGAGGACGGACTGGAACCGAGGGTTCCGCTTCGACCGTTTCTATTGAGTTTGTGGACTGTTAGCCGAGCTAAAGAGTGTGTTTACGTTCGCCCGCGTGTCGGGGGGTGGGGGGTGTCGTTGTTTACCGATCGGGACACAGCTGCGCGCATGCGCGGTGGGAGAGGACGTTGACGCGGACAATGAGTCACTTGAGACGCTCTCACCAGGGTTTTTCTCCCGTTTGTTTGTTATTTTGTGGGGGGTGGGGGCTTTCCATGTGTTTGAAATTCCAGTCAGGAATTTCATCTGTAATCACGTGACTGCTTCGTACCGGAGCTCTCTGTTCCTGAACTTCAGGGTTTGTTTAAATAAACAGCTTTACAGTAAACCGCTTTCTGCCTGTTTCGTGGTTAAGCTGCAGTCTGTCTTCATCGCTGGGGGGTCATTTGCTTTGGCTTTGACATGAGCGCCGCCCCAGGCCTGAGAAACGAGGTTGGATCAGATGTTCTGCTGCTGTCGGGGAACACGCACGTGCTACAGGTGAGCATGAGGTCTTATTGGCTCAAATCTGCAGGTAAGGAGGAGCTTTATGGTTCTCAATGACAGAAGACTGTCGACTGCGCATGCTCGCACACGGAGCATGAGGGCAACTTCCACCAGAGTTCCTGTAGATCTCCATCTGCAGACAAAACCAAACAGAGGACCGCTGGACCCGAACTTTCCCTCTCTTTGATGGGAGGAGCTTAGAATCCTGAGGCTGGCATGCATTCCGGGACTTCACACTTGCCCACCTGTCTCTGATTATCTTAACAAGATAAAAACAAACATTTATGAGAGAGAGGATGTTCAGTATAGTGTAAAAGGAGGTGGAGCCTCTCAGCCACAACCCTCTGCGTTTTCTGACCATCATCCTCATCTCCATGGTGACCTGATGATGCTGAAGGCTTTATTAACCTGTGAGAAGCCTCACTGCTGCTCCCAACGGAGCACGTCACCAACACACACACAGAGACAGAGAAGGGGCAGTGGTGGGTTTTAAAGGGAATGTTTGTCAAACAGAATGTCGGAATGTTAAAGACGGTACAACTTTTTCAGTGGATGCTTATTAGCTGATCTGTAAATGAAAAACAAGGGAAGGACGGTCATTTGGACCAAGGTTTTTCTTCTGGAACGAGAAAGGAAAACAGTCTCTAAAGAAATCTTGATTTTGACTTAACCTTTGACTGCAAATGGTCACTGTGGACTGAAAAAATTGAACATTGTCCATTAAGATTCTACGATATTTATAGTGTATGACTAGATCTAAAAGTCCAATTTAAAGTTGAGATATTGGGAGGATTTAAAGGAACACGTCCTTTCTTGCCAAACCACGTGGTTTGTTCTTGGAAACATTTAGGTTCAAATACAGTCTAGGCAAGCCAAGTTGTAGTTAATTGAAGCTACACTGCAACTTTTTTGTCACCATGTCTGGCGAGGGGGGCGACGGAATAGAGGGCTGTGTCATCAGCGTAGAGGTGGATGGAGAAGTCTCCTTTAGAGAGAGCTATGTTGTAGTTAGAGTAGATTGAGTAAAGATTGGGTCCAGTGATAGATCCCTGTGGTGACACAAAGAGGTTGAGAAAAACATTGCTCTGATTTAACGTATAGTAATCTTCCTGTGAGATAGTCTGTCAATATCAATAGTCAATATCACAAAGCCTGTCCATAGGACAGGAGTGATTAACAGTCAAAAGCTTTAGCTAAGTTAAAAAAATGACAGCACATTGCATTTTAGCGCCTAAGACAGAGGTGATGTAATTTAGAACTTTAAGAGTTGCTGTTACACGCCCATAACCAGTTCTGAGATCTGATTGGACAGGAGATAAGATACTCTGACAATCCAAGTAATGTGCAAGATGATTATTATTTACAAGTCTTTCTAAAACATTAGCAAGACGAGGAAGAATGGAGATAGGTCTGTAACAGTTGGGATACAGCATCAGATACAGTGATGTGCTGTGAGCTTCACGGCTGATGAGGCTCTGAAGTCATCAGTCAGATTTACAAACATGAACCCTACAGAGAAGCCTGTTCACCATTTGATTGGCAGCAGTTCAAGTGTGTTGTTTAACATTTCAAGATTATTCTTCAGTTCATAAACTGCAGCAGAGGAAAGAAAACAAAATTGTTATTGACTTTTTTTTTAATGAAGTCTGTGCGCTGCTCCTTCTGAAGAAACATGGATAACCTGTTTGTAGAAGTCTTCCTTTTCTTTCTTCAGTTTTAAAAGTCTCTCCGTCTCCATGGAGATCACTGCCAGTGACGTATCTAAACGTGGACTTCAGTGACGTAATCATCCATAAAGAAAATGATGCCAAACAACATTAAAGAATAACTGGATGGCTGCACTTGACTTGCTAATTCTCATTTTCTTTGGCCCCGATGTCACACTCTCTTGGCTCACCAGCGCCCTCTGCCTTGAGGCCGGCGTACTGCGGGCCTCACCTAGTGTATTTCTAAAGTGCATTTTTAGTGGATAAAAAGACCAAAAGACTCACAAACTGACACCAATGTATTCAGACATTAAATAATTAAAGAGAAAGTATATTTTATGATGACAGAAAACCCGAAACAGTGAAGCGTATGAGTCAACTGCAGCTCCAGTCAATGTGTGCGGCGCAGTCTGGGTGCAGGGGAGGCATGGGTTGCTGGTGCCTCACCTGCTGCTTACCTGTGTATTTGAATAGGAAATTGGTAAATTTAATACTTTTGTATCAAAGAAACACTGAAAACGCATACAGAAAAAAGTAATCATCTAATAGACATGTCTAAACAAATGTTATTTTATTTTTAATAAGTAAATTCATCTTATGTAATTTCTGTATTTTTAAGCTATATTTGAGGCACAGCCTCACCTGACTGCAAATAACTGATGAGATGCTAAAATACCATCAATATCAAGTGAAAGCAGCAGACCGGGAGACGGTTTATTTATTTATTTTCCACATTGTGCATTGTTTGTAAAATCTTTTTTACGCAGTAAAAGCTATTCTTTAAAACGGTTCGATTCTGCTTTGCGGACAATTAGTAAGGACTTGTTTCTGATTTGCTTAAATGCCAGAATATCAGCTGAGGACCTCGTAAATCCAGCTTTTTCCCATGCTATATTCTTTTCTCGGAGAAGAACAGTGAGCTCACGATGACACCATGGACTGTGCTGACCTTATATTCCGAGCTGTTTGATCAGAGCATGCTTATTTATCACATCTTTGAATAGCTCACGAATTAGTTGTAATGTGTTGTCAACAGTAGGAATCAAGCTGATGTTAGACCTGTCCACATCTGCCAATTCATACAGAAATGCTTGGGGGTTAACATTTGTAAGATTTAGTTTGTAAATAATCTGCTTCTTTACAAAGAGTTACAACAAGGAATTAACAAGGAATTACAAACACAAACAGGGATCACAAATGTCTGCACAAAACACCACTGAGAAATACTTGTCAGGGGAATTAGTGAGAATAACATCAGAAAGAAATGCCGTAAATGGGTTTTTGTCTCAAGCCTAGTTAGAGACGTAATAATCTCATGTAGATTTACAGCATCAAATTGCTGTAAAATCTTGTCAGGCGACTTTAACACTTTCTAATTTAAATCAGCATTGGTAAATAGGGATAATACATTACAAAGATATAATGTGCAGGCCAGAGCTGATGGTGGATGATGAGAGCCAGCAACTGACTGGGAGAGATTTTTAGAGCCTAAAGCCGCATTCACACTGGACGCAATTCGTGCAACAGGGGCGTAGAGATTCAATGTTAATTAAATGTACAGACGCGATCTGAGGTCCAGGCGCGGCTTCAGTTCAGCAAAGGTCCGATTAGAGAGGCGCGGCCCGATTTGGGCAGGAGACACAGCGAGGTCAACAAATCAGGCACTCAGCTTTGGGCAGGTGACGTTTTCCTGGAGACTGTTGGGTGTAGGCGGAATACACCATGGACAGGTCGCCAGCTCGTCACAGAGCTCATGGAGATAAAGTGAAAGAGCTCCTTATGCTAGCCAGGCACCTGGTGGAGAGCATAGTGAGCTCTGCAGCACAGGGTCCGACTGAGCTAGCGGGCTCGCCACCCAGGCTGCCAGTCCCTGGGGAGTGGAGCTTGCTAGGCTGGCCCGCTGGCAGCTGGCTGGTTGGTAGACACAGAGCTGCCAAGGGTGTCCTCGTAGCAGGGAAGACCCCCCCTTCCAGCTCCACGTATTTCTGACGTTTTTCTCATTTTTATCAACACAATAATAAAAAAAATCCTCCAGTTTTATTTTTACTTTCCCCCTCTCGGGTTAATGCTTAAACTGGGTCACAGTCACAAACAGATGGAAGTACTGTTTAAAGCGGCCATCAGGCGCAGCTCTGCTGCAGGAGTGAGACACACGATAGTGAGAGAGGCTCTGAAGGATCTGGTGAACCCAGACACGGCGACATGCTTGCCGGCGCCTCTGTAGAGGCGGAGGAGGCCCCGCCTCTAAGGGTAGGGATGCCAGTTAAGGCTAAGTCTGTTAAGTTTAGTACAGCAACTGATTATTGTTTATATTGTATGACCTTTTTAATGTTCTTTGCATAAATACCCATTTGAAGCCCATTGGGACGGCTATGGTTGTGATCTTGGGCTATATAAATAAAAGTGAATTGAATTGTAGAGCTTTCCAACACATATAAACCCAAGCTACTTGCTTAACATTATCCATGTTTTCCATTATGTGGTCAACGAATTAAGTCTAGGAAAGCTTTGGTGGGTGCGCTGCAGTCAGGGCATCAAGGTGTCAAGGACATTTTAGGGCAGATCAAGTAGTAAATTTGACACAAGTCAAAAGAGAGGTGGCAGACGCAAATCTGAATCACGTCCGCTGTGAATGCAGCCTAATGTTGAGAATGAGCAGATCAAACTGTGTTGGCATCAATTTAGCCAGAGTTACTGAGCAGTCAAGGTGTTGTTTTGTGTAAATTGCCACACCCTCACCTTCAGTAGGCCTGTCTTGTCTAAACATATCATAGCCTGGCAGATGCAACTCAGGATAGGAAATGAACTTTCTTAACCAGGTATCAATATATCAGGATGTGATCCATTCACCCAAACTTTCACATCATCCATTTTCAATAAGATGCTTCTTGCATGTATATACAGAAAGCCCATCATTTACAAGAGCAAAAGTCCCCTAAAGTCGAGTTTTTTTAGGCCTATATCTGTGAAAGATAGACCAACGTCTGCAGCTGGACCGAGATTTGAGTGTATGTTTCCAGAAATCAAAAGGAGAAGGATAATTAGAGTACAGGATAAATATTGTGCTGGATGTGGCTGATGTTTCCTGATGAATGATTTTGGGGCATTTAAAGGCAACACAACAGCTTGAGATGATATTCTTACAACATGGCCTGAAAACGACTGAGTGTGACAATGAAAAAAATACATAGTTTGGCAACAAACAGACCAAGGTCTCTATTTGATGCATCATTGGAGTGTGAGAAAGTGGCAGGTGAGTTCAAAGTTAAAAATTCTTGCACCCTGCCAACAACAACCAAATACAAACAGCCAAAGCAACTGAAGAGATGTGCATCACAAGCTCAGAACCTCAGGCTGGGGACACTGCTCGCGGCTAGGTGAACTGAAAATCGGCTGTCAGTCTGGTGGTAGCTAGGAATCTTCACAGGCCTCATAGTTGCTGGAAGCTGATGGAAGCTGGAAAGATACTGTTGACCTGGTGATAGCTGGCATCTACTACTTGTTCTTGCTAATATTATGGCATTAGCTGTAACATCAGGAAGAATCTTCATAGTTCTACCACCACAGTTCATCTCCGCCGCTGCTCCGTGTGCTAGCACGCTCACGGCCCCTCAGCCACAGCATCTCCAGGACACTGGTAGTGTAAGCAACCCTCAGGTTTACGCCTCCTGTGCCCCCGTCCCCCACAGAGCCACGGGCCAGCCTCTTCAACATCTCCGCGTGACGTAGCGCCGCCTCCCGTATCTTCAGAGTGAAGTAGCAGACGGAGAAGCGGTCATTGATGATGGCAATGGGCAGTGCCAAAATCAGGATGCCAGACAGGATGCAGAAGAAGGCAAGAACCTTTCCCACCACTGTGTCAGGACGGATGTCCCCGTAGCCCACTGTGGTCATGGAGGTGGTTGCCCACCACCAGGCAGTCGGCACGCTGGTGAAGGTGGTGGCGGGAAGATCGTGCTCCAGAGCAAACGCCATGGTGGCAAAGATGGAGATACCAACACAAAGGAAGAGGAGCAAGAGGCCAACTTCCTCGTAGCACTGAGTGATGGTCATCCCCAAAGACCGGAGACCTGGACGGGCAGACCACAATCAGAACCAAGAACCAGACACAGATACCTGGGCTGGATCTCAGGTTCTGTGTTCTCTCTTGAGAAACAGAACAGAATAGTTTTTTCTGTCCCACAGACCAGGTCCTGGTCCTAGACTGAAGGACCAGATGGTTTTCAAGAAGAATTTGCAAGCAAGAAAGCAAGAATTTGACAACCGCCACAAACTCAAAAACTTGCCAACATTTACACCAACCTGGTGAGAATGGGGCCAAAATCTCTAAAAAAAAAAAAAGAGTCAAAATCCACTAATAACACCAAAACACACGTGTCAGGTGGATATCCAAAGAAAGTTTTGAAGTTTGTGACGAAATGAAATTTGGCAATTTTCACATTTTTGCACAAAATGGAAAAAGTAAACTTTTGTTGGAGTGATCCTCACATAATTTCACACGCCACCTGTTTAAGTCTTTTTGAATTTCCAAAACAAAGTCTTCTTTAGCACTAGATGTCAATTAAAACTCCTCGGGATTTTCATCTGCCAACACTTCCAGTATTATTGGGGAAAATGTTGGTTTTAAAGTTTGTAGATTTTGAATGGCAACGTGGCAAGCTCACAAAAGTGGTGTTTCCCTGTTGCTCGCATATTCTTTACCGGAATGTTGTGAAGATTTATTAAATGAATTATTGTCTCAAGCTGATCAAAATTATATGACAAAATAAACATATTAGAAATGTGGGCGGGGTTAACAAAACTTCTCAGTTACAGAGGAAATTCAAGTATTAATTTTGCTGAATCTTCTAAAAGTAACACAGTCCTCATAAGTAGACATACTCTGGAAGAAATGATGATTTCTTGGTCACTTTTCATAGAAGATATTTGATGACACAAACACGTTTTATTCACTCATATTTAGTGCTTGGGTTGAGCCAATTATTGTTGACACTTTTTAAATCCTAATGACTGCAGAAACTTCTCAAATGACCCTGTTCAAAAGTTTACATCCTCTGATGACTGTTGTAAAAACGTGAACACAAGCCGATCCAAAAGGGTTTGAAAGGCAGCTACAGGTAACCCTCCTCACCTGTGACCCGTCTGCCTGTAATCAATGTGTGCACAAAAGGTTTTGGAGTTTCTGCTCCCAACAAACCTTTACATCCTTCAGCCAGTGCTGCACTGAAATCTCTGGATCCTGAGTCATGGGGAAAGCTAAAGAGATGTCAAAAGATCTACAGGAAAAGGTAACCGTACTATACAAAACAGGAAAAGGATATAAGAAGAAATGCAAGGAACTGAAATGCCAGTCAGCAGTGTTCAAACTTTGATCAAGAAGTGGAAAGTGAGGGGTTCTGTTGAAACCAAACCACGGTCACAAACATTTGTCACAACTGCCAGAAAAATCGTTAGGGATGCAAAGAAAACCCACAAATAACTTCAGCAGTGATCCAGGACTCTGAAAAACTGATGTGGGTGTTTCAAGGTGTCCAGTAAGGAGGCACCTGAAGGAAAATGGCTGCATGAAGACTTTTTTGGGCAAATCCCACAAAAAACCCAAACAGCTCAGAGATGAGCCTTCAGTCTTCTGAACCAAAGTCACTTGGAGTGTTGAGACCAAGACTTAAGCATAAACGCTACATTTGGATAGGAGTCAACAAGGCCTACAATAAAAATAACACCATTCCTATTGTCAAACACGGAGGCAGATTGCTGATGGTTTGGGGATGTGTGAGCTACAAAGACACAGGAAATTTGGTAGAAATTGAATGCAAGAAAGTTGAATGCAGCACGTTATCTGAAGATACTGGAGGAAAACTGTCACTCTTCAACTCAGAGGCTGAGAACGAAACGCACTTGGACATTTCAATAGGACAACGATCCAAAACACAAGGCCGAGTCCAGCTGTCATGGTTCCAACAGAATCCGGTGATGGTTCTGGAGTGGCCGTCTCAGTGTCCTGACCTCAGTGTTAGTGAACCACTCTGACGAGAACTCAAACGGGGAGTTCAAGCAAGGCAGCCCGAGACTTTAAAGGAACTGGGGGTTTTCTGCCAAGAAGAACAGGCTGCTTTACCGTTAGAGAAAATAAAGAACCGCATCCACAGCGACCACCAGAGACTTCAGGCTGTTATTGATGCAAAAGGAGGCAAAACGAGGGATTAAGGACTGCGGGGCGTAAACTTTAGAACAGGCTCATTTGGGAAGTTTCTGTTGCTATTGTATCTAACAAGAAATGGCTTCATCCAACCACTAACCATGAGTGGAAAAAGTTTCTGTTATCATTCATATTTACTAAAAAAAAAGCCTATAATTCATCAATTCTTTCAGGGAATGTAAGCTTATGAGCACAACTGTAGCGCCTGCGGGCCATGCAACACCAATCCCAGCGAAACCATTAAGTCAGTATAAATGATGGTTTCTGCTTCTCGGAAATTCTCATAAAAACACAGAACTTCCGAGTAATAGTTCTCTCAGAACCAGAACCACTACAAAGATTAATAAGAGGAGCAGCAGTGAAGTCCTACGTTTCTGCAACTCCTTCAATGCATTGAAACAACTGAAATCCAGCTGCTACTTCTGGCAGATTCATGGTGACTCCTGGACATTGACACTTCTCTATGCTGCCAAGGAGCCAACGACTCAAGTCATGTCAGAACCTGGTTGACTTGAAGTTAATGGATCCTCATGAAGCATCTGAAACCAGAACCAAAACCTCCTGAACAAAATTACTCTCACCAAACTTTCTATTGCTTTCTCACCTGTGGAGTGTCGGCCCAGTTTGAGCATGCGCAGTGAACGCAGGAGGCGGAGCACCTGCACCACTCGGCCCATGTTCTCCAGCTCAGTGGTTCCCCTGTGAAGGTTCTCCACCAACAGCGTGACATAGAAGGGCAGGACGGCCAGCAGGTCGATGAGGTTGGGGATGCTGCGGCTGAAGCGGCACTTGTCTCTGACGCACAGGAAGCGTAGGAGCAGCTCGCCTGTGAACCACACCACACAAACGTACTCTAGCACGTCCAGCAGCCAGGGAGCACTTAGCCCCCACTCGCCCAAGTTCTCCCCCAAATCCAATGAGATCAGAACCATATTGATGATGGACAACACCACAAAGAACATGGAGAGTGACCCCACAGTGCGAGCGGCACAGGAGGATTCAGGCTTCTCCAAGAGGTCCCACAGGCGCTGGCGGAGAGCCGGGTAGGCGGCCCCCACAAAGTCCTCGTCCTGGTTGTTGGCCTCAAACCCTCGGCGCTCCTCAAGCGACTCCCTCTGCTCCTTTCGGCGGTAGTAGCGCTCTTGGCAGCAGGGGTGGATGCAGAGCTCGTCCAGGCCCCAGTACTGGATTTCCTGCAGAAAGGAGATCTCGCATAGCTCCTCCATGACATGCAGGTGACCTGTGTGGTAGAAGTTCACCACATACCTGCAACCAAACACAAGAGCACAGTCAGGAGACCCATGACCTGCTCAGGAAGGGGAGGCGGGAAACAGCAGCTGTCATGTAGATCAGAAGGTTGGATGAGATCTAAAATGTTCGTCTGCACACCATCATGAGTTCTCTTGAATAACTCTGTTCTTTGAGCTCTTTGTGGAGAACACTAACATTCTGCTCTTGTTGGAGCTGCAGGAAAATCTTATTTTTTTACCACTAGTTATTTCTCCAGCTTGACTGAACTCAGTGTGAGAAGCAGCCTCCAAAAATGTCCTTCCATCCTTCCTGCCTCAGCTCATCACAGCTCCTCTGATTTTCTCACCTCCTGACAGAAAACTGCTTTTAACTGAAGCATCAGACCAGGGACAGAAGAACATCACAGATCTCCAAAAACAGCACTGAACACGTTGGATTTGCTAGTTCTGACCTTCAGGTCCATCAGGATGCACATCTTCCTCCCATGACTGAACTCAGAGAAACCTCTGATGATCCTCTAAAGCAGGGCTGATTTCCAGAAACCTAGCTCTCTGCTGCTCATTACCTGGATCAGGTGTGTTTGGCCAATAAGGAGCTTCAGTGGCAGGTTGGTTGGAAAACATGTAGGGTTAGGGTTAGGACACGAAACCTGGATTTTTCTTTTACTAACTTGTCCTGTCAAACAACTGAGCAAACCGATCAGAGCTGAAGGCCTCTTCAGGACCAGTTTTTCTTTTTTAATAAATCTGCAAAATGTAAAAGATTCGGTGTTTTTTGCCAATTATGGGGTCCTGTGTGTACATTATTGAGGAAAAAAATGAACTGAAATGATTTTAGAAAATGGCTGCAAGATAACAAAGAGTGAAAGATGTAAGGGGGTCTGAATACTTTCTGTACCCCCTGTAAATGCGTAAGCTACCATTTTCAACAGGAACGCTTCCTGATAGGATGAAAATTGCAAAGATAAAACCCATTCATAAAAATGGAAACAAGCACTCTAACCAGAGACCAATATCACTACGACCACAACTTTCCAAATTATTGAAAATTAACATACAAAAAAGTTTAAAAAAAGAAAGAGCAATTACAGCTTTAAAAGACGAGATTTTCAAAACGTTCAGAACAAAAATGAAGGAAAAAAGTGTTTGAGTGCAGAATATCAGATTAAGGAATAATCTTGAGAAATCAACCAAAGATTCAAACTCAATTATAACATTTAAAAAAACAAATGCTCAGACAGTAAATATAGGCATGTGGAGAATAGATTATAAATTAAAAAAGAAAAAAATCGGAGGCATTAGGTGTATTTTCTTTGTTTGTTTCTTGCTGATGCTTTTGATGTTTGTTTTGTTTTAACCTTTGTTGCTTTTGACAGCCAGTTGATGTATTTCTGTTGTATAACAAAGAGAAAGAGTTAAAGTAGCTTGATTAGTTTAGCTAAATGGGGCAGAGATAATAAGTTTTCATCTTTCTGTTCCCCCTTCATTTGAATGAAAAACCAGAATGTTATGTAATTTATTGTTGTGTGTTATGAAAATGAGCTAAATAAATAAAATAAACATTCTTACAAAGTTACTTCAACTATTAGCTGACTGACAGTTTCTAGATGGAGGAAGCTGATTGGCTGTGGCGACCTCTGAAGGGAAAAGCAAAAGAAGAAGATATGAGGCCTGGATTCTGAAACCTCTGTTCTAAACCAAACATCGTGAAGACATGTTGAATAAAGGTGTTGGAAAATTTGTCTTCACTATTTGATCTTATCTGGGCTGATCCCCCCACCTGAACCTGTAATAATGCCTCAGGGTGGAAAGGCGTCACCTACTGGAAGGTTTGTGAGTTTCTGTCGAAGAAGAACTCATTCTGGATTAAGTCGGCGTCGTCACAAAGCTCCAGAACTGAGTCCGTACTGCAGCGGGCCAGTTTTCCCAGCCGGGTCTCGGGATGAGATGCCAGCAGCTCCTGGGACAGCTGGAAGTGGCTCCCCCCCACGTTGATGATGAAGACATCTAGAGGGGGGGTGCAGGTGGCTGGCAGGTTGCTGAAGAAAACGCTGGAGCCAAGAGACAGCAGAGATGTGCTGCTGCCGACGACCTCTGACCTCGCCATGGATCCAGAGAGAGGGGGGCTGATGGGGAGAAGACAGGAAAGTGTTAGGGGCTTTTTTGCCCACCAGGGGGCGCTGCTCTCCCTATGTAGGAGCCTGATTGGTCCATTTAGAAGCTGCTTCATATGAGTGCAGCATCAAAGCCTGATCCAGTTACACCTCCACTCTGATAACCATGAGCTCATTTATGCTGTTAGGAAAGAAGAACATGTTCATGAAGATGTAAGAGTTCTGTGGGATGAACGTGAACATGTTCACGTTCCTATGGAAGAACGTGAACATGAACGTGAACATGTTCACGTTCTTATGGAAGAAAGTGAACATGTTCATGTTTCTATGGAAGAACGTGAACATGTTCATGTTCCTATGGAAGAACGTGAACATGTTCATGTTCCTATGGAAGAACGTGACATGTTCATGTTTCTATGGAAGAACGTGAACATGTTCATGAAGATGTAAGAGTTCTGTGGGATGAATACTACATGTTCACGTTCCTATGGAAGAACGTGAACATGTTCATGTTCCTATGGAAGAACGTGAACATGTTCATGTTCCTATGGAAGAACGTGACATGTTCAAGTTCCTATGGAAGAACGTGAACATGTTCATGAAGATGTAAGAGTTCTGTGGGATGAATACTACATGTTCATGTTCCTATGGAAGAACGTGAACATGTTCATGTTCTTATGGAAGAACGTGAACATGTTCATGAAGATGTAAGAGTTCTGTGGGATGAATACTACATGTTCACGTTCCTATGGAAGAACGTGAACATGTTCACGTTCCTATGGAAGAACGTGAACATGTTCATGAAGATGTAAGAGTTCTGTGGGATGAATACTACATGTTCATGTTCCTATGGAAGAACGTGAACATGTTCATGTTCCTATGGAAGAACGTGAACATGTTCATGTTCCTATGGAAGAATGAACATGTTCATGTTCCTATGGAAGAACGTGAACATGTTCATGTTCCTATGGAAGAATGAACATGTTCATGTTCCTATGGAAGAACGTGAACATGTTCACGTTCCTATGGAAGAACGTGAACATGTTCATGTTCCTATGGAAGAATGAACATGTTCATGTTCCTATGGAAGAACGTGAACATGTTCATGTTCCTATGGAAGAACGTGAACATGTTCATGTTCCTATGGAAGAACGTGAACATGTTCATGTTCCTATGGAAGAACGTGAACATGTTCATGTTCTTATGGAAGAACGTGAACATGTTCATGTTCCTATGGAAGAACGTGAACATGTTCATGTTCCTACGGAAGAACGTGAACATGTTCATGTTCCTATGGAAGAACGTGAACATGTTCATGTTTCTACGGAAGAACGTGAACATGTTCATGTTTCTATGGAAGAACGTGAACATGTTCATGTTCTTATGGAAGAAAGTGAACATGTTCATGTTCCTATGGAAGAACGTGAACATGTTCACGTTCTTATGGAAGAACGTGAACATGTTCATGAAGATGTAAGAGTTCTGTGGGATGAATACTACATGTTCACGTTCCTATGGAAGAACGTGAACATGTTCATGTTCCTATGGAAGAACGTGAACATGTTCATGTTCCTATGGAAGAACGTGAACATGTTCATGTTTCTATGGAAGAACGTGAACATGTTCATGTTTCTATGGAAGAACGTGAACATGTTCATGTTCCTATGGAAGAATGTGAACATGTTCATGTTCCTATGGAAGAATGAGAACATGTTCATGTTCCTATGGAAGAACGTGAACATGTTCATGTTCCTATGGAAGAACGTGAACATGTTCATGTTCCTATGGAAGAACGTGAACATGTTCATGTTCCTATGGAAGAACGTGAACATGTTCATGTTTCTATGCAAGAACGTGAACATGTTCATGTTCCTATGCAAGAACGTGAACATGTTCATGTTCCTATGGAAGAACGTGAACATGTTCACGTTCCTATGGAAGAACGTGAACATGTTCACGTTCCTATGGAAGAACGTGAACATGTTCACGTTCCTATGGAAGAACGTGAACATGTTCACGTTCCTATGGAAGAACGTGAACATGTTCACGTTCCTATGGAAGAACGTGAACTGTTTACAAAATTCTAGTTCTGTTGGCTACATCTTGTGCTGTGATTCAAAGTTGTGAAGCATAACTGATAAAGCTGTTCTTCTTTTGTAGTTCATTTCAGTCGGGTTCTGCTCCCAGAAGGTCTGATCATGAACAATGGGATCCAGGATGGGTGGGGACAGATGTGTTTGAATTGAGGAGAATTCCTGACAGAACCAGAAGGTGATGCTCAGGAGCAGCAGAACCAAAAAAAAGCAACTTAGAAACAGAACCTCGTGGACTCAGTTCTGCATAGACATTCAGCTGTCGTCGGACGTGGGTGAGGCTGGGGGAGTGCAGCGAGGAGCAGGAACACAGAGGCTGGTTTGACTCAAGCCCGCGGACAGAACCATAAGGTGTTTGGATTGGCTGCAGGGCTTCCTTCTGCTTCTTCCGACCTTCATGACTTCAAATTACTAGAACACATGTTCTGGATCAACCGGGAATTGACGGGAAAACACCAGTCCTTCAGAGCAGGCCGGTCAAAGCCAATCAGCCGGTCCTTCTGCTCAGCAGGAACCACATCTGATCTTTCTGGTAAAAAAGACTGAAGAACAGAAAAGATCTCACCTGATCCAGAGGAGGATGCTCGGGGGGGACGAACAGCTCTGAGCTGCTGGAAGGTCCGGGAGCGTCTGCGCTGCAGCCGAGGTGGGAGGCACAGAGGAGGAGGGTGACCCACTTATCTTCAGTCAAACCAGAAAAGGTTGCTGTGATGCTGCAGGACTCCATGCCTCAGAGTGGCAGGAAGAGTCGTTTCCATGGAAACGCCTGATTTCCTTCAGGGCTTTCGGTGAGTAAACTTTCCGAGTTTCTGTGTGGATGTCTTTGTTCTGCTCCTTACTTAGTCCAACTTAATCCTTCAACTCCTCTGTGGAGGATGACAACCAGCAGCTCCTGTAGACCGAAGGAGAACTTTGGTCTTTGCTGCTGTTTGTGAGCAGAGGAGCTCTGAGGAGAACTCAGGAGGAAGAGAACTGAGGAGGCGGCTGCAGTTGACCAACCGCTTCCTGAATGAAGCTCAGTGAAGATGGGAATCTGCTCCACCTTCTCTGACTGGAGGTTTCAAACAAATGAGTCAGTTCTGTTCTGTGGTTCTGGACTCATTCCCAGACTGAGAAATTCCAATCAAGTGATCAGAGTCAGATCAGAGGTGAAGCCTCTTGTGTTTGACATTTTTACTGTTACAATCAGAGGTTAGAATATTTGTATAAATACTTTCTGTATTTGAGGCTAAACTTGATTTTGTTCTTTGGTTGAACCAGATGGAGAGTTTATGTTCTACTGAGGTGGAACACACGGTCACCCCCACACCAACACCCCCGCCAAAGCAGCGGCTGTAGCCAGGCCCCCCCCCCATGGAGAGTGCAAACTCCAACCCAGCCAAAAGAAAAGCCCCCCCACCAGAGGAGCAGCACACCACCAATCGGGAGTTCTGGGCACCCCACCCCCCACCACAGGCACAAGCCAGCGCCCCCCAAGAGAGAACCGTCCCACACTCCAGGCAACCACCTGTTCACCCCAGAAGAAGTCCAGGAGAAGGTCAAGAAGGCCCAACCTGAGCATCAAAGGAACGTCACGTGACCAGAGTCTAGGACAGGTGGAACAGAAGAATGAAAACCAGACGAACATCTGAGACCAACAGTTCCAGCTGTGATGAGAAGGAGCTCCCAGGACTGAGCGGAACCGCGTCTCTGTCAGGAGACTTCAGGTGAAGGAGAGGAAACGAAGGAAGATGTCAGAGCATCAGGAGGAAGAGGAAGAGGAAGAGGAGCTGGATGGACACATGGAGAGGAGGACCAACATGGAAGAATACTGCTGACCCTCCGGACCAGGAGGGGCAGGACGCCGCCCGCCTCACACCAGGAGAAGAAGACTGTCCAATCAGCGGCCCCGGCGCCGCAGGCTCCGCCCTCGAGAGAAACCGCCATCGTGAAATCAAACGGACTCAGTGACAGGTAAGCCGCGCGCGGGTCTTCCTGAAGGGGTGGCCGTCCGCACAGCTGCGGGATTCAAACCGTAACTTATTGTGTCTGAAGTGCCGCCGTTCGCGTCCCTCAGCCTTTGGGTTTCAGGTTCTGGCTTAGTTCGCTCTGGTTTGTTTGGTTCGACCTGAACTCCTCTGCGCATGCTCAGTGGGGTAACTAGCCGGCGGCGGCGCGTGCTCTCCGTGAGCTTTCTTAGATAAGTTTATGTTTTTCTTTCTTTTTTCATAAACCCGCGAGCACGCCCTTAAACCGAGCGCGTGGCGCCGGAAAGACTGCAGTCATTGCATGAAGATCCTTTTCCGGTTTATGCAGAAAGTAACTGAAGTTTATGAGGACAACCGGAAGTGCAGCCTTCAATGCGATGTTATGGAAACCGTCTCTGTGTCGTGTAAACGTGTTCTGGGAGCAAAGATTGAAACATTTCTGTTTCATGGAAGCTGAAAAAATGCTTTTGGAAAAAGCTTGCAGTTCTTATTGACAAACTACAGTGGGCGGGGCCACAAGCTCCCAGCTCCGCCCCATTCTGATGCATCAGAGATCCACAAACGTCTGTTTTCCTCGTCTGGGCTGGAATCTGGATCACATCGCGTCAAATCCTTGGTCTCCTTTGTCCTGGTCTTCTCGGTGTGGATCAGAGGTCTTCTCATCCCATCGGTTCCATAAATTACCACCTTTCATTCCCACTAATGAGAAAACCGGGTTTCTGCAGGCGGTCCTGACATTTTACCGTTAAATATGCTTCAGAATTGACCTCATTTAATAGTAATGGACTTTGTTAGCGCTTGCCATGTTTGCTGTCCAATGAGGCCGTGACCTCTGACCCCTGCCCATACACCGTTTTTTAAAGAAGTTCATATTTGATTATAAATGAAAAACATTTTTTTGTCCCTGATGAAAGTGTTTTAGTGTGATGGGGTTGAGACTCGGGTGCCTTCAATGGTAAACTATTGGATTATTTTAAAGTCATTTAGTTCAATCAAAGTTCTCCTCGTGCAGAATAAGATTTCTGTTCCATGCTAACAATTTGAAGGAACGCAGAACATCCAAAAGCTGGTTCTAGAAGGAGGCTGAGGCCTCTCGGATGAGTGGAGAAACGTTTACAGACCGTGTTTTGTCCACGTCACCGGGATGAATGCAGACCTTCAGCGCCTGAACCAGTGTCTGCCCATCAAAACCCCGTCACTGTCTGCTGCCCTGGAAGACCTTCATGGTATTTCAACTGTAAATAAACGTCATTTATTTGTCGACGTTTGTCTGAAATATTGAGAACTATCATAAATTCAGCATTTTTCAGCGCACATCTTCAACAAATGAGTTTGGTTTTAGGATTCAAGTGAGCAAAATGTTTCATGTTAGTTTTCTGTTTGTTGTGATTCGCGTAGAAATATAGAATCTTTTGAGACAAATTGATAATATTCATTGAGCTTAGTGTTTTTCATGAGATTGATGATCAACAATCACAGTAAAAGGTTTTTCTGAGACTTGAATGTTTGAATGACTTTGTAATAAATGGAAAAATAAAACTTTTTTGTCAAAAGTGAGTCCAGTAGGAGTCATTCTTGTGGAACGACTTGGGTTCTGTTGGTTCTGTTGAGCTCAAATCAAATGCTATGAGTGTGATGTCGTCGTTTTGTAACAGTGATGTCGTCATTTGCAGGATTTGCACCGCCATGGGCAGCTCCACAGCGTCTGAGGAGAACCATGAGGAAGCGAGTCCGGACCGGAGCGGATCCATGGAGTCCTGTGAGGAGAACCATGCGATCAGGTGAGCTCGCCTGTGTACCCGCTGCTGAACGTCTGCTCTGCTGCAGCTGGGGGGGGCGACGTCCTTCAGGGAAAGCGGGCCAAGAAGACGGTGGAGAGGCTGGACTTCCAGGCCCCCAAACAGAAGGAGAAGCTGAAGATCGGGGATGGTATGCTATCAGAGCCAACTTGACCCCTGTCCCCTTGCTCAGCAGCTGACCGCGTGTTCAATTCCCACCCTGCAGGTACTGGAGACAAACTGGGGGACATTCCTCGCACCTCCTACCAGATCAGCAGGATGAAGCCAGCAGACCTGAAGCCGCTCCACTCAATCCTGTACGACCGACCCGGGAAGGTAAAGCCCGCAGGAGCGCAGTCGGCTGAGAACGTTCTCCTCACTGAGTTCCTTTCAGGTGTCCACCATGAAGAAGAACCTGCGTCTGTTCAACGGGTTTCCCTTCCAGGCGGACAGCGAACAGTTCCAGCGGAAACGGGACAAGCTGCTGAAGTGAGTGTGAGCTGGAACGTCTGCCGATCTGCTGCCAGAGACCACAGCTGCTCTTGTCACGCAGGAGCTCCAACCTGAGCAACAGCAAGCTGAAGCTGCTCTGCACCGTGCTGGACCTGGAGAAGAAGGGCACCCACTCAGACCTCATCCACAGGATCCTCACCTTCCTCCTGTCGCCAAAGAACAGCGGCAAGGTGAGTGCAGACCTCACACCTAAAGCAGAACTCTGATGTTCTGGAGGTGTTCTCGTGGGTCCTCAGATGTCTTCCAGAGGTGTGAAAGCAGACCCTTCAGATGCTGCTTTCACACCGAGCGGCCAAGGCGTCAAATTCGCATCTGCTGCCTCCCTTTTGACGCACATCAAATTTACTGCTCGACACCTCGGCCCCCCCGCCACAGAGCAACCGCTGACAAACTCAGTTCATGACCACATTATGGAACACACGGATGATTTTGATGCTTATACATGTTGGAGAGCTCTCCAGAGGCGCCGACAAGCACGCCATCGTGTCCGTGTTCACCAGAGTCTCTCCCAAAGCAGTGTGCTGCACCCCTGCAGCAGAGCTGCGTCTGACGGCCGTTTGAAACGGTGATCCGTCTGTCTGTGGCCCAGTTTGAACATTGACCCCTGAGGGGGAAGTAAAAATAAACCTGGGGGCTCTTTCTTTATTCTTGTTTTGATGAAAATCATAAGCCCATGGAGCTGAGGGGATCGCGCCGGCGGTGGTTCTCAGTCTGCTGGTCAGCCAGTCGCCCACAAGCTAACATAGCGAGCGCTAGTTCTGCCCCCTCCTGCTTGGAGGTGTGTTTGGGATCATTGTCATGCTGGAATTTTGCCCTGTATGTATGTTTGTGTATATATAAATATATATATATATATATACAACATTTAGCTTTGTGTTTAACATTTCTGCTTTAAATACAATTAGTCTCTGATTTAAATACGACTTTTCTTTATCCTGAATACAGAATTTCTCCTGTTAACTTACTGTCAAAAATACGTCGTTGGGTCACATGGATGTGTTCATATTTGACAGTAAATTAACTGGAGAAATGTTGTATATTAGACAAAGAAAAGATTAGTTTTAGGATTCTCTTTTTTTTTTTGCTGAACTGCTATACATTTTACATTCTTTCTCAGTCCAAAATGTATCTGCTATGTTGATTGGTTGATTGATTTGTTTATTTCAAGCATAAGTTGGACAATACACGAAAATAATTAGACAAAATGATCAAACTCTTTAAGACAATGAAATGTACCGATTGAGAGGAAAGAAAGAAAAGGAAAAAACCAAAAAGAAACCAATGAAAAATGAACAAACATAAACAAAGCACTTAAGTCACATTTGTAACATATTTTAAGTATAGTGAATTATTACTGAGGTCTAGTAGAGTTTGATTCATTGCTTGAAAAGCAGTGGGAAGAAGCGAACTTCTATAATCCCACCCCTACATAGTTACTTCATTTCATAGTCTAGTTTTCATAATCCGGTTCTGATCAGAAACATTATTGATTCACACTTTAGGTAATCAATATGTAATAAACATTGATTATCATTAGAACACTAATTACATTGATCTTAGTTGCTACATATTTCAGATCAAGTAAAGAAAATCAGTAGTTCATCAATAGATTGTAATTATTGTTCAAGTAACATTTTAGTGATCATTATTGCACATTACACAATTTAATAATCATAGGTAGTGATTTAAAAAAAAAAGAAATTATTTCAGCACATTCCAGTTCACATGTCCACATATTTGAATGATTCAAACACCAGTTGATCTTTAACTTTTCTTATCTTCATATTGTGAGATTAGAGTTTCTTTGTACATTTTCTTGGATTTTTGGATGTTGGAACATTGTTTGAGCTCATTACTGAACCCGTTCCAAAGTTTAGAGCCGCACACAGACACACAGAAACTTTGTGGTTCTTATCAGTTTGATCTTGAAGTTCCTACATCCCCTCAGTTTGTAGCCTCCTTCGTTTTCTAAGAACTGTTTTTGGATATTCAATGGTAATGTTTGTCCACTGGCTCTATATAGAATCTCTGCAAAAATCAACAAGGTCATACAGTTTTAAAAGTCTGGATTGATAAAATAAATTGTTTGTATGATCAAGAAAGCCGGCTTTATGTACAATTCTGATGGCAGGTTTTTGAAGTAAAGAGAGGCTGTAGTGAACTTTTAGAATTATTACCCCAAACTTCTATACAATAGGTGAAATATGGTCATAGTAAGGAGCAGTATTATAGGTATCTACAGTTGTATTCTAACATGTATTCATTTTGTGTATGTATTTTATTATGTTTATAAAAAGATGCTGATATGAAACACATAGTTGTAAGAATAAATATATCTGGGTTTTCTTTTCTCTGTAAATCTGACTCTGAAAGCCTCATCAGCCACAAACTGGTCTGTGGTGAGAGGATTTAATATCCAGACTTTACCTTCCATCTCTGGGTACCAGAGTAACAAAGGTAAGAAAGTGGGTTTCTGTTAAAGAGAAATCCTTTTGGGTTTTTGAAGTGGAGATGTATGTAAGTGGAGGTGGTGGTGGGGGGTAAATGTACCTAATGTGCTTATAAAATGTTGTGACTTGGTCTCACCTCTGGAGCAGGGTTTAAGAGGAATGCTCAGAGATGTGAGAATGGATCAAAAACAACTTTATTGTTCATAGCTAGGAATGAACATTATAATACACTTAAAGGGTTAACTCTAAAGGAACATTTCTCCCTTCTGGGAAATTATGGTCAAAACTTTTCAGGTTATTCTAGGGTGTGAAATACCCACTGACCCACAGACACGGTACCTCTGCCTAACAGCGGATGCCAACGGAGCAGAAGACAAGTACCTGTTCAAAGTGTTGATAGCAGCCTGTAAAAAGGCTAGAAGGAGGAATTGGCTGAGAAGTGAAACGCCGACACTGCAGCAATGGAGAGGCATTTTGGAGGAAAATGTGTACTTTGTGTTGAGAAAAATCTTTGAAAATAAAGTTTAAAAAAAAGCTCAAAATGTTGATTTAGTGTGGTATGGGTCCTTTAAGAGTCCAGCTGTTGACGTTTGTCCTTCAGCTGTGATGCTTCTCCTCTCACCACCTCCTGCTTCCTCCTTCAGCGCCTTCCCGTGAAGAAGAAGAGGAGGTCCAAGAAGAAGCTGACCGGTGAAGACTCCAAGAAAAAGAGCAGGGCCAGAGAGCGCAGCTCCTGCAGGCCCAAAAAGTCCAGAACAGGAAGCAAGTCCAAAGCCATCGTCATGGACTCCAGCAGTGATGACGAAGACGAGAAGATGGGAGCTTCAGCTGCTGCGGCAGATTCTGATGAGAAACCTTCAGATGAAGAGGAGCAGCACTCCAAGAGATCAGAAGATGGAGAGCAGGTAAGCCAATAATGGTAGAGACTGAGCAATCAGAGCAGCATCCTGAGGTCATCTGGGCTCGTCAGTCCTCCAGGTCAGAGTCCGACCAAGCCGAGAAGAAGACAGCCAACTCCCAGGAGATACCAATGAGGAAGAAGAGGAGCTCAAAGGAGCTGCAGCAGGTGAGGAAGACTCATCTTCATCTGAGCTTCATGAAGAGAAGCTTCCTCCATCAAAGGAACCTGACTGAAGTGTAAGAAAGAAGAACTTTAACGATGTTTTTGCTTCTGAAGACGGTTCTCTGCAAAAACAACCTAAAATATCTTCCATGAAAGAGAACCTATTTCCTCTACTTTCTGGGGGGGGGGGGGGGGGGGGGGGGTCTGATCCTAGAGGAGACTCTGACCTTTGGTTCTTCTGATGGTTTGGTTTTTGCAGCCCAGAAAGAAGAAAGCTGCTCCGCTCCAAGCTGCAGCCAAAGTCAAGAAGACTGACAGCAGCAGAACTGCCTTAAACTCAGGTGAGCAGCACTGAGCATGTGCAGACGCCTGCCTACGTCTGTCTAACGTGCAGGTGTCTCAGATGTGCACGTTAAAACATGGCCTCCTTGGTTTTCTCTCAATTGCAGAAATGTCATCATTTGATTCATGATGGTTTTATTTTGAAAAACTGCTTCCTGTCCGCTGCTGATTGCTGGTTAACCCTGTCAGAGCTTCAGCGTCGTTTGCACCTGCATGCACCTCTGTGTTCCCGCTGAATATAAAACATGTTAAATCCACAGAGAACTGTGCACACTTGCATGCACGCAGCCTCTGACCTGCCTTTGTCTGCAGACACTGACAGCTCTGACGACGACCAGCGACTCGTCAAGAGGATGAAGACGAGTCTGAGCGATGAGGAGCTGAAGGAGACTCTGCAGACGCTGCTGAGAGATGCTGACCTGCAGGAGATGACCATGAAGAAGATCTTCCAGCAGGTGGGAGCTGGACCAGAACCTGCATGTGGGTCTGTGTTCAGGTCTGACAGATCCAGTTTGTGTTTCAGGTGTTTGACATGTTTCCAGAACATGACCTGAGCAGCAGGAAGAACTTCATCAAACAGACCGTTAAGGATGTGAGTGCCCACACACGTGATTTTATTTTGAAAATGCTTTAAAGGAACAGGATGTGATGTTTGGGAGCTTCAGCTCCTCTCTGAGGTCTCCTGTGTTCCCACAGATCATCACATGAAGATGCAGAGGACCCCCCCCCCCCGTTGGTTTTCCTTTAGTGTTTTTATCTGAGTGATTCTGAATGTTCTCCTGTTCTTTAGTTTAATAAAGTTTTACAGTTTTGAAGAAAACTTTTAGTCTGTTTCTCGTCTGTAGAAGTGTTTTGAGCAAATAAACATTTTGTAGTTGCTTTTCCATTAAAATGTAATAAAATAGGACTTGTGACTCATAAGAGACGAGCAGTAGAACTTGGATCTGGATTCTGAAGATTCAGAAGATCCGATCAATCAGCTGCCTGCAGAACTGCCCTGCAAATTACAGAGGAGACTGGAGAACAAGAACCAGAAGGTCATGTGATGGTGGAGCAGCCAGGACTGCATGCTGGGAAGTGGAGAAGCTTCTGGAAGGTGAGACTGTTTTGAAGTGATGTCACAAACCGTCTCTGAAGCCACACACACACGGAAACATCAAGACAAGTTTTGAAAGCAAATATGTCATATTTTCACTTGCAAAGTATGACGTTTTATTCTTGAAGCTTTTGATTTTTCATGCAACTTTGGACATTTTGATGTCAAAACTTTTTGCTCATAATATGGTGGAACAAAAAAATCATCTCATTTATGCTGCTGTTTTGTTTTTGTGTTTTTACTATAAATCTTTATATCTTTAAATCTTTGACTGTGATCAGATCTTTGTTTTCACTCTATAAAACGGGACTTGTGTTCTAAGAAGGTTTGAACTTTGAGAGTTTAAACAAGAGAGAAAAGTGGAGAAAGTGTGTAGTGAGGAGTTTTCCCGTCTTACACATCTTGAATTCTACTGCAGCTTCGAGGGTTATTTTTGGAGCGTAACTGCTGCAACAAACTGTCCAATAAAGATGATGCATACGTTTGTCCTGGTGCAGCAGAAGACGAAAGAATTTGGCTTTTTTTCATCACTGGATGAGAGCTCAGACCTGCTGGACACTGCAGCACAGCTGCTCAGTTGTATTTCTGAAGTTTAGAGCAAACTGTGAGGTGTGTGAGAGGCTGCAGCCCTCCAAAGACTCTAAGGGACTATGATGGGAGCGGACAGGAAGGAATGAAAGAAACTTTATTTATAGGGCACTTTACAACTCCTTCAGGTACCAAAGGGCTTCACAATAAAAGACACAAGAACTTTAAATATCAGAGAAAAAAGGGTTCTGTGGCCTCACAAGAACAAGTTTGGGGACAGACTTCGGCCTTTGGGCCATATCCTAAACTACTTATGTTAAACTACTTCATCTGGCCCGCCAAACTGGAAGAAATGATGTTAAGAATCCTGAAGAATGCTTTTTTTCCCCTGTAAATCTAGAGTCTCCCCATAGAGGGCGCACTACAAATAAATTGACCATTGTTTAGATGCAGAACGTGACTGTGCACTAATGTGGTGTTGGATTGTGATATTAGATTTGTTGTTTTCATTTTTCCCATCATTCAAACACCACATGAAAGCAGCGTTTCTCTGAGTTTGCGTTTTACAGACGTACATCAAGTCATTGGTGCAACTGGCTCTAAAATGAGAACAAATGCCACAAAATAAAAACTCAAAAATGTTCTGTTTCAATATATATCCATGTTTTAATCCAAATGAAAGCACGTTTTCCTCAAGATTCCAGGTTATTTCTGTCTCTTCTAAGATCGATTGGCCCTTCTGTCAAATTTTAGAACCCTTCCTGGCCCACGAGCGGAACAGTTTGGCCGCCCCTGATCTAGATTGTTCCTCTTAACCTCATGCACAAGCTCAGGCTCAGGGAGGTGACGTTCCATGACCCAGAGGCCTAGTTCCATGATCCGGGTTTCAACCATCAAGACGTCCACTCTCAACCACCACCCAAACCACAGGGCTGGCCCGTCATGGCCCCTGAGACACAAATCTGGGTAATGTCGCAGTCTTGTCCTCTGCTTCTCATAATGAGGTTCTGAACCGCTCTGAACGGGGTTCTGAACAGGTCGTGACCCACCAGGACCTGTCTGTCATGGGAGACTGCAGCGGGGCAGACAGCCGGGCTCCTTGGACCCCCCCGAGCCCCCAAACTCCCCCACCATGCCAAGGCGGCGGTTCATGGAGGGGTAAATTTGATAATTATTCAGAAAATACATGTTAATAAAACTGAAAGTTGTTTTAGTTTCTGCTTGAAAACAAGAATCCTAGAAAAACAGAATGAAAGAAGCGGAAGCTGCACTTCGAACTCCCGCCAGCAGGGGGCGACGTGCGCTCACTGGCCGAGCCGGACAGCAACGTCACAGAGGAAAGGGAGGAGCTTCTCCTGTCAGCTGGACTTCCGCCCTTTCTCCGAGGAGACCTGTTGCGGGTTCGTTTGGGCCAGTCTCTCTTTGTGGTTCCGCCCACATGTAGACCGAACCGGAACCAGCGACGGACTAACACTTATCGGTGAGTAAGCCGAACTTGGACCTCCGACAGGTCCGGCTCAGAGTGAAGACCCAACAGATTAGTCAAAGCGGCTCCGGAACCGCGCTCCGAGTGTTCCGGTACAGACCCGCAACTGCTCCTGCAGTTCGGCCGCGCTGGAAAAAAGTTCTGCGGGTTTGATCCGCGTCCCCCCACCTGTCCGAACTCACCAGAACATGCTCGTTCATGACGTCAGTTCTCGGTGCGCGCGCAGCTTTAGGAGCCCGAGGTTCTGGTGCTGGTCTCGGGGTATTGTGGGGGGTGTCTGTATTCATATTTAGTGAACAGAACCGGTTCTGCGTCCTCCTTTCTCGCCCCGCCCACCGCTGTCAGTACACCTGTTCAGAGCGCGCGCGTGCTCGTGCACCAGGATGTCCTGCTTTGCTACGTCACCTGATCCGTGCAGGCGTCTGTTCTTCACGCGCTCCCCTGTCACCTGCAGAGACGGTGCGACAGGTCCGGTTCTGACAACAATCTGGTTCTTCAGAGAGAAGAGCAGGTCCGGTTCTGCTGGTTATGGGGGGGGCCCAGAACCAAAGGTTCCGGTTTGACCAATCGTGACATCTTTAGGTGCTTCTGGACCTTCCAGCTGTTGTTCTTCGGTGTGGGTGTGGCCTGATGAGAGGAAGCCCCGCCTCCTGTCCTGCTCAGCTGTTACCTGTGATGGACGCAGAGAGCGCTCAGCTGTTCCTGGCAGCAGATGCCAGAACCTGCCTCGTCGGGACCGACCTCATCTTTAGCGCCTCAGAGAAGCCCCTGCAGGACTGGGTGGTGAACCCCGATTGCGTGAGTCCGTGGTCATGTGTTGATGACTTGGAAGCGTCACAGAACAGGAACGTCTCGATTTGCCCACTGACCACTCTGTTTTTGCTCCGCCCCTACAGACGCTGAACGACAGCGAATCAGAGGAAGTCCTGCATGGCGTTGATCCGAACGAGGTGTTTGGGGGCGTGGGTCCAGCTGACCCCTCCTCAGAGAGCGACAGCGGTGTGTCTGAAGAGATGCTGGGGGAGAGCCCTGTTTCCCCAGCAACAGCCCTCCCCCTGGCAACAGCCCCAGCAACCGTCTACCAGGTGGTTTATGACATCAGCGAGCTGGGCGGGGCCAAGGCCGGTCCCATGGACGACAACGTGATCTCCATCGAGCTCGGTAAGCTTTTGTTCTTGGAGGGTCCTGAAAAACTGGATCTACAGCCTGAAGCAGAATAACCGGACCCGTGATCCAGCAGAACCTGGAGCACAGGTTCTGACCGTCCCAGCAGAGCAGAGCCGGCTGGAAGCCTCACGTTCATATCATCCGAGGATCTTGGTCGCCGCTGATGCTCCTCTGTGACCTCGTGACCCCTGCATCAGCGTGACTCACCTGTCCTCCCTGCAGACGGGTGGAGCTCTCAGCTGCTGCTCTCGGACTCCTGCCTCATGAAGCAGCTCCCTCTGGTTCCAGCAGCCGGACCGGGTGTCGCGACCGCCGCCACCCCCCCAGCCCTGACGCAGACGCGGTAAGACTTCCTGTCTGAGGATGACCTCTGAAGCTGCTCTGACCTGGACTCACTCTCCCTCTGCTGCAGCTCCTCCTGGATCTCCAGCTGACCGAGGAGGAGCAGAAGCTGCTGACTCAGGAGGGGGTCTCCCTGCCCAGCAACCTGCCCCTCACCAAGGTGAGTCTTCAGAGCCGCCTCACCTGCAGGAGCCCCGCCCCCGCTTAACCACACCCTCCGTGCAGGCGGAGGAGCGTGTTCTGAAGAAGGTCCGCCGGAAAATCCGCAACAAGCAGTCGGCCCAGGACAGCCGGCGCCGCCGGAAAGAGTACATCGATGGACTGGAGAGCAGGTGAGTCTGCCGCCACTGACCATGATCCGCTGCAGCGTGGAGGAACCATCATCTGGGTCAGATCCAGGATCTGGTCTGAAAACTCCCTTCTTGGAGCTCCATTCATGCTGAAGGAACTGTGTGGTTCTGATCAGCAGGAGGGCGGTTCTGTCAGCTCCACACAACAGGACCTGGCTGCAGACAACAGCATGGCCCCAAGATGGCGCCAGAGGAACATTAGCGGGAAGTCCTTGACTGAAGTTCATGTTTTTGGCCTAGAAAAAAGCCGGAACCGGGTTAGGATGGATCTTCTAGTATAGATACGCATATTCAGCTTCCGGCTAATGATGAGTTTAACGTTGTGTTTGGGCGCCGTTTTGTGTGCAAGCAGGTCGCTGTCACAACCTTTTCTGCATGCAGAACTCTGATGTGTTTCAGCGCTCACCCCGCATGCGAGCCACGCGTCACTTCCTCTGTTCGCCTACATTACGGCGTCATCATTTCAGGACAGTAACTCTGAGATCAGAAGAATTCATGTTTTTCCCGACAACAGAAGTTCGCCCAATGCAGCACAGTAGAATTGTATGTTGTCTTCATCACAGACGATGGAAATCTCAATGCGTGACAGAATGACGGACACGTGACTTGGAGTCATTTTCCCTTTTTGGTTGTTTTTATTTTTCATGTGTTGGTGACGGGAAAAGAGGAGAAGTGAGCGCGTTTGACTCTGAGGAGATGACAGCCTGCTGCAGCCAATAACGTGTCCGAGTTTATGGAGTTGCTCGCATGTCAGTAAGCAGGGCTGGATCAAAACTGTAGAAGAAGAACATTTGTAGTCCATTTGTAGTCCAGGGCAGCATACTGTCCTGATCCTTAATATTTGATTTTATTTTTATTTTTCAAAACATTAAAAAAAAACTTTTTCACTATGATAAACATATTCAGGATGATAAACATTTTAGGAGATTATTTTTGTTGTTAACAGCGCATGGGATGTGTGGTTCACGCATGTGGGGTGAGAGGTGAAGTTCTGCATACAGATCTGGTAGTGACGCTCCACATCTCCCTCCGGCTCCTCCTCAGTAGCTATGGCTGCAGTTCCTCTCCCCACCAGCAGATGTCAGCATGTGCTGCTCAGCCTTTCTCACATGTAGAATGGTGTGTGTGTTTGGGAGCAGGGCAGCAGCGTGTTCAGCTCAGAACAGAGACTTGCAGAGGAAGGTGGATCAGCTGGAGAAACACAACAGGTGACTCATCACTTCCTGTGTGTGCATAAATGTGTGTGTGTGTGTGTGTGTGCATAAATGTGTGTGTATGTGTGCATAAATGTGTGTATGCATAAATATGTGTATGCATAAATGTGTGTGTGTGTGCATAAATGTTTATGTGTGCATAAATGTGTGTGTTAGTGTGTGTGTGCATAAATGTGTGTGTATATGTGCATAAATGTGTGTGTACGTGTGGATAAATGTGTGTATGCATAAATGTGTGTATGTGTGCATAAATGTGTGTATGCATAAATGTGTGTGTATGTGTGCATAAATGTGTGTATGCATAAATGTGTGTATGTGTGCATAAATGTGTGTGTGCATAAATGTGTGTGTTAGTGTGTGTGTGCATAAATGTGTGTGTATATGTGCATAAATGTGTGTGTGCATAAATGTGTGTGTACGTGTGGATAAATGTGTGTATGCATAAATGTGTGTGTGCATAATGTGTGTGTTAGTGTGTGTGTGCATAAATGTGTGTGTATATGTGCATAAATGTGTGTGTGCATAAATGTGTGTGTACGTGTGGATAAATGTGTGTATGCATAAATGTGTGTGTGCATAAATGTGTGTGTACGTGTGGATAAATGTGTGTATGCATAAATGTGTGTGTATGTGTGCATAAATGTGTGTATGCATAAATGTGTGTGTATGTGTGCATAAATGTGTGTGTGCATAAATGTGTGTATGCATAAATGTGTGTGTGTGCATACATGTGTGTGTATGTGTGCATAAATGTGTGTGTATGTGTGCATAAATGTGTGTGTATGTGTGCATAAATGTGTGTATGCATAAATGTGTGTGTGGGTAAATTATTTTGTATAAATGCGTGTGCATAGTTGTATGTTTAAATACATGTATAAATGTGTTTGTATAAGTGTGTTGCATTAATGTGTGTATAAGTGTGTGTCTGTGTGGGTCCCAGGTCGCTCCTGTCTCAGCTTCAACAGCTTCAGAACTTCATTAAGCAGAAGGTCAGCAGAGGAGCTCAGACCAGCACCTGCTTACTGGTGAGCTTCTGAGTCTTCTCTAAGTAACGAATGCAGACAGCAGCGTTCACGTGGAGCAGTGTCTGCAGGTCTGTGTCTGTTTGATTTCCCAGATTATCCTGGTGTCTCTGGCTCTGATCATCATTCCGAGCTTCAGCCCGTTCAGCCGCCGGCCGCCTGCAGATGAGGAGTACAGACCCGTAGGAGGTCAGTGAGCTGCAGAGATCTGCTGTTCTGAGACGTCAGAAGGTCCAGTTCAGCAGATCAGTGTCTTCCTGCCATGGTTTTTAACCCCCAACCCCATGTTTGCTCAAGGTTTCCTTCTAAAAGAGGTTTTTGAGAATGTTCAAAGAACATTGAAATGTCAATCAGCTGGATGTGGGTGCATCATGGTGTGGGCTTCTGGTTGGTCCTGGAAACAGTCCATCAAAGTTCTGAAGTTCTGATGTGTCTGCAGTCATCTCCAGGACCATCCTGACCGACTCCTCTTCAACTGCTGACGATGGCGCCCGCCTTCCTGACACAATGCTGACAGATTCCAGCCAATCAGGAACTCCAGAGGAGGCTGGCATTGTCCAAGAGCCTACAGGAAACGCAGCCTTTAACGAGGGGCGGAGCCAGTCACTGAACGCCTCAGTAAAGCTGGAAGACGGCCATGATGCCTCCAAATCAGCCTACGCCGATGAGATGTAGAGATCCAGAAGAAGTTTTGGGTTTGACTTCATGAGATTTTGGTGCCTCTGAACGTTGTTCAGTTTGGCAGGTTCACCAGAATCGGAGCAGAACAACTGGGTCACCGGAAAGGAACTCTGTAGAACTCACTGAAGGTCTAGATGTCGCTGGTTTAGACCAAGCTGAAGTTGACATGCGATGTGATGAACCAGTGATCATCATCTGTTTGTGTGGGCCGTTCCTGTTTGTGACCTCCAACCAGAACCAGCACCAATGCTGCACGTTGACCCGCAGCGGTCTGTAGCGGAGACGGCTCTGCAGGTGGAGAACTTGGATCCTAAACAGTTCAGGTGATGGAGTTGCTCTGGTGGCGAAACGTTCCAGGAGCTTCAGCGTCTGTTTCAGGTGTAAATAAACATGTTGGTTCTGAAGAAGCTTCTCTGCGGTTCTGGGTTTGTAGGCTGAGAGAGGTTTTTGGTTGGAGCTGAAAGGGTTGAACATCAGAAACGGGGGTTTTACTGGTGCCTTGCCCTGATCACAAAGTGATCCTGGAGATGACTCCATCAGAATAAAATGGACCTGCCATCTGCTGATGGAAGTTCAGGAGCAGGAAGTCATGAGGTCAGGAGGTCAGTTGAAGACAAACCTTTGTTTATCTAATCCCTAAAATGTAAACTTCCGCGTTCTTCTTTGGAATCTACTGGAATGGAGAGGGATCTTCTGTCTGAAGATCAGAAGGTTTCATGCCGGTGCTGAAGGTCCATGCTGCCTGTGGCCACCAGGAGGAGCTCCAGCTGAATGTCACAAGACGGGCTCTGGATGACGGTTCCTCAGGAGGTGAGAACATCAGAGAGCTGCTTCAGTTCCGGTTGTTCTCTGAGCTTCCAGAATTCACTGCAGACCTCCATCAGGTCTCAAGAGCTGCTTCTCCCAGACTGCATGGTTCCTGGTTCTGCGTCAGCTCGTCTTCAAACTTCAAACTTTATTTATTTGTACAGCGCCTTTCCTTCTTGTGAAACCCAAGGCGCTTTACATAAAAATATAATAAGATAAAAATAATAATAAAAATACAATTACAATTACAACCACCCTTCCCTCCCCAGCTCCTCCCTCCATCCACCCAGCCCCACATGACACCCCCCACAGGAAAACTGAACAAAGATTAAAAACTGCAGCTCTAAGGAGAAAGTCTGGCTCAGTACTGCTGTGGAGAAACGATATTACGGGGATCCGTTTATTCCAAGGTCCAGCCCAACCACAGGGGTCATCACCGAAGTGCCCTACCCAACACAGGGCAGCACAGAGCCCCCTCAACATGGAGGTACCCCAGCTGCCCTATTGAGAATGAGCACCGCAGCACCAGCTCACTCATAGGCAGGAGGACCCCGGAACAGCGGATTCCCGAGAGGAAACACTGGAGTTCAAGAATAAATGAATAAAAAGCATTTAAAAAAAATATATATATATATGTATATATAAATAAATAAATAAATATGATTAGTATATTAAAACAATAATTGTGTACATAAATTAACTATAAAATTATTAAAATAAAAGTGAATCATTATATTTTTCTTTTTTTTTAAAAGAGGAAAAGATCAAATTAAGTAATTCTAAAAATCATAAAAAAGCTAAATTAAAAAGGTGGGTCTTGAGCCTCTTCTTAAAAACCTCTATGGTCTCTGCGGCCCTGAGGTTCTCCGGCAGGCCGTTCCAGAGGCGAGGACCGTAATGGTGGAATGAGTTCTCCCCATAGGTTTTGATCCTCACTATAGGAACAACTAAGAGGCCGGTGCCAGAGGACCTCAGGATCCACGAGGGTTCATATCTTAAAAGCAGGTCACTTAAATAAGAAGGCCCAAGACCATTAAAACATTTATAAACCGTTAAAAGAACTTTAAAACGCACAGGGAGCCAATGCAGAGATTCTAAATGGGTGTAATGTTCCCGCCCCCTGGTCCTCGTCAGAACTCGTGCCGCTGAGTTCTGTAATAGTTGTAAGTTTGAAAGAGACTTTTCTGGTAAACCAGAGAGCAGGGCATTACAATAATCTAACCTACTAAAAATAAAAGCATCAACACCTCTGTGCTGGAAAGAGAGAGGAATGGACGGACTTTGGTAATGTCTTTGAGATGATAAAATCCTGTCTCAATGACATTTCTGATGTGTGAGATAAAATTCAGCTCAGAGTAAAAAAGTACGCCCAGGTTTCTCACACACTGAGAAGGTTCAAAGTTTGTGAGTTTGGGTCAGTTTCAGTGAAGAACCTCCAGCTTCTGACGTGAAGGCTCACAAACTCCGTTCTTTAGAGGAGAACCCGGAGAATCTTTAGGAGAACTTTCAATAAAAATGTAGAAATCATAGTCTCCATCAGTTTGTTCATGAACGACGTGTGGGCTGCTGTGACTTCTTTTTATGGATGTTTGTTCTTTTAAAGGTGTTTTTATGGATGTTTGTTCTTTTAAAGGTGTTTTTTATGGATGTTTGTTCTTTTAAAGGTGTTTTTATGGATGTTTGTTCTTTTAAAAGTGTTTTTGTGGATGTTTGTTCTTTTAAAGGTGTTTTTTGTGGACGTTTGTTCTTTTGAAGGTGTTTTTGTGGACGTTTGTTCTTTTGAAAGTGTTTTTGTGGACGTTTGTTCTTTTAAAGGTGTTTTTGTGGATTTTGTTCTTTAAAAGTGTTTTTGTGGATGTTTGTTCTTTTAAAGGTGTTTTTATGGATGTTTGTTCTTTTAAAAGTGTTTTTGTGGACGTTTGTTCTTTTAAAGGTGTTTTTGTGGATGTTTGTTCTTTTAAAAGTGTTTTTGTGGATGTTTGTTCTTTTAAAGGTGTTTTTATGGACGTTCGTTCTTTTTGAAGGTGTTTTTGTGGATGTTTGTTCTTTTAAAAGTGTTTTTTGTGGACGTTTGTTCTTTTAAAGGTGTTTTTGTGGACGTTTGTTCTTTTAAAAGTGTTTTGTGGACGTTTGTTCTTTTAAAAGTGTTTTTGTGGACGTTTGTTCCTTTGAAGGTGTTTTTGTGGACGTTTGTTCTTTTAAAGGTTGTTTTTATGGATGTTTGTTCTTTTGAAGGTGTTTTTATGGATGTTTGTTCTTTTAAAGGTGTTTTTATGGATGTTTGTTCTTTTGAAGGTGTTTTTTATGGATGTTTGTTCTTTTGAAGGTGTTTTTATGGATGTTTGTTCTTTTAAGGTGTTTTTATGGATGTCTGTTCTTTTGAAGGTGTCTTTGTGGACGTTTGTTCTTTTGAAGGTGTTTTTGTGGACGTTTGTTCTTTTAAAGGTGTTTTTGTGGACGTTTGTTCTTTTAAAGGTGTTTTTGTGGACGTTTGTTCTTTTGAAGGTGTTTTTGTGGACGTTTGTTCTTTTGAAGGTGTTTTTGTGGACGTTTGTTCTTTTAAAGGTGTTTTTGTGGACGTTTGTTCTTTTAAAAGTGTTTTAGTGGACGTTTGTTCTTTTAAAAGTGTTTTTTGTGGACGTTTGTTTTTTGAAGGTGTTTTGTGGACGTTTGTTCTTTTGAAGGTGTTTTTGTTGGACGTTTGTTCTTTTAAAAGTGTTTTTGTTGACGTTTGTTCTTTTAAAAGTGTTTTTGTGGACGTTTGTTCTTTGAAGGTGTTTTTGTGGACGTTTGTTCTTTTGAAGGTGTTTTTGTGGACGTTTGTTCTTTTAAAAGTGTTTTATGTGGACGTTTGTTCTTTTAAAAAGTGTTTTTTGTGGACGTTTGTTCTTTTAAAAGTGTTTTTGTGGACGTTTTGTTTCTTTGTTCTTTTGAAGGTGTTTTTGTGGACATTTGTGTTCTTTTAAAAGTGTTTTTGTGGACGTTTGTTCTTTTAAAAGTGTTTTTGTGGACGTTCGTTCTTTTAAAGGTGTTTTTTGTGGACGTTTGTTCTTTTGAAGGTGTTTTTGTGGACGTTTGTTCTTTTAAAAGTGTTTTTGTGGACGTTTGTTCCTTTGAAGGTGTTTTTGTGGACGTTTGTTTCTTTTAAAAGTGTTTTAGTGGACATTTGTTCTTTTAAAAGTGTTTTGTGGACGTTTTGTTCTTTTAAAGGTGTTTTTGTGGACATTTGTTCTTTTAAAAGTGTTTTTGTGGACGTTTGTTCTTTAAAAGTGTTTTTGTGGACGTTTGTTCCTTTGAAGTGTTTTTTGTGGACGTTTGTTCTTTTAAAAGTGTTTTAGTGGACGTTTGTTCTTTTAAAGGTGTTTTGTGGACATTTGTTCTTTTAAAAGTGTTTTTTGTGGACGTTTGTTCCTTTGAAGGTGTTTTTGTGGACGTTTGTTCTTTTAAAAGTGTTTTTGTGGACATTTGTTCTTTTAAAAGTGTTTTTGTGGACGTTTGTTCTTTTAAAGGTGTTTTTGTGGACATTTTGTTCTTTTAAAAGTGTTTTTTGTGGACGTTTGTTCTTTTAAAGGTGTTTTTTGTGGACATTTGTTCTTTTAAAAGTGTTTTTGTGGACGTTTGTTCTTTTAAAAGTGTTTTTGTGGACGTTTGTTCCTTTGAAGGTGTTTTTTGTGGACGTTTTGTTCTTTTAAAAGTGTTTTTAGTGGACGTTTGTTCTTTTAAAAGTGTTTTTTGTGGATGTTTGTTCCTTTGAAGGTGTTTTTGTGGACGTTTGTTCTTTTAAAGGTGTTTTTGTGGACGTTTGTTCTTTTAAAAGTGTTTTTGTGGACGTTTGTTCTTTTAAAGGTGTTTTTGTGGACATTTGTTCTTTTAAAGTGTTTTTGTGGACGTTTGTTCTTTTAAAAGTGTTTTTGTGGACGTTTGTTCCTTTGAAGGTGTTTTTGTGGACGTTTGTTCTTTTAAAAGTGTTTTGTGAGTTTGTTCCTTTGAGTGTTTTTGTGGACGTTTGTTCTTTTAAAAGTGTTTTGTGACTTTGTTTTTTAAATGTTTTTTGGATGTTTGTTCTTTTAAAAGTGTTTTTGTGGACGTTTGTTCTTTTAAAGGTGTTTTTGTGGACGTTTGTTTCTTTTAAAAGTGTTTTTGTGGACGTTTGTTCCTTTGAAGGTGTTTTTGTGGACGTTTGTTCTTTTAAAAGTGTTTTAGTGGACGTTTGTTCTTTTAAAAGTGTTTTTGTGGACGTTTGTTCTTTTAAAAGTGTTTTTGTGGACATTTGTTCTTTTAAAAGTGTTTTTTGTGGACGTTTGTTCTTTAAAGGTGTTTTTGTGGACATTTGTTCTTTTAAAAGTGTTTTTGTGGATGTTTGTTCTTTTAAAAGTGTTTTTGTGGACATTTGTTCTTTTAAAAGTGTTTTTGTGGACGTTTGTTCTTTTAAAGGTGTTTTTGTGGACATTTGTTCTTTTAAAAGTGTTTTTGTGGACGTTTGTTCTTTAAAGGTGTTTTTTATGGATGTCTGTTCTTTTGAAGGTGTCTTTGTGGACGTTTGTTCTTTTTGAAGGTGTTTTTGTGGACGTTTGTTCTTTTAAAGGTGTTTTTGTGGACGTTTGTTCTTTTAAAGGTGTTTTTGTGGACGTTTGTTCTTTTGAAGGTGTTTTTTGTGGACGTTTGTTCTTTTGAAGGTGTTTTTGTGGACGTTTGTTCTTTTAAAGGTGTTTTTGTGGACGTTTGTTCTTTTAAAAGTGTTTTAGTGGACGTTTGTTCTTTTAAAAGTGTTTTTGTGGACGTTTGTTCTTTTGAAGGTGTTTTTGTGGACGTTTGTTCTTTTGAAGGTGTTTTTGTGGACGTTTGTTCTTTTAAAAGTGTTTTAGTTGACGTTTGTTCTTTTGAAGGTGTTTTTTGTGGACGTTTGTTTTTTAAAAGTGTTTTAGTGGACGTTTGTTCTTTTTAAAAGTGTTTTTGTGGACGTTTGTTCTTTTAAAAGTGTTTTGTGGACGTTTGTTCTTTTGAAGGTGTTTTTGTGGACATTTGTTCTTTTAAAAGTGTTTTTGTGGACGTTTGTTCTTTTAAAAGTGTTTTGTGGACGTTCGTTCTTTTAAAGGTGTTTTTGTGGACGTTTGTTCTTTTGAAGGTGTTTTTGTGGACGTTTGTTCTTTTAAAAGTGTTTTTGTGGACGTTTGTTCCTTTGAAGGTGTTTTTGTGGACGTTTGTTCTTTTAAAAGTGTTTTAGTGGACATTTGTTCTTTTAAAAGTGTTTTTGTGGACGTTTGTTCTTTTAAAGGTGTTTTGTGGACATTTGTTCTTTTAAAAGTGTTTTTGTGGACGTTTGTTCTTTTAAAAGTGTTTTTGTGGACGTTTGTTCCTTTGAAGGTGTTTTTGTGGACGTTTGTTTCTTTTAAAAGTGTTTTAGTGGACGTTTGTTCTTTTAAAGGTGTTTTTGTGGACATTTGTTCTTTTAAAAGTGTTTTTGTGGACGTTTGTTCCTTTGAAAGGTGTTTTTGTGGACGTTTGTTTCTTTTAAAAGTGTTTTAGTGGACGTTTGTTCTTTTAAAAGTGTTTTTGTGGACATTTGTTCTTTTAAAAGTGTTTTGTGGACGTTTGTTCTTTTTAAAGGTGTTTTTGTGGACATTTGTTCTTTTAAAAGTGTTTTTTTGTGGACGTTTGTTCTTTTAAAGGTGTTTTTGTGGACATTTGTTCTTTTAAAAGTGTTTTTGTGGACGTTTGTTCTTTTAAAAGTGTTTTTTGTGGACGTTTGTTCCTTTGAAGGTGTTTTTGTGGACGTTTGTTCTTTTAAAGTGTTTTTAGTGGACGTTTGTTCTTTTAAAAGTGTTTTTGTGGATGTTTGTTCCTTTGAAGGTGTTTTTGTGGACGTTTGTTCTTTTAAAGGTGTTTTTGTGGACGTTTGTTCTTTTAAAAGTGTTTTTGTGGACGTTTGTTCTTTTAAAGGTGTTTTTGTGGACATTTTGTTCTTTTAAAAGTGTTTTTGTGGACGTTTGTTCTTTTAAAAGTGTTTTTGTGGACGTTTGTTCCTTTGAAGGTGTTTTTGTGGACGTTTGTTCTTTTAAAAGTGTTTTTGTGGACGTTTGTTCCTTTGAAGGTGTTTTTTGTGGACGTTTGTTCTTTTAAAAGTGTTTTAGTGGACGTTTGTTCTTTTAAAAGTGTTTTTATGGATGTTTTGTTCTTTTAAAAGTGTTTTTTGTGGACGTTTGTTCTTTTAAAGGTGTTTTTGTGGACGTTTGTTCTTTTAAAAGTGTTTTTGTGGACGTTTGTTCCTTTGAAGGTGTTTTTGTGGACGTTTGTTCTTTTAAAAGTGTTTTAGTGGACGTTTGTTCTGTTTAAGTGTAAGTGTTTTTGTGGACATTTGTTCTTTTAAAAGTTGTTTTTGTGGACGTTTGTTCTTTTAAAGGTGTTTTTGTGGACATTTGTTCTTTTAAAAGTGTTTTTTGTGGATGTTTGTTCTTTTAAAAGTGTTTTTGTGGACATTTGTTCTTTTAAAAGTTGTTTTTGTGGACGTTTGTTCTTTTAAAGGTGTTTTTGTGGACATTTGTTCTTTTAAAAGTGTTTTTGTGGACGTTTGTTCTTGTAAAAGTGTTTTTGTGGACATTTGTTCTTTTAAAAGTGTTTTTGTGGACGTTTGTTCTTTTAAAGGTGTTTTTTGTGGACGTTTGTTCTTTTAAAGGTGATTTTGTGGACATTTGTTCTTTTAAAAGTGTTTTTGTGGACGTTTGTTCTTTTAAAGGTGTTTTTGTGGACGTTTGTTCTTTTAAAAGTGTTTTTGTGGACGTTTGTTCCTTTGAAGGTGTTTTTGTGGACGTTTGTTCTTTTAAAAGTGTTTTAGTGGACGTTTGTTCTTTTAAAAGTGTTTTTGTGGACATTTGTTCTTTTAAAGTGTTTTTTGTGGACGTTTGTTCTTTTAAAGGTGTTTTTGTGGACGTTTGTTCTTTTAAAAGTGTTTTTGTGGACGTTTGTTCCTTTGAAGGTGTTTTTGTGGACGTTTGTTCTTTTAAAAGTGTTTTAGTGGACGTTTGTTCTTTTTAAAAGTGTTTTTGTGGACATTTGTTCTTTTAAAAGTGTTTTAGTGGACGTTTGTTCTTTTAAAGGTGTTTTTGTGGACATTTGTTCTTTTAAAAGTGTTTTTGTGGATGTTTGTTCTTTTAAAAGTGTTTTTGTGGACATTTGTTCTTTTAAAAGTGTTTTTGTGGACGTTTGTTCTTTTAAAGGTGTTTTTGTGGACATTTGTTCTTTTAAAAGTGTTTTTTGTGGACGTTTGTTCTTTTAAAAGTGTTTTTTGTGGACATTTGTTCTTTTAAAAGTGTTTTTGTGGACGTTTTGTTCTTTTAAAGGTGTTTTTGTGGACGTTTGTTCTTTTAAAGGTGATTTTGTGGACATTTGTTCTTTTAAAAGTGTTTTTGTGGACGTTTGTTCTTTTGAAGGTGTCTTTGTGGACCTTTGTTCTTGTAAAAGTGTTTTGTGGACGTTTGTTCTTTTGAAGGTGTTTTTGTGGACGTTTGTTCTTTTAAAAGTGTTTTTGTGGACGTTTGTTCTTTTAAAGGTGTTTTTATGGAGGTTTGTTCTTTTAAAGGTGTTTTTGTGGACGTTTGTTCTTTTGAAGGTGTTTTTTATGGACGTTTGTTCTTTTAAAGGTGTTTTTTATGGACGTTTGTTCTTTTGAAGGTGTTTTTGTGGACGTTTGTTCTTTTGAAGGTGTTTTTTATGGACGTTTGTTCTTTTAAAGGTGTTTTTATGGACGTTTGTTCTTTTGAAGGTGTTTTTGTGGACGTTTGTTCTTTTGAAGGTGTTTTTATGGACGTTTGTTCTTTTAAAGGTGTTTTTATGGACGTTTGTTCTTTTGAAGGTGTTTTTGTGGACGTTTGTTCTTTTAAAGGTGTTTTTGTGGACGTTTGTTCTTTTAAAGGTGTTTTATGGACGTTTGTTCTTTTAAAAGTGTTTTTGTGGACGTTTGTTCTTTTAAAGGTGTTTTTATGGATGTTTGTTCTTTTAAAGGTGTTTTTGTGGACGTTTGTTCTTTGAAGGTGTTTTTATGGACGTTTGTTCTTTTAAAGGTGTTTTTATGGACGTTTGTTCTTTTGAAGGTGTTTTTGTGGACGTTTGTTCTTTTGAAGGTGTTTTTATGGACGTTTGTTCTTTTAAAGGTGTTTTTATGGACGTTTGTTCTTTTGAAGGTGTTTTTGTGGACGTTTGTTCTTTTGAAGGTGTTTTTGTGGACGTTTGTTCTTTTAAAGGTGTTTTTATGGACGTTTGTTCTTTTGAAGGTGTTTTTGTGGACGTTTGTTCTTTTAAAGGTGTTTTTGTGGACGTTTTGTTCTTTTAAGGTGTTTTTTATGGACGTTTGTTCTTTTAAAGGTGTTTTTGTGGACGTTTGTTCTTTTGAAGGTGTTTTTGTGGACGTTTGTTCTTTTAAAAGTGTTTTTTTGTGGACGTTTGTTCTTTTAAAGGTGTTTTTATGGATGTTTGTTCTTTTAAAGGTGTTTTTGTGGACGTTTGTTCTTTTGAAGGTGTTTTTGTGGACGTTTGTTCTTTTGAAGGTGTTTTTATGGACCTTTGTTCTTTTAAAGGTGTTTTTATGGACGTTTGTTCTTTTTAAAGGTGTTTTTATGGACGTTTGTTCTTTTAAAGGTGTTTTTGTGGACGTTTGTTCTTTTAAAGGTGTTTTTGTGGACATTTGTTCTTTTGAAGGTGTTTTTATGGACGTTTGTTCTTTTGAAGGTGTTTTTTGTGGACGTTTGTTCTTTTAAAGGTGTTTTTGTGGACGTTTGTTCTTTTGAAGGTGTTTTTAATGGACGTTTGTTCTTTTGAAGGTGTTTTTGTGGACGTTTGTTCTTTTGAAGGTGTTTTTGTGGACGTTTGTTCTTTTGAAAGTGTTTTTTGTGGACGTTTGTTCTTTTGAAGGTGTTTTTGTGGATGTTTGTTCTTTTAAAGGTGTTTTTTGTGGACGTTTGTTCTTTTGAAGGTGTTTTAGTGGACGTTTGTTCTTTTAAAAGTGTTTTTGTGGACGTTTGTTCTTTTGAAGGTGTTTTTGTGGACGTTTGTTCTTTTAAAAGTGTTTTAGTGGACGTTTGTTCTTTTAAAGTGTTTTTTGTGGACGTTTGTTCTTTTAAAAGTGTTTTTGTGGACGTTTGTTCTTTTGAAGGTGTTTTTGTGGACGTTTGTTCTTTTAAAAGTGTTTTTGTGGACGTTTGTTCTTTTAAAAGTGTTTTTTGTGGATGTTTGTTCTTTTAAAGGTGTTTTTGTGGACGTTTGTTCTTTTGAAGGTGTTTTTGTGGACGTTTGTTCTTTTAAAAGTGTTTTTGTGGACGTTTGTTCTTTGAAGGTGTTTTTGTGGACGTTTGTTCTTTTAAAAGTGTTTTAGTGGACATTTGTTCTTTTAAAAGTGTTTTAGTGGACATTTGTTCTTTTAAAAGTGTTTTTGTGGACGTTTGTTCTTTTAAAGGTGTTTTTGTGGACATTTGTTCTTTTAAAAGTGTTTTTTGTGGACGTTTGTTCTTTTAAAAGTGTTTTTGTGGACGTTTGTTCCTTTGAAGGTGTTTTTGTGGACGTTTGTTCTTTTAAAAGTGTTTTAGTGGACGTTTGTTCTTTTAAAAGTGTTTTTGTGGATGTTTGTTCTTTTAAAGGTGTTTTTGTGGACATTTGTTCTTTTAAAAGTGTTTTAGTGGACGTTTGTTCTTTTAAAAGTGTTTTTGTGGACATTTGTTCTTTTAAAAGTGTTTTTGTGGACGTTTGTTCTTTTAAAGGTGTTTTTGTGGACATTTGTTCTTTTAAAAGTGTTTTTGTGGACGTTTGTTCTTTTAAAGGTGTTTTTGTGGACATTTGTTCTTTTAAAAGTGTTTTTGTGGACGTTTGTTCTTTTAAAAGTGTTTTTGTGGACGTTTGTTCCTTTGAAGGTGTTTTTGTGGACGTTTGTTCTTTTAAAAGTGTTTTAGTGGACGTTTGTTCTTTTAAAAGTGTTTTTGTGGATGTTTGTTCCTTTGAAGGTTTTTTTGTGGACGTTTGTTCTTTTAAAGGTTTTTTGTGGACGTTTGTTCTTTTAAAAGTGTTTTTTGTGGACGTTTGTTCTTTTAAAAGGTGTTTTTGTGGACATTTGTTCTTTTGAAGGTGTTTTTGTGGACGTTTGTTCTTTTAAAAGTGTTTTTGTGGACGTTTGTTCCTTTGAAGGTGTTTTTTGTGGACGTTTGTTCTTTTAAAAGTGTTTTTGTGGACGTTTGTTCCTTTGAAGGTGTTTTTGTGGACGTTTGTTCTTTTAAAGTGTTTTAGTGGACGTTTGTTCTTTTAAAAGTGTTTTTATGGATGTTTGTTCTTTTAAAAGTGTTTTTGTGGACGTTTGTTCTTTTAAAGGTGTTTTTGTGGACGTTTGTTCTTTTAAGTGTTTTTGTGACGTTTGTTTTTTTTTTTTTTTTTTTTTTTTTTTGTGTTTTTCTTTTAAAGTGTTTTTTGTGGAATTTTGTTTCTTTTTAAAAGTGTTTTTGTGGACGTTTGTTCTTTTATGTTTTTGTGGACATTTGTTCTTTTTAAAAGTGTTTTTGTGGACGTTTGTTCTTTTAAAGGTGTTTTTGTGGACGTTTGTTCTTTTTAAAAGTGTTTTTGTGGACGTTTGTTCTTTGTAAAGGTGTTTTTGTGGACGTTTGTTCTTTTAAAAGTGGTGTTTTTAGTGGGACGTTTGTTCTTTTAAAAGTGTTTTAGTGGACGTTTTGTTCTTTTTAAAAGTGTTTTTGTGGACGTTTGTGTTCTTTTAAAAGTGTTTTTGTGGACATTTGTTCTTTTAAAAGTGTTTTTGTGGACGTTTGTTCTTTTAAAAGGTGTTTTTGTGGACATTTGTTCTTTTAAAAGTGTTTTTTGTGGATGTTTGTTCTTTTAAAAGTGTTTTTGTGGACATTTGTTCTTTTAAAAGTGTTTTTTGTGGACGTTTGTTCTTTTAAAGGTGTTTTTGTGGACATTTGTTCTTTTAAAAGTGTTTTTGTGGACGTTTGTTCTTTTAAAAGTGTTTTTGTGGACATTTGTTCTTTTAAAAGTGTTTTTGTGGACGTTTGTTCTTTTAAAGTGTTTTTGTGGACGTTTGTTCTTTTAAAGGTGATTTTGTGGACATTTGTTCTTTTAAAAGTGTTTTTGTGGACGTTTGTTCTTTTGAAGGTGTCTTTGTGGACCTTTGTTCTTTTAAAAGTGTTTTTTGTGGACGTTTGTTCTTTTGAAGGTGTTTTTGTGGACGTTTGTTCTTTTGAAGGTGTTTTTGTGGACGTTTGTTCTTTTGAAGGTGTTTTTGTGGACGTTTGTTCTTTTAAAAGTGTTTTTTGTGGACGTTTGTTCTTTTAAAGGTGTTTTTTATGGATGTTTGTTCTTTTAAAGGTGTTTTTGTGGACGTTTGTTCTTTGAAGGTGTTTTTATGGACGTTTGTTCTTTTAAAGGTGTTTTATGGACGTTTGTTCTTTTGAAGGTGTTTTTGTGGACGTTTGTTCTTTTGAAGGTGTTTTTATGGACGTTTGTTCTTTTAAAGGTGTTTTTATGGACGTTTGTTCTTTTGAAGGTGTTTTTGTGGACGTTTGTTCTTTTAAAGGTGTTTTTATGGACGTTTGTTCTTTTGAAGGTGTTTTTGTGGACGTTTGTTCTTTTAAAGGTGTTTTTGTGGACGTTTGTTCTTTTAAAGGTGTTTTTGTGGACGTTTGTTCTTTTGAAGGTGTTTTTGTGGACGTTTGTTCTTTTAAAAGTGTTTTTGTGGACGTTTGTTCTTTTAAACGTGTTTTTATGGATGTTTGTTCTTTTAAAGGTGTTTTTTTTTTTTGTGGACGTTTGTTCTTTTAAGTGTTTTTATGGATTTGTTCTTTTAAAGGTGTTTTTGTGGACGTTTGTTCTTTTGAAGGTGTTTTTATGGACGTTTGTTCTTTTAAAGGTGTTTTTATGGACGTTTGTTCTTTTGAAGGTGTTTTTGTGGACGTTTGTTCTTTTGAAGGTGTTTTTATGGACGTTTGTTCTTTTAAAGGTGTTTTTATGGACGTTTGTTCTTTTGAAGGTGTTTTTGTGGACGTTTGTTCTTTTGAAGGTGTTTTTATGGACGTTTGTTCTTTTAAAGGTGTTTTTATGGACGTTTGTTCTTTTGAAGGTGTTTTTGTGGACGTTTGTTCTTTTAAAGGTGTTTTTGTGGACGTTTGTTCTTTTAAAAGGTGTTTTTATGGACGTTTGTTCTTTTAAAGGTGTTTTTGTGGACGTTTGTTCTTTTGAAGGTGTTTTTGTGGACGTTTGTTCTTTTAAAAGTGTTTTTGTGGACGTTTGTTCTTTTAAAGGTGTTTTTATGGATGTTTGTTCTTTTAAAGGTGTTTTTGTGGACGTTTGTTCTTTTGAAGGTGTTTTTGTGGACGTTTGTTCTTTTGAAGGTGTTTTTATGGACGTTTGTTCTTTTAAAGGTGTTTTTATGGACGTTTGTTCTTTTAAAGGTGTTTTTATGGACGTTTGTTCTTTTAAAGGTGTTTTTGTGGACGTTTGTTCTTTTTAAAGGTGTTTTTGTGGACATTTGTTCTTTTGAAGGTGTTTTTATGGACGTTTGTTCTTTTGAAGGTGTTTTTGTGGACGTTTGTTCTTTTGAAGGTGTTTTTGTGGACGTTTGTTCTTTTGAAGGTGTTTTTATGGACGTTTGTTCTTTTGAAGGTGTTTTTTGTGGACGTTTGTTCTTTTGAAGGTGTTTTTGTGGACGTTTGTTCTTTTGAAAGTGTTTTTGTGGACGTTTGTTCTTTTGAAGGTGTTTTTGTGGATGTTTGTTCATTTAAAGGTGTTTTTTGTGGACGTTTGTTCTTTTGAAGGTGTTTTTATGGACGTTTGTTCTTTTGAAGGTGTTTTTATGGACGTTTGTTCTTTTGAAGGTGTTTTTGTGGATGTTTGTTCTTTTAAAGGTGTTTTTGTGGACGTTTGTTCTTTTGAAGGTGTTTTTGTGGACGTTTGTTCTTTTAAAAGTGTTTTTGTGGACGTTTGTTCTTTTGAAGGTGTTTTTATGGATGTTTGTTCTTTTAAAGGTGTTTTTATGGACGTTTGTTCTTTTGAAGGTGTTTTTTGTGGACGTTTGTTCTTTTAAAGGTGTTTTTGTGGATGTTTGTTCTTTTAAAGGTGTTTTTGTGGATGTTTGTTCTTTTAAAGGTGTTTTTGTGGACGTTTGTTCTTTTTGAAGGTGTTTTTATGGACGTTTGTTCTTTTGAAGGTGTTTTTATGGACGTTTGTTCTTTTGAAGGTGTTTTTGTGGATGTTTGTTCTTTTAAAGGTGTTTTTGTGGACGTTTGTTCTTTTAAAGGTGTTTTTGTGGACGTTTGTTCTTTTGAAGATGTTTTTGTGGACGTTTGTTCTTTTAAAAGTGTTTTTGTGGACGTTTGTTCTTTTAAAGGTGTTTTTATGGACGTTTGTTCTTTTAAAGGTGTTTTTGTGGACATTTGTTCTTTTAAAAGTGTTTTTGTGGACGTTTGTTCTTTTAAAGGTGTTTTTATGGACGTTTGTTCTTTTAAAGGTGTTTTTATGGACGTTACATGTATACGTATACATGTAGTTGTGTTCATGCTGACAGGTTTGTAGTGTAGACTCTGGAGCCTGCAGGTATGTTTGTAACATCTGAGTGTGTGGACAGGCCCCGCCCCTTTAGACAAACATTCACACCTGACTGTGATGAAGATAAACTTCCAGCTTCTTGTTTCCTGGTTTAGCATTTTACCCCCCTCCCGTAGTCATTTTCAGTTTCCAGGACACCCCCCTTCAAACTCAAGTCGCCTCCAGCTGTTGGACAAGTCCAATTTGATTTAATGACGTTTGTTGCTTCTTGTTTATTTATTCGGATGTTTTTGTTGTCCTGTCGGTGGGGTGGGGGTCAGGGTCCCTCCTCCCCCTGGCCTGGGCGGAGGTGCGCGTGGCCAAGCCCCGTCCACTTTACGATTGTTCCTCCTTTCCGTTGTCCTCGCGCTCTCGCGCCGTCCCTCCGCAGTCCTTCAGGAGCTTTTGGCGCTCGTGCGCGGATTTTTCGAAAGTGACGGCGGTGCACGCGGACGGCTGCGGGACGGGTCCGAAAGGCGCTTTGGGTCTGTGGCTCACCTGAACCGGAACTAAGCGCGTGCTCCTCTCGAAGACCGCGTTTGGGCTCGGAAACGTGCAGCGAGCACGCGCCGTGAGTGACAGAAAGGCGACAGATGAAGTGTTACCCGCGTGCGCATCCCTGAGAGGGGGCGACAGGAGACACCCCCAGCCCCCACCAGAAAGATCCCAACAACAGCTGACAGGAGAGCGCGCGGACACGGAAAAGCGCCGGACATGAAGAGGAGAGCGGCGGGCCGGTGAGCAGCGTGTGCGCGTGTCAGTGTGTGTGTTTGTGTCTATTCATCGGTGTGTGTCTGTGTGTGTATTAAACTGTCTGTGTGTTTGTGTCTATTCATCTGTGTGTGTGTATTCATCTGTGTGTGTGTATTCATCTGTGTGTGTGTGTTTGTGTGTATTCATCTGTGTGTGTGTGTTTGTGTGTATTCATCTGTGTGTGTGTGTTTGTGTGTATTCATCTGTGTGTGTGTGTTTGTGTGTATTCATCTGTGTGTGTGTGTGTGTGTTTGTGTGTATTCATCTGTGTGTGTGTGTATTCATCTGTGTGTGTGTGTATTCATCTGTGTGTGTGTGTATTCATCTGTGTGTGTGTGTTTGTGTGTATTCGTCTGTGTGTGTGTGTTTGTGTGTATTCGTCTGTGTGTGTGTGTTTGTGTGTGTATTCGTCTGTGTGTGTGTGTTTGTGTGTATTCGTCTGTGTGTGTGTGTTTGTGTGTATTCGTCTGTGTGTGTGTGTTTGTGTGTATTCGTCTGTGTGTGTGTGTTTTTGTGTATTCCTCTGTGTGTGTGTGTTTGTGTGTATTCATCTGTGTGTGTGTGTTTGTGTGTATTCATCTGTGTGTGTGTGTGTGTTTGTGTGTATTCATCTGTGTGTGTGTGTATTCATCTGTGTGTGTGTGTATTCATCTGTGTGTGTGTGTTTGTGTGTATTCATCTGTGTGTGTGTGTGTGTGTGTGTATTCGTCTGTGTGTGTGTGTTTGTGTGTATTCGTCTGTGTGTGTGTGTTTGTGTGTATTCGTCTGTGTGTGTGTGTTTGTGTGTATTCATCTGTGTGTGTGTGTTTGTGTGTATTCATCTGTGTGTGTGTGTTTTTGTGTATTCATCTGTGTGTGTGTGTTTGTGTGTATTCGTCTTTGTGTGTTTGTGTGTATTCGTCTGTGTGTGTGTGTGTTTGTGTGTATTCATCCGTGTGTGTGTGTGTTTGTGTGTATTCATCCGTGTGTGTGTTTGTGTGTATTAATCTGTGTGTGTGTGTTTGTGTGTATTAAACTGTGTGTGTATATTAATCTCTGTGTGTGTGTGTTTGTGTGTATTAAACTGTGTGTGTATATTAATCTCTGTGTGTGTGTGTATATGTTAATCTGTGTGTGTGTGTGTGTGCATATTAATCTGTGTGTGTGTGTTTATTAATCTGTGTGTGTATATTAATCTATGTGTGTGTTTTTATTTATCTGTGTGTGTATTTGTGTGTATTAATCTGTGTGTGTCTTTGTGTGTATATTAATCTGTGTGTGTGTGTACATATTAATCTGTGTGTGTGTGTTTATTAATCTGTGTGTGTATATTAATCTGTGTGTGTGTTTGTCTGTATTAATCTGTGTGTGTCTTTGTCTGTATTAATCTGTGTGTGTGTGTGTGTGTGTATGAATCTGTGTGTGTGTGTTTATTAATCTGTGTGTGTATATTAATCTGTGTGTGTGTTATTGTGTATTAATCTGTGTGTGTGTGTGTATATTAATCTGTGTGTGTGTTTGTGTGTATTCGTCTGTGTGTGTGTGTTTGTGTGTATTCATCTGTGTGTGTGTGTTTTTGTGTATTCATCTGTGTGTGTGTGTTTTTGTGTATTCATCTGTGTGTGTGTGTTTGTGTGTATTCGTCTTTGTGTGTTTGTGTGTATTCGTCTGTGTGTGTGTGTGTTTGTGTGTATTCATCCGTGTGTGTGTGTGTTTGTGTGTATTCATCCGTGTGTGTGTTTGTGTGTATTAATCTCTGTGTGTGTGTTTGTGTGTATTCATCCGTGTGTGTGTTTGTGTGTATTAATCTGTGTGTGTGTGTTTGTGTGTATTAAACTGTGTGTGTATATTAATCTCTGTGTGTGTGTGTGTATATGTTAATCTGTGTGTGTGTGTGTGTGCATATTAATCTGTGTGTGTGTGTTTATTAATCTGTGTGTGTATATTAATCTATGTGTGTGTTTTTATTTATCTGTGTGTGTATTTGTGTGTATTAATCTGTGTGTGTCTTTGTGTGTATATTAATCTGTGTGTGTGTGTACATATTAATCTGTGTGTGTGTGTTTATTAATCTGTGTGTGTATATTAATCTGTGTGTGTGTTTGTCTGTATTAATCTGTGTGTGTCTTTGTCTGTATTAATCTGTGTGTGTGTGTGTGTGTATGAATCTGTGTGTGTGTGTTTATTAATCTGTGTGTGTATATTAATCTGTGTGTGTGTTATTGTGTATTAATCTGTGTGTGTGTGTGTATATTAATCTGTGTGTGTGTTTGTGTGTATTAATCTGTGTGTGTGTGCATATTAATCTGTGTGTCTGTGTGTATTAATCTGTGTCTGTGTGTTTTTGTGTATTAGTCTGTGTGTGTATATTAATCTGTGTGTGTGTTTGTGTGTATTAATCTGTGTGTGTATTTGTGTGTATTAATCTGTGTGTCTGTGTGTATTAATCTGTGTGTGTTTGTGTGTATTAATCTGTGTGTGTGTGTTTCTGTGTGTATTCATCTGTGTTTTTCCTCTTTGTGTGGTGTCGGATTTCTGGGTGGGGGCTGTCAGGTGCGGCATCACCGGGGTACGCCCCCCTAAACCCTGCCACAGCGCGCTGCTGCCGGGTGGGGGTTGCGAACAATCACCTGAAGAACTGGTCATGTGATTCTCTGTGCCCAGGTTTGACTTCCTGCTTGAAGCTGGTCTGAAAGCCAGCTCCTTTCAGGGGGTGGCCGCTGGGGGCGTGTTCCATCAAACAGCTGGCTGTGTTCTGTTCTCCCTGAAGTTCTATCACACAGACCGCATTGGAGGCAGACACTTTCAATGTAAAGACACATTTTGGCGTCAGGCAAGAGATTGAGCGACGTGTCCAATCAGGGACTTGGCTTTTGGCACGTAACGTTTTCAGTGAGGAGATCAAAGAGTAAAAAAATTAATTCAAGATGGCCGCACAATGCGAGGATTTTCGCCCTGAACTTCAATCCATTTTCTCAACATGCTGGGGCTGCGGGGTTGTCGGAGACTGTCCGGTGACCGTTGGGTGAAGGCGAGATACATCCTGGACAGGTCGCCAGCCCGTCACGGAGCCTAAAGTAAAAGAGCTCGCCATGCTAGCCTTGCGGCGCGATCCCCCAGCTCTATGAGCTTCTGATGATTCTCTTATCTTCATCGAGACAATAAGAAAACATCCCCAGTTTTAGTTTTATTTCCCCTTTTGGGTTGATGCTGAAACTTTAAAACGGCGCTCTGCTGCAGGAGTGCAGCGCCGCACCAGCAGACTCTGGTGAACACAGACATGGAGCCTCGGTAGAGCTCAAATAAACACAAGCTCCTCACTCAGCATCACCCATGGTTTCCATGATGTGCTCATGAGTTTGTCTGCGGTTGACAAGGGTCAAATAAGAGGCGGCAGACGCGAGCTTGACACCCCGTTCAGTGTGTGTGCAGCATGTGACCTGTGATGACATCACAAGGACGTCTTTAAATGCCTTTGATTGACATGTGATCAGTGAACTGGACTGAGTCACTCATAGAGAATGAAGTCAAGGAGACTTCGTGAACATCACTCCTCCTGTCATGTCTCTGTTATATGTGACCCCCTTGGAAAGGTCATCCAGGAGTTCACTTTTCTGCTGATGATATCCATCTCTGTTGCTCTTAATGCAGGAACTTATTTCTATCTTTCTATTGTCTTTGTCTTTTAGCAGAGGCTAAATTACGTTGAGACAGTAAACTTGGCGACAGCAGATAAAATTTGAGGTTTGTCACCAATTGACGACAGCAGGCACTACGGAAAAGTAAACAGCTGTTTTTATCCCCAGCATGGAGAGACGTTTATTAATGCAACACAATTATGTCCAGTATTTTCACTCTAATGTCTAACAAACCTCCACCATCACATAGAAACACATTCAAACAGTAAACTCTGTCATTGTCCTTTCATTGCAGAAAGTCTGAATTGTTTCAGTCTAACTGTAACCTCCAGTCAAACACTTTTTGGCTGTTTTTGTGTGGGCACAATGAATGTTGCATTCTGCACTTTTCATTGTGAGAATCTTTAGCGTTGACGCTCGTGCTTCACCACTGGTCAGAGTCTGTCAGCATCTGTGTGGACGTCCTGTGCAGGAATGACTTTGGCTGCACCTCAGCGGCGTTCCTCTCAAACTGCTGTTCAGCAGACTGGCAGAGCTGCTGGTTTCACTCCTGCAGCTGCAGGACTAGTGGTTATGATGTACATGATGCACCATCACTGCCGCTGATTTCATCACCTAGTGTTGAAAAAAGATTCAGTTTAGATCAAGTCAATGCGATCCAGCGCAAGATGGACTTTGCACCCAGGAACGGGGGGGGGGGTGCTCCACCTCTGACCTTTCCTACAAGAAACTAATGCTTGAAAAAGGTTCCTGGGTTTATGTTGACAGTAAATCAACAGGGAGTGGAAGATTACAGAACATTGTGACTTCTGTCTGAGAAAGGTAAACGTAAATGTTTACAAAACGCACGCCGCCATGTTGGAACCAGAAATGATGAGTAAACAGTGATTGGTCCGAGTTGGTCCGACTCACCTGTTCTATGACAACCACTCTCACCAATCAAGAGTGAGCTTGTTGGAAGGAAAAATCTGTCACTCAAACACTTTAAGCATTCTAAGCAAAACCGCCTACTTTTACTGAAAAGATCCCCCGTTTATAATGAACTACAGAACAAATATCCTGAAAAAAATGAGAATGATCAAGATGTTAAAAAAGTATCAGAGCAAGAACAGTTATTCTGACCAATAGATTAAGACTGAGTAACAGCTGTTTCGTTCTCTATGGAAGTCGATAAGATTTTGACTTCTTGAAGCCAGCAGGTACTTCCTGTTTGGAACACCGTGGTAGAGGGGTTACTCAGTCCAGTGCTCAGATACAGTCAATGCATGTGATCAGTTTCCTACAAATTAGTTTGTCTATACACTCCTTGATTGACAGCTGGAGGACCAACGTGGATGATACAAGTCACATGTCTTCTCCTGGTTCTACATGCTGTGGTTCATCATGCGTGTCCGGCTGCACAGATGGACTGTGAGGACAGATGTCAGTCTTTGCAGATGGATGACGTTTCTGAGGGTTATGGCATCATTTCAGTCAGAACTGTTCAAAGTGGATCTTCCACTAAAGTCAGGTGGAGGACAGAGCGCCCCCTGCTGCTGGAAAAGGACGTGGTGCAAACTATTAAGCATTTAACACCTGAGCCGTCACCAGCGACGCCTAAATCTCAAACGCTCTTAGGGATACCTGAACTCATTAATCAGGGGTGTCAGACTCCAGAATTCGAGGGCTGGCCTCCAGAAATCCTGTCTCATCGGCTGCTGATTTCCTGGATCACGTGTGTTTGGCCAATAAGGAACTTCAATGGGAGGTTGGTTGGAAAATGTGGGACAGCGGCCCGGAGCCCTGGCTTCTGACACCCCTGTTACACGATCACAGTGTCCACAATTAATGAAATCAAGTGAAAGCGAAAAGCGGCTTTGCGGCGATGTGTATGTGGACTTAATAAGACTGGGGGATTGAAATGTGAGCCATAGTGATTGAAGCATTACAGCTTTCAGAGTTGGAGGTTCAGATCCTGATCATTGTCTCATTTGAGGCCTGTTTCCTGCATGCGACCCCTATGTGGGAATGGTGCAGTCACAGCAGGAACCATTTGGCATTTTGTGGGCGATTGCTGCGCCCTGAGGATCAGGGTGGAGAAATATTAGTTTTGGAACTTTGTATAGACAGAAACATAACAGCAGTGTTTGTGTCTGCAGGGCTGAGAAAGTTCATCTGCTGGAAGTGGACCGTCTGCAAACGAACATGACCTGTTGGAGGGTGTGTTCTGCTGGATCTGTTCTACTGGTTCTACTGGTTCTGTTGGACCTGCAGCAGATATCTGGGCATTTGGGCCACCATCACAGACGACATGCCCGAGGACATCACGATCGGCCACAGCAGAACATCACATTAGCCATTATCCTACCAGAGACCAACACAGCGTACCCGTGGGCGTGGCCTCGGATTGGTCCCGCCCTTGAGCGTGCCATCAGAAAGATCAACTCAGACCCCAATTTGCTTCCCAACCACCACCTCACCTATGTTTTTAAGAGCAGTGAGAACCCAAACGGGATCTGCTCAGAGTCTGTGGCGCCGCTGGTGGCGGTGGACCTGGAGTTTGCCTACAAACCGTGGGCCTTCATTGGGCCAGGCTGCTCCTACACGGCTTCCCCTGTGGGCCTCTTCACCACCCACTGGGACGTGCCTTTGATTACAGCTGGAGCTCCAGCCGTGGCGTTCTTAGATGGAATCTACCCAACCATCACTAATACTGGCCCCACCCACAAGAAGCTGGGCCGGTTCGCCCTGCGGATCTGTGAGCACTTTGGTTGGCAGGAATACGTGACCCTCATGTTCAGTGACAACAAGGAAGATGACCGGCCGTGCTACTTCGCCATGGAGGGCTTGTACACGGAGCTGAAGAGCATCAACATCAGCCTGCAGGACAGTGTTTTCGAGGAGAACAAACCGCCCATCAACTACTCACAGATCCTCACTGACATCCAGAACATCGGCCGCGGTGAGTCTGCTCTGATTTTAAAGTGTTCTGGCCTTACAGTCATGTAGCAGTGACTCCTGGGGTTTGATCATTCACTGGGGTAAGTATCAACACCGCAGGAGTAGATAAAAAATGCCCATATTAAAGTACTGGTCATCTTCTATTGTGTTTGTTTTTGTGAAATAAAAACTTTGTGTGAATCTTTAAATATGCTTTAATTTATTGTTCTGAATAATAGACATTTTCATTTTAAAGGCCAAAAACAAACTACTAGACTACAGTAGTGTTGGAGTTGAGTTGTAGTTTAAGTGTCAGTATTATAGTATTAGTATTAGTGTGAATATAATAGTATTAGTGTGAGTATGATAATATTAGTGTTATTATAAGCGCTTTATGCCTTCAATTAAGGTAGAAAAGCGCTATAAAAGTATACAGCATTTACCATTTTATAGTATAAATATTATTATATTAAATATTATATAAATATTATTTTGTAGTATTAGTATAGTTTTTATTTTTGTATTAGTGCTAAAATCATTGTATAGAAATATATATTATTTGTGTTATTGTGAGTATTATAGGTTTAGGATTGTACTATATGTGTTTGCATAATAATATTAGTATTATAGTTTAAGTGCTAGTATCATAGTACAAAAACAACAGTATGAGTGTTACTTTTTTAGTATAAGTGTTAGTATTGTACTATTACAATTGTAGTATTAGCATTAGGATTATAGAACTAGTGTTAGTATCATGACATTAGTATTATGGTATTAGTGTTGGTATAATAGTATCAGTATTATATTAAAACAATTGGTATTTAGTATTACTATTGAAAATATAGTATTTTAGTATTAGTGCTGGTATTATAGCTTTTGAATTGAACTGAACTGAATTTTTGATTTGAAATGGTTTATTTCAAGCAGTCAGGCAAGAATATTATATTAATTTCTTTGGAGGTTGTTCTGGGCTCTTTGGATACAATTCCAACGATCCGTCTCTTCAATTTGTCATCAATTTTCCTCTTGCGGCCACGTCCAGAGAGGTTGGCTACTGTCCCGTGGGTCTTGAACTTGTGAATAATATGAGCCACTGTTGTCACAGGAAGTTCAAGCTGTTTAGAGATGGTCTTATAGCCTTTACCTTTAAGATGTTTATCTATCATTTGTTTTCGGATGTCCTGGGACAATTCTCTCCTTGGCTTTCTGTTGTCCATGTTCAGTGTGGTACACACCTTTTCACCAAACAGCAGAGTGACTACTTGTCTCCCTTTAAATAGGCAGACTGACTGATTATGAGTTTGGTAACACCTGTGATGTCAATTAAAGGACACACCTGAGTTAATCATGTCAGTCTGGTCAAATAGTTTTCAATCTTTTATAGAGGTACCATCATTTTTGTCCAGGCCTGTTTCATTAGTTTGTTATTTTTAAATAATTATGTTAATCAGCAATTCAAAAGTGATGGCTGATTTTGATTATTTAATTTTCAATAAATTTTTATTTATTGTTACTTTTGTAAGTTTCAAGTGATTTCAGTGAGAATTGTGGGTTTTTCCTTCTTTAACTGAGGGGTACCAACAATTTTGTCCACGTGTGTATATGTAACACAACCAATCAACAGAGGTTTACATCCATAAAAATAAAAGTATGTCAAACACAGCATACACAGATGATTTCTTAAAAGGGAATGGGAGGAAGTAACTTGTATAATCCCACCCCAGCTCGACCCCATCATTTACTTGACATGAAATGATCATTGCCAGTTTGTAACTTCTTATCAGATATTTATAGCCTACCAACACAGATTCAGGTCATTAAGAATCCTTAAGTAACAATAAATCACATGACTGTAAGTAGATGTCACACTTATCATAGGATATGCAGATCAATAATCAAAGTAGTGAACAATTAGGTGTCAATCATCAAATAAAATATATAAATAAACAGAATGTTTTCCATTAGAAAACCATTAAAATAACTCAAATGCCAAACATTAGAAAAATAAATATTTGCAGATTATTTGTTTATTTTTCATTAGAAATGAATTGTCAGAAATGAGAGCTGCAGTGTTCATCTCAACACACAGCTTGTTGTTGCCCTCTGTAGAAGTGGATCTGTTTGGATTGGGCCTGGCGGCAGTTCTGCTGACCTTCAGCTGATATCGTAGCAAAGTGAGATGTCTGCAGGTCTGAAGTCTCTGCTGAAATCTAGTGTCTTTTAGAGACAGCACTTGTCCTTAGACGCCATGGTTTTCTTGAAATGATATTTGACTCTCAGCTTCATTTTATTGCTCAGACCTTCAGATTCACAAACCTGAAAAGGATCGTTGATTTATCAGACTTCTTTTTCTTGGGAAGTGGTCAGCAGGACTCGACGGTATTTAAATCCAGGAAAAGCCCTTTAGATGTGAGAAACAATCCAAATTGAGTCTCCGCGCTGTTGTCTGCACAGGCGTGATCTTCTGAAGGCCGAGCAGCAGAACTGTTAGCATCTCTGCTAACATTAGCCGCTCCAGGCCTAGCTTGGCGTTTGAGTTAAAATCCAGTCAAAATGACATTACTCATTCTGTCTCGTTGTTCCACGTCGTTCATTCTTATCTCCAGGAGGTCAATCTGATTATCTGGTTTTTCCTCTCGAGCTCTGTTGCGTTGAAGCTCCTCCATGAAGTCCATGAGGGGTGCTAACCTAATGTCTCGAGATGCATCATTGGAGTTAGCTTAACTTGGATGTCTTTGAGTGCCTTTCTGATGTCTGAAATGTCAAATGCGTCTTATCGTGTTTCCTGATTATATTCCCTAGGGGCAGCATGTAAAGCATAAACAGGATGGGTCCTAGAACTGAGCCCTGTGGGACTCCGTGGCTACCTCGACTAAAATGGGAGGAATGTCCATTTACATGAACAAACTGGTACCTATTAGATAAATAGGATTTAAACCATTGAAGGGCAGATCCTCTGATCCCTATGTCATGCTCTAGTCTCTGGAGTAAGATGCTGTGGTCTATAGTGTCAAAGGCTGCACTAAGATCTAACAGGACCAGAATAGAGATTAGTCCCTTTTCTGTGGCCAGTAACAAGTCATTAGTGACTCTAACTAGTGCAGTTTCAGTGCTATGGTGAGGTCTGAACCCTGACTGGAAATCTTCAAAGAGGCTATGGTCCTGTAGGTGGCAGTATAGCTGTTTAACTACAACTCTTTCTAATATCTTTGAGATAAAGGGGAGATTTGATATTGGTCTATAGTTGGCCAGAATGCCAGGATGTAAACTGGGCTTTTTCAGAAGAGGCTTAACAACTGCATATTTAAAAGACTGTGGCACATAACCTGTTTCTATGGAAGTATTTATAATATGTAAAACTGATTCATTAATTAAGGGAAGGTTTCTTTAAAAAGCTTAGTGGGGATTGGGTCTAAAAGACAAGTTGAGGTTTTGGAGGATGTAATAAGTGATGTTAATTCTGCTAGATCTACAGCAGTGAAGCAGTCTAATGTTACAGAGGTTTCTATAGATGCCTTTGTTTCTACTGTTTTAGCCTGCTCTGGGCTGATAGTAGGGATAACTTTGTTCAGCATTTGTCTTATATTTAGGATTTTACAATCAAAGAATGAAATAAATTCCTCAGAGTTGAGAGTAGCAGGAATATGTGGTTCCACTGAGCTGTGACTGCTGGTCAGTCTGGCTATAGTACTAAAAAGAAATCTCGGATTATTTCCATTCTGTGATATTAAAGCTGAATAGTATTGGGTTCTGGCTTTACACAAAGATTTTTTATAATTTAAAAGGCTATATTTCCAGTTATTCAGAGACGGAGCGGTGCCATTTTCTTTCTAACTTACGAGTTTGCTTGTTTAAGAGAACGTGTTTCAGCGTTGTACCACGGTGCTGCTCGTCTTTTTAACAAGCTAAGGTTTCAAAGGGGCAACAACATCGAGTGTTCTCCTGTGGATCTTCTAAGCTGTTTTCTAACAGAAAGTTTAACAAAAAGTGTAGATTTTGAGATGGCACTGTTGCCTAGCAGGATGCTATGATGCTAATGATGCTATGCTAATGTTCTGTTCTGTACGGACTGGTTTATATTCAGATTGTATTTTCACATACCAGACCTTAAGAGATGGCAGATAAATACAACAACCTCATCATTAAGAAGTGATTGGTCCCAGTTTGTTTAGAGTTGGACTCTTACCAGTTAGGAGTGAGCCTATTGGAAGGCCACACATCTACCACTTGTGGTAAAGTGATGACATTAAATCTGTCAAACGTTTTGAACTTTGGATGTGGAGGTCAGCAGGGTTCTGATTGGTCAGTTCATAACCTGAATAACTTGAACTACAGAAAAAAAGGAAAAAAATGAGGATTATATAGAACAGAATAAAAAAGGTATCAGAGCGAGAATGACAATTCTGACCAATAGAATGACTGAGTAATAACTGTTTATATCTCTTTAGAAGTCTATGGGGTTTTGGCTTCTTGGTCCATGTTGGCTCCTGTGTGGGGCACTGTGTCCTCTGAAAGGTCACAGCTTATGAAACATCTTCAATAATTCATGTCTGTGCAGAAACAGACCACCAGAAAACAGGTTCCACAGAACCATGTCATCTGCACACCAGACAAGAACATCTTCATGTAAACTTCATGTAACCAGAACCAGCCTAGGGCGCCATGCAGCCCAGAGCCGGGCTTAGTCCAGGGTGGATCCTGCCTTCGCCCAACGGTAACCGGACAATCTCGGGCTAACCCGCGGCCTCAGCGGGTTAAGAAAATGGATGGAAGATGAAAATTCCTTCATTGTGCGGCCATGTTGAATTCATTTTTCTACCCTTTGATCTAGTCACTGAAAACGTCACGTAGCCAATGCTGAGTCTGTGATTGGTTGACGCGGCCACACCCCATGCTCAAATCACGCTGCAAGACCTCAGATTGCATTTGAACATTGGCTTAAATTTGAAACTTGATGCCTCAGCCGCGCCGGCCGCGTCTGGTGAGAAATGTGACTTCAGTGCAGCTTTATATTCAACAAGTTGCTTTCATAGTTGGTAACAGTGAGTGTAGGGGGTAGGAGGTCGAGTGTGCATGGAGGGATGGGGTAGAATGAGTGTGGGGGGGGGGCATCTGTGCTGCTGTCTTTCACACCCTCCCCCCCGCTGCCTCAGGGCTTCATCATCATCTTCATCATGCAGCAGAAATCTGAGTCGGATCAATGCGTCTGCAGTGGAGGGGGTGGAGGGGGGTGACACAGCAGCCTCAGACAACAGGAAGTGACATCACCAAACCCCCACGTTTCTGAAAATACAAAATGGGAAGTCTAAAGGCCCCTCCCCTAATTGTATGCAAACAATGAAGAAGTGATCGGGGGGGGTCAGTGCTTGTTTCTGACTCCTGTCACAAAGATCTGCAGAGGAACCCTGATGGTAATCCCTGTGATGGGGGTGGGGGTGTCAGGTACATCCAAACAGGAAGTTCCTGTTGGCTCCAAAATAACCAGGAATAAACAGCTGTTCCGCAGAGTGATCCCTCTTGATCTGATCCTTTTTTCGTAACATCTTCTTTCTGGTCCTCATTTTTGATGATGTTTGTCTTTATCCCACATTATTCCAGTTATAAACGGATTCCTTCAGTGGAGGGGGCGTGGACTTCCAACACGCTCACTCCTGATTGGCGACTGCAGTTCCCCTAAAACCTGGCTCAGACTGACTCAAACCAGGCGCTGTCGACCGGATTTAAAATGGTGGCGCACGTATCAGGAAGCAATGGTGGCGGATTGGGGGGAGGGAAGGCCTTGCCTATGGGTGACGTCACACCTCGCTTTGCTCAGTGATAAGATATGGTCTATGGGGTCATCATCGGGCTGAAGGCAGAACCAAACTCCTCCTCATCCTCCGGTCAGAGAGCCCCCCATGTGAATTTGATCTGAGGGTATGCCGTGTGTGTGATGGGGGGGTGTCACATCAGGCCTCAGCTGTTTCCTTATTTAGGCTGTTTCAGTCAGAAACTGGTTTTTGTTCTGATCAAGTCCTGGTCCAGGTTCAAAATCTGGATCTGGTTCTGGTTCAGTGTGGAACAAGTGATAACTGACCCCCCCTGCCCTCCATAAAAGCCAGCTCTTAAGCTGCCTGAGCAGATTGATGGAGTGGGGGTTCTGGTGCTGCCCGTTCAGGTCGGTCCAGGGGGTAATCTGTCAGTGTGAAGGACCAGGGGAAGTGGGGGTGTCGGTAAACTTCTTTTACTACTTTGTTTCCATGGGAACTTGGAAGGGGGGGGCATGGTCAGCCAGCACAGAGATTCCTGTGTTCCTGCAGAGATCCCAGCGGTTAATGTTTGACAGAAAGCCGCTCCGTCGACCGCATCAGCCACGCCATCCATGGAAACCGCTTTCCTCCGGCTCCAACCAAACCAAGTTGATTCTGTTGCCATTTTTCCGTGATACAGATGCCGCCATGTTGGAGCCAGATGAGGTTAGTGAACAGTGATTGGTCCGAATCGGTCTGAGTCAACGTTTCTATAGCAACTACTGTCACCAATCAGGAGTGAGCGTGTTGGAAGTCTACGCCCCTTCCTCTAAAAGTGGAGTGAGGAGAATCTGTCAATCAAACATTTTTATTGAGTGATCTGATTGGTCAGTTTATTCACTTTGTTCTACAAAGTGGGAGTGGACCCTTCAGGATCACATGTTTTTCCAAGCGTCTGGAACAAAGTTCAATCTGATTTTGAAGAGCGGGGCTGAGGTCACGTTCCTGGCTCCAGGCTTCACGCTCAAACGCAGCTGACATCACCGCCTCGTCTGTGGCACGGTGGTGAAGCGGGCAGCCACTCATCCAGAACAAACGGGCCTAGGAGCTCGTGCTTCAGGCCTGGTTTGGTGTTTGCTGCCCATCTGGACGCGGTTAAAGATTAATCTGCTGGAATTTGAGAGCAGTTCTTCTCAGAGCGCCACGGTCGCGGTGCATTCACTGCCAACCCACCACGGACTGTTGCCACGAGTTTCTGAGCTTCAGATGAGAACTAACCTTTTGATTTCCCTGCAGGACGCAGAGGCGTCACGGGGAGGGGGGTTGTCCTTTCCCACACAGTTTCCTCCCGTCTGACGCCAAACTTCCTATCAACTTCCTTGGAGTTTGAGAAACCAACAAAATCCGTTTAAATCTCAGAAGAAAAACATTGGATGTTTTCACACAGATCTGCTGCTGATTTGAAACCCCAGCTGTGGTTTTCCAGTTTTTTCAGTAAGGCTGGCTCCAATCCATGCGATGAATTCAATTCAATTTCTGTAGCCTAAAATCCCAACCATAACCGTCTCAATGGGCTTCAACCCAGTGAAGTGTTGATGCAAAGAACATGAAGTCAGTTATAAAGATAGAAACAACAGCTGGTTGCTAAACTAAACAGACTAAACTGGCATCCCTGCCCTTTGACCTCCTTCTTTGGGAGGAAAAACTCATAAAAAACGTTATCTTGGGGAAAAATAACTGTTTAAGGGAACGTGTTTCAGGAGCTTGAGAATGAAATGGACCCAGTCTGCTGCTTTACTGTTCTGCTCACGAGAACCAGACTTTCCAGGTGGGAGACATTCTTAAGAACTTCATGCTTCCTCTGGGGTGTCGGTTCAGTCCAGAGCTTCACGGCTGCTGCTGCTTCTTTGACAGTCTCACACCACAAGCCGTTATGTTTTCCCGTTTGAGTCCAGAGTCGGGTTGGTGATTTGTCTTTGTTCTGCACCGCACTCGGACACGGTTAAATGGAACTGTGCCCAGGTTGGCTTACAGAGGACGTCCAGATCACGGTCCAGAGAAAAGGAATCCTCAACGTGAACCAGAACATGACATCGATCTGCAGCAAGACCAGCATCTTTGAACACACCTTTAGGTCTTGAAGCCTCTTTGTTCTGCTCCTCCAGAAGCTCTTCTGTCATTCCTTGGTGACCAGTAAAGCAGTGAGAAGACGTCACACTGCCACCTGCTGGATGGGAGGGTCACCTGCTCTCAGGTTTCATGCAGTTGGAGTTGATGCACGCATTCATTAAATAGAAGCAGATGAACCTGGTCCAAATGGACCCGAGGAGTTCTGTTTGCACTCGGATGAGCTTTGAGCTGCGAAGAAAACATTTTATTTGAAAGCATTTTAAAATCACAGTTTTCTTCTGTGTTTGCAGAAGTTGATAAACCTGAAACTCCAGTCTGTGTTAGAACAGAGAATGAAAGACCTGATGGACGTCAGTGCACATGAAGCCACGCATGACCGGGTTTGCTGCAGCTTCCTGTCAGGCAGCCGAATGCCGGCGTTAATGGAGGAGGCGTGTCCCTCTGAGTACAGCAAACAGCATCATGACCTTCATTCACACAGCTGATCGATTCCAGCCACTCTGGTCAGTGAGTGTGCACGTGCCCATGCACGATGCGGCTCTGCAGCAGGGCTTCTGTTTCAGACTTAGATCCTAAAGATGGGATTTTAGGTTAGGAGGTTTGGTTCTTATCTCGGGTTTAGAACCTTTTCGGCTTCCGTCAGTGAAGGTCTGTGGAGATGGTTTAGGCAGTGATGGATCTGGGTTGTTTTCTGTCATCATCATCTGTTTTCTTTACATTCCTTTGTGCTCTGTAATGTTAGCCGAAGCAATAAATCTTTAGAAAGCTGACTTCAGGGGTCACATGACCCTGCCTTTCATTCAGTGTATGTGAATCCATGTTATGGTTGAATTTGTGACCTCTGACCCTCCTTTCCTCTCCTGGATGACCCGAACAGGCCGTTACAGCGTGAGCTGATGGATAAATGATCTGCTGGGAATGCGGGGGGGTTCTGCTGACGCATACACATCTCTGTTACGTGAGCGCCTCGCGTTCTAATCACATCAGCACGACTCTGATGAGCGTCAGTGTTTTTCCAGCGCCGCTCTGGAACCAGGATGCCTCCTGGAGACCGGGGGGGGTGGGGCTCAGTCGGTTCCAGAACTGCTGTGGGTTTTGAATGCGATCTGCAGAATGACCCCTCCCAGCAGTGGTAGTTCCTGTCAGAAACCATCTATCACTTTGATCCTGGAGGCGGGATCTCACTGCAGATTCCATAAACATGCATGAGTTTCATGGAAACTGGTTTAGATGATATCTGCATGTGAGCTCCAACCTCCCAAACATCAACTGTGGAGGTGAGCCCACTTCCAGCGGCGTCAGTCATCTTTGTGTCTGTCTCCTGTCCCACCAGTGATGTTTGTCTGCTGCTCTCCGGACGTCTTCAGGAGGTTGATGATTGAGTTCTGGAAGGCCGACCTTCCTCACGAGCAGTATGTCTTCCTGTACATTGACCTGTTCGCCGACAGCCTCAACAACAAGCAGCCTTGGGCCCGTGGCGACCATGACGACGCCATCGCCAAAGACGCCTTCCAGGTACAGAGTGTCTACATTTTCAAGTCCAAAAGTGAGGTCGGTTCTGAAGGAAACTTTAGCAGAACTTTAGCCAAACAAACAAAAAAACAACCCAGGTAATGGAAAGATGGTGATGAATCAGTTCCTGTGAGCTCATGATTGGAGGAACGTCACGAGTGGGAGACTGCTCTGTTTTTACAGTCTGCCTCCAGGGGTCTTTACAAGAACGGCAACATTTGGACTTCCTGGTTTCCATCAAAGTTGAGAACAGAGGGCTTAGCCTGACCAAACGGACTCTGTGGACGGGCATTCTAAGTTCATAAAATGCCTTTGTTTTGGTTTGGCCTGAAGATGGCACCCAGTGGAGGTGGAAGGTCACTCCTTTGCCTGTGTTTGCTTGTTCTGGTTCCTGCTGGGTTCAGGCGGGTCAAAACAAGGTCCCTCCAGAACTTGAACACTGATCTGGTTCTGTCCTGTGACCTCAGATCTTTTTCTTCCAGAGTGTGAAGATCCTGTCGTACCGTGAACCTCAGAACCAGGAGTACCAGCAGTTTGTCCATGACCTGAGGACAGACGCACAGACCTCCTTCAACTACAGCGTGCAGGACTCTTTGGTGAGGGGGCGTGACCTTTGCTTCGGTCTGCTGGGTAACCGTTTGTCTGTTCACAGATGCTTGTTTGGTTCTTTGTTTACGTTTTTGTTTGTTTTGGTCCATGGATGAACCTTAATCCAGCTCCTCTTGGTTGCTCCTCCTCCTCCTGGTCTGTTTCCACAGAGGGAAACTCTTTGGGTCCAAATGAAGGTAGAAAATCTTTACAAACTCAGGTTTACGGAGTGTAAGGATTCAAACGTTAATCTTGAGTTTATCAATTTTTGATGCTTGAAGCCTCCATGTTTAAGGACATTTTAATGCAGGGGTCTCAAACTCCATTCGCCTTGGGGTCACTGAAGGCAGAGTCTGGCTGAGGCTGGGCTGCAACCTCATGCATGCAGCATGTATGCAGCATGTATGCGTGTGCAGCTCGTTAGTGTCTGGGAGTCACTGCCAATTTAAAGCATCTTCTCAATTTTTTCAAATTTTAATTTATAACTCAAAAAAAGAGGAACAGGGGTCCTGGTGTAGACAAGTTGTGCATAACTTCCTCAGTTACATCCCTTCTTTGGTAGTAAATTTGTATGGAACATTGTACTATACTGTATATACTGTACTATTAACTATATAAAACTACTAAAAAACAAAACAAAACTTAATCAACAAATACCTAAATCAAAAATCAATAAGTAATCAAGTCACTCATACATTTTTGCTTTCTATATTCAAACACAGTTTAAATCTGAATAAAGCAGATATAGAAACACACTGTCAAATTTGCAGTGTAAACCACAAACTCAGACTTCAATATGACAGTCTTTAACCTCATCAGTGGCTTCTTCTGAACATGGCTTCTCTTCTACTTCTTACTGGACTCCTGGCAGAGCTTCCTTTAGCATAGCTGAGCCACGTTTGGTTAGAGAGAGGAAGCAGAGACCCTCAGTATGGCTTCAGATGACTGTCAGTCAGTCTGGACCTGTACTATGTTTTAGTGAATTTTGTTTGCTATGAAATATAATGTGAAATGTGCTGCCCAGTGAGACATGTGACAAAACATTTCTCTGAATAAATCACAGTGATGCAGATGAAACCCAATGAGTTTTTCATGGAGAAAAATAACAAAATCACAGTTTCATTCATTTTCTGAACCTTTCGGGGTCACAGGGTTGCTGGAGCCTAACCTGGCTTCTCATGGGCGAAGGCAGGAGACACCCCTGGACTGGTCGCCAGTCTGTCGCAGGGGCCACAGTCACACACCCATGCACACTCACATCCACACCTAGAGACAATTTATCTATGAAGCATGTTTTTGGATGGAGGGAGGAAGCCGGAGTCCCCGGAGAAAACCCACGCATGCATGAATGCAAACTCCAAACAGAAAGGTCCCCATTGAGGAACCTTCTTGCTGTGAAGCAAGAGTGCTAACCACTGCGCCACCGTGCTGCCCATTTCAGTTGTTTCAAATACTGTTTATTTTTCCTTTTTCACATTTCCAAAAATAAGTGTAGGCTATTTTATTTATTTTATTTTTGGATTTTTTCCCACGCATTCTACGTAAAAAAAGGACGGCTTTTTGTGTTTAAAAATTACCTTTGTTTGGCTAATTTAAGACAAAAACACGACTTATGAAAGCGACTTTGTGATGGAAGCATGGAACTACGGACAGTTAATAAACAGTTGTTGCTTCTACTGCAAATAATTGGGAGGCACAGATTCTGGCAGGCTGGATCAGAACTGCGCCCTCTCTGGTTGTTTGACGTAGAATATGTTGGAAAAATTCAAATATGAAAAGAGACCCCCCTTACTCACTGGGGTTAGGTACTGGAGACACCCACCTGCCAATCAAAGACAGCCCCCAATGATGGGTAAATTAGAATAACAAAATGTTTTGAACAAACCTGCTATTTAACAATAAAAGCTTCTTTTTGGAACCACCCCTAGCGGTCCTTTAAAGGGAAACTAAACAGCAAAGCAGTGTTTTTTGGCTGTTGACCTGAACAAATGGGGCTTTAACATTGCTGAATGCTGACCCTTGCCAAATATTTGACAATTTAAAAAAAACAGTTTCCTTCTTGAAATGTCTAAATCTGTCTGTGTGCTGCCCCCTAGAGGTTGAAACGAGGTAGTACAGTTGAAATTTGTGATTGGTCAACTGGTATAAGTCCCACGTCAATTCAGAAGTGTGACATCATTTTCACGTCATCATGCTCTGCAGCTCTTGTATAAAAGCCCCGCCCATCTTTGAATGTGTAACAGTTGGTCGTTATCGTGTTAGCTTTAGCATGGCTCGTAGCTATGTTGTCTTCAGTTGTCAAAGACCTACTGGCTTGCACAACTTTCCAGTGGACTTGGAAGTTAGGCAACAGTGGTTGAGTACAATTGGCATTGAATCCAGTGAACTCTGCCCTAGTGATGGGATTTGTTTGCATTCTTTGCATAATATATTAGTCTAGCGCCATTTTACCACTCAGAAACAGGTCCCCTTCAGTCCTGCAAACCCTCAACTGTGCTGGGTGGTGGATGGATGGATGAACAGACGGATGGACGGATGGATGAATAGATGGATGGATGGACGGACGGACGGACGGATGAATAGATGATGGCTGGACGGACGGACGGACGGACGGACAGATACCACCAGACTTTGCTGCTGCCTCCAGCTCCTCAACTGGATGAACTGAACAATGATGGACAGAAGACTCGCGAGTTCCAGAGGGACTAGAGGTCTCAGGTCCAGATGCAGAGAAGCTGACCCTATTTCTTCTCAATGGACAGTGACCCTAAAGTGAAGATGAATAATTCAGATGTTCTGCTGACTTTGGTTCTTAGATCCTAGATTCATCATGAGTGAATGAACTCGGAGAAACGGATGTGTTCCTCTGGGTTCTGAGGAAGCTCCTCTGATCCGTACCTCAACTGAAAGCTGCTTCCTGTCTTCCAGATGAACATCATAGCCGGGGGCTTCTATGACGGCCTAATGCTCTACGCTCACGCCTTAAACGAGACCGTGCTGACCCATGGCACCCGACCCCCGGGGAAGCTCATCTCCGAGAAGATGTGGAACCGAACTTTCTACGGTCAGTGCACTGACAAGGGCTCTAACGTCTCCAAATGTTGAGGCCATTTGTTTGTTATGCACAGCGACACACGTGCACATCCCTTTTGTCATTGTAATCACTTCATGCTTTTATTGTGACTCAGCACTTCTGCAAAATATGCTGACTCATGCCTGAGTTGTTTTAGTGATGATGTTGAAGCAGCTGTTTGAGTGGAGCTCTGATTTACCTGGAAATGTTCCAGAGCTGTGAGTGATTTACTGGTTAGCATCTTCTGTTGAAGCTAACTGCTAACACTGTGCTCAATACTTGAAGCAGGTACAACTGATTCTTCCTTTCTTTTTTGTTTCTTTACCTGCTCCTTTCTTCTGTACTGCTTCTTTGATGTTTTTTTAATTCATAAATTCTCTGGGGTCTCATCAGTGCCCCCCCCCTTTTCTGGTGAGGGTCACATAAGTGTTTTCTTCTGGGATGAGGAGTCGGGGTCAGTTTGTCGTCTAACAGAAACAGCGTAACAATCCGAGGGTGTGTCTAAACATAAACATGGATGTTTTTCCAGAAAGACACACAGAACCACATTTTAAACATCCTTCCTGTAATCTTGACAGAAAATGAAAGAATAAATATTCTGTCTTCTCCCGTCATCGTCCCTTTGAGACTTTGAGGCTGCAGCTCCTCACACATTTAACCCTTTGTTCAAACTTCACAATAGTGATGGAATTCTGGCTCTTCTTAACCATCCGGCTCTTTTGAACTTTTGCACAACATGAATAATGTAAAACCTGCTTCTACATATGTATGCTTTTATTTTTCCTTTCAGATAAAATGTACAAAATAAAAGAGGAAAACTAAAAACAATGATTTACTTTTCAACTTTTAAAATGAAACAGCACAAAATACTGATTAAAACGTGCAAAACAAAAGGAAAAATAAGCAGGTTTGTACTGATGGTAAAGGTTGGTATTTAGAAAGAACAAATGTCTGATCTTTGTGAATCTGATCTGGTTTCTTCTGTCAGTCAGTAATGATCCGTTTGTTCTGGAGAAGGTTGTTCTCAGGTTTCTGTACTGTTCTGGACTCTAAATTCTGCTTCATATTATCGTGAACAGTGAAAAGGTTTCAGATTTGGCTCCTTTTTTGCGTCATTTCTTTGCGTCTTTGTGTTGATGTCATCTGTTTGATGTGGTGGACATAAATCCATGACTTTTGAACCAGTACAGCGTTCCCTCGTTTATTGCAGGAGTTACGTTGTAAAAAGAACTCATGAAGGGGAAATCTGTGAATTAGGATTCCAGATGTTTAACTCCTCACTACACACTTTACACTTTTCTCAGACACACATGAACATTTTCACACTTTTCTCTCTTCTTTAAACTCTAAAGTTCAAACCTTTGTAGAAAAATAAGTCCAGGATTAGAGAATGAAGACAAAGATCTGATCAGGATCAGCACGTTTCTGCACAGGAGACACAGCACAGAGGAGATTGATGGACAAGGTCTCCGGCCAATCAGGACACAGAACAGAGTGCTCAGAAAAGCAGAATCATTCAGACCGAGAAAAGGTGAACTGTGTTCTGTTCTATTTGACAGGGATTTGAGGATGTTCAGATGGAGGCACAGTCTGTAGAAGGAGGGAATAAAAAGTCACTGTGTGGGTCTCCATCATGCAGCCATGTTGAAGAAAAAGAAGAAATCATGCCTCTGATGTTGGTCCGGGGTCGTGCCAAATGCGGGGGTGTGCTGGATCTGGCCCGCGGATCATAGTTTGGGAACCCCTGCCCCAGATCAGGGTGGGGTCCTTCTATAGCTGGAACATTCTATAGCTGGTTTTCGTGTCGTTGGGGTAGCGCCCCCTGGAGGCCAGTGTACTTTTAGTGTTTTCTGGTGTTTCTTCATGAACCAGTCAGCTCTGACGTTTGTCTGCAGGTCATTCATTTCAGCTTTTCAGCATTTGGACCGGCTTTGGTGACCTTTTCCAGATCAGAACTGTTCTGACCTGCATTCACACTGAGGCAGCGTGGACTGGCTGGGGTTCAGCTGCTTAAACTAGTGGGCGGAGCTTGCTGTGTGATGTCACAGAAGCTTCAGACTTCCTCTCAGCCGATGTTTGAGCAGCTCCTCTCCTGGAGAATTAGCTCTCAGCCGCCGGCATGTTTGCTCAGCTCTTCACTCCTTTCTGCTCCTCTTCAAAAGCAACCGACTCTGCAGCTTGAACACCTCCTGCTCAGAACCTCCTCCACCTCCACAGTCCCAGGTTCAGTTCTGTCCTAAACTCCTCTGTTGTTCTGCTTCTGGCTCCACAGTGTCCGTCCGGAGCAGCAGTTGTAGATATCCGTAAAGTTTTCGCTGGTTGAAGTCACTGAATGTTCAAAGACAGCAGAACTTCTTCATCGTACGTTAACTCCACCTCTTTAACATGTTTGTTTATCATATCAGTTTCTACTTTCAGACAAACAAACAGAAATGAATAAATTAGGAAAGTTTAATGCAGCAGTTACTAATAAAAGACCTTACGGACGCATCCACACAATGATGCCGTGTGAGGCGCCAGCCTGTAACCACCGGAAGCAAGGTGGGGGTTCAGGGACACTTGGCAAACATGGTGGGAACCAAACCTTCAACCAGTCAGAGGTTATCGTCATGCCGCTGCACCACAGCTGCTTGCTCAGATAGCTTGTGACCACAGACGTTCGTGCTCTGAATGTTTGCTTCACCCTCCTCAACAACAACATGCCAAAAATGGGCAACAAGGCGGGACCAACGTGTGCAGCCCCCCATCAATCAGTCCACACGCTGCACCCCCCCACTGCAACTGCTGATGCATCAGAGTGCAGAGATGATGAAGATGATGAAGATGAGTTATGATGCAGAACTGAAGCAGCTGATCTCCAGAGACCCCCCACCCCCTGAAGATGTCATGTCAGCCTTGCAGGGGGGGGTCAGGCGGGCAGGAGAGATGTGTGTGTGTGTGTGGGGGGGGGGTAATGACATTTCATCCAGATAACCGTCCTGACAGACGGGATGGGGGGCCGTGGGGGGGTGTGCAGCAGATCAGATTACAGTTTCCTGCCTGCTGTTTCCTCTCCATTAACTAATGGATGCCATTCTGGGCAGTCTGAGGGGGCGGGGGGTCACCAGAACCATGCCCCCCCCCCAGACCAGCAGCGGTTTTTAATGGAGAGCTGGAGTTTGATGATGGAATGTGTCCTAGAGGGGGGGCTTTACCTGGACTGGACCCCCCCCTTCAGGATCTTCCAGCACTGGTGGACAGACGGACTGGCCCCCCCGCCCAGAGGAAACATGGTATGCTCCAATAGAAGAACACACTTAAACTGGTGAATGCCCCCCCTCAAAGATGCTTCAGATCTGCCTTCACAAACAGGACCCCTCCTCCCTGAGCCTTCCTGTTTCCTCAGGAAGGCTGAGATCCGTTTGAGCGTCTAACTGCTGCTGGGGAGGTTCTGATGGAGTTCCCCCTCACTGGACGGCTGCAGACACTCGGTTCTGTGTGGAAGAACAATCGTTCTCATGAAAAGCTCAGGTCGGGTTCTGTGCTCCTCTGTGGTTTTTATGGGCCCAAATGAAATCTGTTGCTGGTTCTGTTGTTGATTAGGTTTTGGGTTCTTTTTGGTTTAGTTTTGGTTCTGTTATTGCTTCCATATTTGCTCTTGGTCTGTTATATCGACAGTTTATTTTTTTGGTATTGGACTCTTTTCTGGTTCTGTTGCACGTCCTGGTTTCACTTTTGTTGTTGGTTCTGATTCTGCTCTGCGTCGTGTCCATCACGGTACAGATCTGTTCTTAGGGTTTCTTAGGGTTCTCTCGGTTGGATCTTCAATCTGCCGTCACGTTCTTTCCACACCCATCATTCCACACTGACCCGCTCCATGTTTTTCCATGACAGTTCAGGTCTGTTCTGGTTCTGCTCATCAGTCCAGTTTTCTGGTCCAGTCTAATCTGCTGGTTCTGCTGCTTGTTCTTCTGTTTTGAATGTGTTCAGTCCGGCAGCTGAGCAGACAGATCATGTACATGTACAGCATTTCATTCTGTCCCCTGTGCTCAGGTGAGTGATCACGTTCTACTGAGGTGGATGACGGAATGGACAAAGAGGGCGAGTGTCCGGTCACGCCCCCACTGACCAGCAGTCAGGGCCCCCCAACACATGCGGGGGATAGCACATAGAGGATGTGGTTCCTGCTGAACACATGAAGCAAATGGCGTCATCCTCACTGGCTGGCAGCAAAGCAGAGCCAAGTGGGCGGAGCCTACATTTCTGACAGCAGCAAATTGAGATCAATGATTGACACGCTTGTAAAAGCTAACCTTTAGTGGTCTTTTTGCCATTTCTGTGTCAAAACAAACACGACTGGTTCCTGGAAAGACCTGCTTCTCTTACCAGGAACCAGAGGAGCTGGCAGGTCACGCTGCAGTCACGTCCATGTGCGCATGCACGCCGCTCTTGTGTTTGCGCAGTCATGCTGCGAAGAACTTCCTCCTCATGAATCATTAGACACTTAAGGCAGCTAAGATCAGAGATTAGTCGTTCCCTCCCAGCCTGCAGTGGCGCAGACACATTTAAACATCAGTGAAAGTTCCTGCAGGGAAGTCCTCAGGTCTTCACCTCTAATCCAGACTCCTCTGTTCCCGGAGTCTGTTCTCACAGGCTTCATGGCTCCAAGTTCTACCAAGCATTTGTCCTTGGGTTCTGGTTCTGCTATCCTCAGGGTCATCAGGGTTTTCCTCTGAAGTAGATCCAAACAAATGTGATCGAAAATTCAGGAGGCGGACAGCCTGAGCAGGAAGAAGTGGACCTGCAGGTGGACGGAGCTGGGGGTGTGTGCGTGTGTGTGCGCGTGTTTGTGCGTGCGTGGGGTTGTGTGTGCGGGTGTGTGCGTGCGTGTGCGTGTGTTTGTGCGGGTGTGTGCGTGGGGTTGTGTGTGCACGTGTGTGTGCGTGTGTCGGGGTGTGTGCGCGTGCGTGTGTCGGGGTGTGTGCGGGTGTGTGTGTCGGGGTGTGTGAGTGCGTGGGGGTGTGTGTGCGTGTGTCGGGGTGTGTGCGTGCGTGTGTCGGGGTGTGTGCGTGCGTGTGTCGGGGTGTGTGTGTGCGCGTGCGCGGGCGTGTGTGTGCGTGTGTCGGGGTGTGTGCGCGTGTCGGGGTGTGTGCGTGGGGGTGTGTGAGTGTGTCGGGGTGTGTGCGTGCGCGTGCGTGGAGGTGTGTGTGCGTGTGTCGGGGTGTGCGCGTGCGTGGGGGTGGTTGCTGGGGCTCTTCAGTGCTGATGCTGGAGATGTTCCGCTGAAGGGCCTGAACTTCAAGCTGAGGGGGCGGGGCTTGCCTTCATGTTGGTGTTTCATAGGCTGGTTTAAATCAGAGCAGCAGCTCCCCCTGGTGGATGAATGAAGGACATGTGAGCCTCAGGTCTGCAAATGGGATTAGGCTTCCTAATTTCTGCTGCAGGACTTTTGATGGAACTTCTTCATCCTCTGCTGCTCCTCAGGTGTGACGGGACTCCTGCATCTGGACGTGAGCGGGGACAGAGAGACTGACTTTGCTCTGTGGGACCTGGTGGACACCAACAGCAGCACCTTCCAGGTGGTGCATTCACGCATGGAAGCATGTTAGTAGTGATGTTGTACATGTGTGACCCGGTTCCTGCTGATGTTTGCAGATTGTTCTGGTGTACAACAGCTTTGAGGAGCAGGTGACACCGGTTCCTGGAATGTCTGTGCGCTGGCTGGGTGGTTCTTGTCCTCTCGATGTTCCCAAATGTGGCTTCAAGAATGACAATCCCGCCTGCCTGACAAGTCAGTGTGTGATCAGCATGAGGGTGCAGACGCTCTGCACATTGTGTGTGTTGCTATAGCAACTGCAAGAATTGGCAAAGCAGCCACTTGGCTACCGCAAATAAATAAAAGGCTCAAACTGAGTTCACACCAAACGGAACGCGCGTGTCAAACTCGCTGCTTGACGCCTGTACATAAATATGTTCATTAGTGACATATTGGTCGCAAATGAAACGGCTCTTTAGAGTGAACCACAAGAACCAGTCTTTACTGGGACCAGCAGTGATAGTAACAGTAACCGCAGTAACAGCAACAGCAGTGACTGCAGCAGCAGTAACAGGTACAGCAACAGCAGTAACAGGTACAGCAGTAACAGCAACAGCAGTAACAGGTACAGCAACAACAGCAACAGCAATAATAATAATAATAATAATAATCAATTTTATTTATAACGCACTTTCCACTTGATATCAAGTCTCAAAGTGCTGCAAGAATTACAACAGTAAAACATTAAAAACATTTAAAACTATAAGGCACGAAAACATACAGTAAAACAAGCAAAGTTTAAAAAGGAAAGGCTTTGATAAAAAGGTGAGTTTTAAGTCCTTTTTTAAAAGAATCCACTGGCAGTGGAGCCCTGAGGTGGTCTGGGAGGGAGTTCCACAGGCGGGGAGCAGCAGCCACAAAGGCCCTGTCTCCCATTGTTTTTAGCCGCGTCCTGGGTGGGATTAGACGGTGCTGTTGGCCTGACCGGGTCCTGGTTGAGTTGTTAGGTGTAAGTAGTTCGGTGAGGTAAGTGGGGGCCTCGCCGTGCAGACAGTGATGGGTGTGGAGGAGAACCTTATATTCAATACGGAGGTGAATGGGAAGCCAGTGCAGGCTGTGAAGGATGGGGGTGATGTGCTCATATTTCCGCACCCTCTTCAGTACCCTGGCTGCACTGTTCTGTACGTATTGAAGCTTTTGCATGCTCCTACCAGAGATTCCGATGAGAAGCGCGTTACAGTAATCCAACCTGGAGGAGACAAAGGCATGGACGAGCTTCTCCGCGGCCGAGAGGGAGAGAGATGGACGGAGTTTAGAGATGTTACGGAGGTGAAAGAAGGAAGTTTTGCATATGTGGGTGACATGATTGTCAAAGGTGAGGTGGGGGTCAAACTTGACCCCGAGGTTGATAACAGAGGGAGAGAGGGGAATGTTCTGGCCAAAGAGGGAAATTGAGTTAATGGGGGAGGAGCGAAGTTGTTGAGGGGTACCAGTTTGAATAGCTTCGGTTTTTGAGCCATTTAACTGAAGAAAATTTTGACTCATCCATGCCTTTATGTCCTCCAGGCAGGAGCTGAGGCGATTGAGAGTGGCAGAGGGGGGCCCAGAGGGAGTGACTTTGAGGTAGAGCTGTGTGTCGTCAGCATAGCAATGGAAATTAATGCCATGCATGCTGACGACTCGTCCAAGGGGGAGCATGTAGATAGTAAATAGGGTAGGACCAAGCACGGAGCCCTGGGGGACCCCACAAGTGACTGTGTGGGGTTTGGATTTGGCTTCCCCCAGGACCACGCACTCGGTCCGATCGGTGAGGTAGGAATGAAACCAGTGAAGGACGGTACCCGAGAGTCCAATGTGGTGTTGAAGACGGTGAAGAAGGATGTTGTGGTCGATAGTGTCAAATGCAGCAGAGAGGTCGAGAAGAATAAGGAAGGCTGTGGAACCTGAGTCAGAGGCCATCAGCAAGTCACTGGTAACTCTCATCAGAGCTGTCTCGGTGCTGTGGGATGGGCGAAAACCAGATTGAAATTTCTCATAGAGCTTATTTGATTTTAGATGATCATGGAGCTGAGAGGAAACAATTTTTTCAAGAATTTTGGATATGAAGGGGAGATTTGAGATTGGGCGGTAATTTGATAAGATTTCAGGGTCGAGGGTGGGTTTTTTAAGAGCTGGTTTGATAAGAGCTGTTTTAAGGGACGGTGGAATGGTGCCGGTTTGGAGAGAAAGATTGATGATTTTGGTTATAAGGGGGGCGATCACTTTGTTGTGGGTTTTGAGCAGAGGGGAGGGGAGGGGGTCCAAAGATGATGTGGATGATTTAGAGTTCTGGATAGTCTTTTCGACCTCCTGCTGCACTGTGGGGGAAAAGTTAGAGAAATGCTGCATGTTAGATGGTGATGGGGTTTCTTTTATAGAGCTGTGTGTCAGGGAGGAACGAATATTGTCAATTTTGGAGGTGAAATAATCAAGGAACCGGTTGCAGTTTGCCACTGAGGAGGTTTGGTGTGAAGAAATCTGTGGTCTTAGAAGATGCTTGATGGTTGAGAATAGTTTTTTTGAGTTACCCGAGTTGTTATTGATGATTGAGGAATAGTGTTCTGACCTGGCTGAAGAGAGAGCTTTAGCGTAAGAGCGTTGGTGTTCCCGGTAGGCCAACTTATGCACCGTCAGGCCAGATGTTAGATAGGCACGCTCCAGGACACGGCCAGATCTTTTCATAGCTCTGAGCCTGTCTGTAAACCAAGGAGCTGAACGGGTGAAAGTGACAGTCCGGGTTTTGAGAGGGGCGTGAAGGTCCAGGATGGAGGTGAGACTGGTGTTATAATAGTCCATGAGATTGCTGACTGATGTGGTTGGAGGGATTCTAAGGAGTTGAAGTTGCATGCAAAATGAGTTGGTGTTAATGTTCTTGATATTCCGGAATGTTATCTGTCGCTTTGGTTTTGCGACGGTTTTCGAAAGTGGAACCTTAATGTTTATTGCCTGGTGGTCGGAGAGTCCAATGTCATATATATTAAGGTCTGTGAGTGTGGGGCTGTCTGTTATTACCAAGTCCAGTATGTGTCCTTTGTTATGTGTGGGGGTATGAACAAGCTGTTGTAAGTTAAGGCAGTCCAGTACCTGTTTGAATTCAGAGGCCAGTCGGCATGTATTTGAGTCCATGTGAATATTGAAGTCACCTATGACCAGCACGTTTGAATATGTAGTACAGAGTGAGATGAGAAAGTTGTGTATATCAGAAATGAATGTTGGCTGTGGTTTAGGCGGTCTATAAATAAGGGCTATTGTTGAGGAAAATGGACGGTTGCATTTGAAAACCAGACTTTCAAATGAGTTGACTTTTGGGACAGATAGTTGAATTATGTCCAAGTTATTGTTGTGAAAGACAGCTAGACCCCCTCCGCGGCCGGTTGTGCGGGCCTTAGCCAGGTAGGAGTAGCCTGGGGGGCAGGCCTCATTGAGGACTGAGTAGACCTCAGGTTGTTGCCAGGTCTCGGTAAGGCACATTAAGTCAATATTTTTGTCCAGGATGTGCTGGTGAATAAGTCCAGGTTTGTTTGACAGAGATTGTATATTGAGGTGCTCAATTGTGATGTGCGTTATAGAATCCGGTTTCTTTAAATGGCGGAGGACGCTGTGATCCACTCCGGTTTTTCTGACAAACCCGATCTTCCCAGCATTATATGTTGAGGAGGTAGCGGTGCTCTGATGACGTCGTGGATGGTGACGCGGCGGTTGTGCGCCGGGACGCGCTGCAGTCCAGATTGATTTAATGGAGTCGCGGTTCCCGGAAAAAATAAGCCGGCGACCCGATCCCCTGTGGATGTAGCGGGATCTGGGCGGTAAATCCAGTTGTCGGAGAGCTCCGATGCTGTGGGGGCCTCGGGGCTGCGGCGGTGTGTTGCTCAGCATGCTGCGTGGAGGAGCACCGGTGCTAGCGCTTATGCTAGTTGTTGTTTGCCACACAGAGCTACGGTTGGAAGACCGCAGCCCCAGCCGCTGTGCAAAGGCAGTTCACGGAGGTCCTGCACCACCAGGAACACTGACCTGGCCCGGACAGTGATAACGTCTGATGAACCAGGAGTCGGTTAGTTGTAAGTCCGAGGTGGAGGCTTCAGGTATTCCGGATAGGACAGGATTTTGGATTTGCAGAGAAGCGGCGAACAATCAACGCCAGCGTCCTCTCTGCCTCCCCTCCCCTGTCCTCACAACTCCACAGCAGTAAAAACAACAGCAGTAACAGGTACAGCAACAGCAGTAACAGGTACAGCAACAGCAGTAACAGGTACAGCAACAGCAGTAACAGGTACAGCAACAGCAGTAACAGGTACAGCAACAGCAGTAACAGCAACAGCAGTAACAGGTACAGCAGCAGTAACAGTAAAAGCAGTAACAGCAGCAGCAGCAACAGCAGTAATAGTAACAGCAGCAGTAACAGTAACAGCAGTAACATTAACAGCAGCAGTAACATTAACAGCAGCAGTAACAGTAACAGCAGTAACACTAACAACAGCAGTAACAGTAACAGCAGCAGTAATAGGAGCAACAGTAACAGCAGCAGCAGTAACAGTAACAGCAGCAACAGTAACAACAACAGCAGTAACAGTAACAGCGGCAGTAACAGTAGTAACAGCGGCAGTAACAGTAACAGCAGTAACAGCAGCAGTAACATTAATAGGAGCAGCAGTAACATTAATAGGAGCACCAGTAACATTAATAGGAGCAGCAGTAACAGCAGCAGTAACAGCAGTAATAGTAACAGCAGCAGTAACAGCAGCAGCAGTAACAGTAACAGCAGCAGCAGTAACAGTAACAGCAGTAACAGGAGCAGGAACAGCAGCAGAAATAGTAACAGTAGCAGTAACAGCAGCAGTAATAGTAACAGCAGTAATAGTAACAGCAGCAGTAACAGTAACAGCAGCAGTAACACCTGCAGTAACACCTGCAGTAACACCTGCAGTAACAGCAGCAGTAACACCTGCAGTAACAGCAGCAATAACAGCAGCAGTAACAGCTGCGGTAACAGCAGTAACAGTAATAGCAGTAATAGTAACAGCAGCAGTAATAGTAACAGCAGTAACAGCTCCAGTAACAGTAACAGCAGTAATAGTAACAGCAGCAGTAATAGTAACAGCAGTAATAGTAACAGCAGCAGCAGTAACAGCAGTAACAGCAGCAGGAGTAACTGATGGTTTTTCTGTGTCCTGGTGACCCATTTTGACAGAGAGAGGATACATTTAAACTTACCTTTGTCTCAATGAAAATAAGAACAATATCACAAGGGTTTAGGAGGTCTGAGCAGGTTACCTCCCCCACACCACCCTCTGTGTGCCAGCAAGTGTGCTCGCTCACTGGTGTGACTGGACAGCAATGGCTCCAGCCCCATGAGCTCTGTGCCAGGCTGGCGATCTGTCCAGGGTGTATCCTGCCTGTATCTTTATTTCTTAGGAATGTAATTTGACATGAACAGCTCTGTACATTCACTTAGCAACCACTAAGCTACTACAGACAAAACTTATGGAGTTGCCCCTGGTAATGCAGATTCATCCCAACAATGAACCTGAAGCTGTAGGTGTTTGACTCTCGGAACAGACAGCCATCTAGTGGCTGTGTGTGGAAGCACTCCGCTGTCCCTGGGATCTGTAGATGCTTGGAAGCCCTGCAGTCATGGCAGATCTTTTCCTCTCAGCTTCTTCATCTTTGTGAAGACTTTGGTTTCAGGACCTCTGAGGAGGAGAGTTCCTCTTGTCCCTTAAGGGGGCTCTGTAACTCTGACCTTTCAGTCTGCTCTGCCCCCTCCCCAAACCTAAAACTCTGTGTTCCTATCAGAAACGATCACCATCCACCAGATGGTCTCCATCACGCTCTTCTTCATCTTCACCATGACCCTGACCATCGCCATCTTCATCTGCAGGTGAGAGCTGCCAGAATGATGGGGGTGGGGGGTGCGCGCTCTACTGCTGTTTATGGGGTGGGGTAGGGGGTACGTGCTCCCTCGCTGTCTGATGAAGGTCACAGACTTTAACGGCAACAGAAGGACACCTTAGGGATGAATATCAGGTGTGGAGATCTGGAGCCTCTAAAGTCTTCATCATGTAGATGTATTTGTACTACCCTCCCACCACACACACACACGCACACAAACACACACACACACACAAACACACACACGCACACAAACACACCCACACACAGACACACCCCCACACACACACACACGCACAAACACACACACACACACAAACACACACACGCACACACACGCACACAAACACACACACGCACAAACACACACGCACACAAACACACCCACCACACACACACAGACACAACCCCCCCACAGACACACACACGCACACAAACACACCCACCACACACACATCCACCACCCACACCCACACACACACACAAACACACCCACCACACACACATCCACCACCCACACCCACACACACACACAAACACACCCACCACACACACAGACACAACCCCCCCCCACACACACACACACACAGACACACACACGCACACAAACACACCCACCCACACACACATCCACCACACACACCCACCCACACACACACACACACACAAACACACACAGGCACACACATACACACGCACAAACACACAGAGGCACACACATACACACGCACAAACACACATACACACACAAACACACACACGCACAAACACAAATACACACAAAGGCACACACATACACACGCACAAACACAAATACACACACACATAGGCACACAAACACACACACGCACAAACACAAATACACACACAAACACACACACGCACAAACACAAATACACACACACATAGGCACACACACGCACAAACACAAATACACACACACATAGGCACACACACACGCACAAACACAAATACACACACAAACACACACACGCACAAACACAAATACACACACACATAGGCACACACACACACAGAGTAGGGCAGAACTCTGAACATCTACGTTCACACGTCACACCTGACATGATGCTGGAACCTCATCCTGCTTCTCCATTCCTGGTTCATCTCACACAGATCCAAACTTCTTTGGTCTGGTTTAGTTCTGGTTCTGCTCCAGGTACAGACTGATCATAAACACCAGTCCTTTCAGATGTTCTGTTTCATCAGGTTTGAATGATCTGAGTTTTGCCTTCAGATTGATGTCGTTTTGAAGCAGAACTTTGGCTAGCTCTGCTTTGGACCCAGTATTTGGTTCCTAACAGTCACAGAAATGGGTCTTCAGGTGGGGCGGTTCTGACCCCCATGTTCATGTCCTGCTCTGACTTTCTGCAGGAAGATGAAGCTGGAGAAGGAGCTGGTGGCCCAGCTCTGGAGGATTTCCTGGGAAGACATCCAGATGAGCAACCTGGACAAGGTTCTGCGGAGCGGCAGCCGGATCACTTTGTCGCTGGTCAGTGTGTTCACGCACGCACGTGACTGTGGAGGGTGCTCCTCATCTTCATTTGAAGTTCCTCCTGTTTCTCCACAGAGAGGTTCAAACTACGGCTCGCTGATGACGGCAAACGGAAACCTGCAGGTCTTTGCAAAGACCGGATACTACAAGGTGAGCCAGCTTCTCCGGTTCTCAGCCATGACCAGGAGGACAGGAAGTGATGAAGCTCAGGTGTTATGAGGGTCAGGTCATCTTTAGCAGCTGTTGGTTTAGATCTTTACAGTCGGAGGAGAGAGCAGTGATGGAAACCTGAAACCATCAGGAGTGATTGGATGAAGTCTTCTGTCTGGTTGGCGGTCAGCGAACGGTGTCTGTTTTCTTCCAGGGGAACATCGTGGCCATCAAATACACCAACAAGAAGCGCATAGAGCTGAACAGGAAAGTTCTGTTTGAGCTCAAACATGTGAGTGTCCTCCTGCTGTTCACGCTCACATGGACTGCAGGGTTCTCTGGAATCTTGATGCTAGAAAAATCCTGGAGCAGCAGAAATTCCAGAATGTTCCTGAATTCAAACAGTTTTATTTTGCTCAGATGCGAGATGTTCAGAACGAACACCTGACCCGCTTCATCGGGGCGTGTGTTGACCCACCCAACATCTGCATCATCACAGAGTACTGCCCCCGCGGGAGTCTGCAGGTAAACTCACCTGTCTGCTCGCCTGTGTGTGTGAGAGTGTGTTCTAGCGCCCTCTGCTGGTCTGTTTACAGGACATCCTGGAGAACGACAGCATCACTCTGGAGTGGATGTTTAAGTACTCCCTCATCAACGACATTGTGAAGGTACACCTGTCACCTGAGTGGGCTGCTCTCTGTCTGGGTCGGTTCTGACCCGCTGTGTGTTTCTACAGGGCATGGTGTTTCTTCACAACAGTGTCATTTTCTCTCATGGGAAGCTCAAGTCCTCCAACTGTGTGGTGGACAATCGCTTTGTCCTGAAGATCACAGACTACGGGTTGTCCAGCTTTCGACAAGAGAACGATGTGGGGAGTGACACTCACTCGTACTATGCTCGTGAGTCTCCTCCAGAACTGTCTCATTGCTGGGTTCCTGCTGGCGGTGCCTGATCGTTTTCTGGTTTGACTGGCAGAGAAGCTCTGGATGGCTCCAGAACTGCTCCGCATGGAGAATCCTCCTCCCCAAGGAACCCAGAAGGGAGATGTCTACAGCTTCAGCATCATCCTCCAGGAGGTGGCGCTACGGCGCGGGGCCTTTTACCTGGATGGAGATCTGCTTAGCCCTAAAGGTAAACCAGGAAGCCTGTGTGATCACAGACTTCTCCTCTGAAGTCTGAGCCTGAGCTGGGTGTTGCATACGTCTACAGAGATCGTGGACCGGGTCATCCTGGGCGACTGGCCCTGTTTGAGACCCAGCATCGACCCACAGAGCCACAGCCCTGAGCTGGGTCAGCTGATGCAGCGCTGCTGGGCGGAGGAGCCGACAGAGCGGCCTGACTTTAACCACATCCGCCTGCTGCTGCGCAAACACAACAAGTAAGAGCTCGGGTCTCTGTGAGGTCAGAAAGAAGCCGCCCCCTTCCTGACACAAGCCTATCAGAGCGGCCTTTGCTGCGCTCACGTCCACATGAAGATTTGATCTTCAGGAAGTGAAGCTCTATGGCGGTTCTCTCAGAGTGAGAGCGTTCATCTGGAAACACGACTCACCCTGAACAGAGCCGCTCATCAGTCTGCATTCCTCTGCTGAAACGGTTTAGCGACGTGGGGAGTTCAGGGATTCCCAGCCCGTAAACAACCTTTAACCCACCAGAGCTTTAGCCACAGTGTTGACGTTCCATCAGCTGCCATAAATCCTTCATTCTTTAAGGTTAGAACGTGCTCTGGATTTTAAGGCACATCGTCAATGAAGGCTCTGTGTTTGAACATCTGTCATTTATAAGACGCATCAGTGAGCCAAAAAACTCTGAGAAAAGTCCGTACTTCAGGCTTTCTCAGTAACTCAAGAACTTGTTGGTAACACGCTACACGTAAGCCAGAACAGAACATAGAATAGAGAACAATAGAACAGCTGTGAAAGAATAGAACAGTTCTCCACGTTAGCATCTTCCCAACACATGTAACTCCAAGCCTTGTATGTAACGTGTAAAACAACAGAATGAGACTGCTAAAACTAATGTTACTGTGACTACGTTTTTAAAAAATGGTTGACAAGATGGCGGATGCTACATATCGTGGCACGTTTGCTTCAGAATCAACCCCACAGTTTACAAAACTGTTGACAATCATTGTGGAGGACGAACTGCTTAACTTTTGGCCATATAAACCAGGACTGGACTGGTTTGAGGCCTCAAGAAACTTCTGTTTAAACTCTGCCTGACAACCCAGCGGTGTGTGTTGCACAAAAGCTGGAAGAAAGAAGTCAGTAACATTAAAAGCTGCCTCAAGGTGCTAAATGAATGTGGGAATAATACGCCAAGATTTGTCTCCTAGTATCTGGATGATTTTCCAGCAGTGTCTTTTTCAAGCTTGGAGATCTCCAGCCTCAGAGACCTGGAGAGAGTCCAAGCTGAGATCTGCGCAATGAGACAAGCCATGCAGCTACAAGCCGACGCCAGCGACAGTCTTCACGCTGTGACAGCTGATGCAGATCGGCGGGTGACCACGCTGGAGTGTCGCTGTCCTGAAGAACCCGTAGTTATGCCTGACTGCAGCCGTGGTATTACAGGGAACAGGCCCACCTCCCTGACCAGGCTGCAGCTAGGAGCAGCGAAAGGGGGACCTCTGCGCGCGGCCGCCGCTAGTAGGACAGGCGCGGACACTGCAGACGGGAGACGGACGCCCATTTCAGATGCTGAGCTGGAGTTGAGAGTGGCGAGTTCTGGAGGAGTTGTGACGCGCTCTCCAAAGTGGAAACAAGTTGTCAAGAAGAATAGGTGACCTCAGATTGCTGCTGAATTGACAAGCTCATGACCCGTCACTGAAACGGAGCAAAGAAGTGCCCGGGATATCCATCATCGGGACTGGAGCCACCAGGAAGATGATGATTGTACAGACCAAACCACTAGGTTGGACGCTGCACTGACTTCTGATACACTGTCTTTATAGCTTAAAGACGAGCTTGGACATGAGGTGACTTGTCAAAAAATCGGTGCAGCAACAGTGGATTCAGCTCTTTTAAAGTGTCTGCAGAGTGTAATGATGTGAGTGAAATAAAGGGGCCTGTGTTAGATGGAATTATGAGCAGTTATTTATGTGAATTCTGATGGCATACAGTACCACATCACGGCTGGATCACTGTATGAGCACTGCAGATGCTGATCACATTTATGTTCACTCACTGAAGGCGGCTCCGCTGCTGAGCACTGGCGCCAGCCTTCCACCAGAGGCTATGTGGGGTTCTGTGTCTCGCCCAAGGATACTTCCATACATGGGCGGGCAGGGCGGGAATTGAACCTGCAATCTTCCAATCAGCGGTCGGCATCACGGCCGCCTTGAATTAAAGATTAGATTGTTCTACCTTTACAGAGCAGGAAATACTACATTATTATGCTCAAACAGATCCACTTTTGAGTAATATTCCTTTTCCCAGAGATGCTGTTCTAATCTGAACTGTAGTAACATGCAGTAGGAAATGACCTCTGTGCTTCGTATAGTGAGATTGTGAGGTTCTGTATGAGGACAGCAAGTCTTTCTAGAATTATTGGAAGGAGGTGATAGTGTACATCAGAAACCCCACCAAACCTTTCCAAAAACTTCTCTCCCGGGGTTTGCCCAGGCACACTGTGAGACCGCTAGATTTCTGGTATGTTCAGCCGTCGATGCGAGTTGATGAGGTTAGTCCTTCATCCAGCAATGGAGTTAGGGAAGGGGGCGCATTGACCCCGCTGCTCTTTCATGTCTACGTCGATGACTTGTCACGGGAACTATATGACTTGGTGTATGATCGGGGGTTAAAGTGAACCCTCTGATGTATGCTGATGATTTTGTTGTTTTTAGCCCCAGCAGCTCCGGCTTACAAGCTTCTAAATGTCTGTTCTCTGTACAGTTCCAGTAATAGAACGGCAGAGTGCTGTGCTGATCTGTAGAACAAAAGAGGATGTGACACGAAAATCTGCTTTGACACTTTCTAATGGAGCTTCCAGTCTGTGGGAAAGTCCAGCATCTTGGTCATGTGATTAGTGACAAAGGACTGATGATGATGATGATGAAGATGACGTCCACACACAGCATGTTTACTGGATGCTCAGGCTAATGTTCTTGTATGCAGGTTTCATTCATATTCCGTTGCCACAGAGATTGGAAGTCCTGCTGCATTCCTCTTCACAGCACATCTGAGGTCTAACTCTAAAGCAGCGAGCTCGCAGAAGCTGCAGGCGGTCTACAACCACGCCTCTAGGATTTGATTCAAACGACCACGATGGTGCAGAGCTTCAGAAATGTTTGTAGGTGCAGGAGTTATCGCTCTTCAAGCGCTTTTAAGACCATGTTTGGTTTGATTCAGCGTCTTTATGCTTCTAAAAGCAGAATCATGTTAGCGCTCACTGACATTAGATACCAGCTCACCACCTTTGGAAATACTGGTACAGACGCCTTCTTTAAAGTGTCCTCTTTTGTATGGTCATAACTTTAGTTGTTCTTAGTATTTCCTTACTTTGATGGTATTTGTACTAGTGATTGGATTTTATGACTCTCCTTTATGTTTCACTATCTTTTATGTATGGTTGTGGTGTTTATATTTGGACCTCCCGTCTGTAAATAAATCATTAATAAAAATACAATAACTCTTGACCTGGTTATTAACACGCAAAGCACTGACTGATACCGCTAAAAAAACGATAGCGTCGCCTCAGACTAACGGTTTCAGTGAAGGAATGCAGGCGGATGAAACAGCTCTCTTCTGCTGTGGACTTCAGAGTGTCATGTTTCCAGAAAAATGCTCGCGCTCTGAGTCTGCAGGTGGACTCACCTGTGTGGGTGTGTTCTAGCGCCCTCTGCTGGTCTGTTCACAGCACACTCTGGAGAATGACAGCATCACTCTGATCTGTTACCACGAAAACTACACTACCTGCTGACCTTGTTAGTAACACAGAAAGAACCCTCAGTCTGACACTGCTACATGTTTGCCCCGTTAGCGTATTCACAATAACACACAGCCAAACGTTTTGTGCCGTGTAATGCATCTACATCAGGAACAGCATAAGCAGAATTGATCTATAACTAAGGCGCACTGTTGTTTTTGACAAAACTAAGGCTTTGAAGCGAGCCTGAAAAACTCTGCAATCAGTGGATTCTGACAGAGAAAAGCATCTTCTCTGTGTCAGAATCCACTGATTGATGTTGATCATGTAAACGGTTGAAGATTTACTGCAGGTCAAAGAGTCTGTACATGATTATAAGCGACATCCTGGGTGTCAAAGACAAGGCCTTATCGTTCCATACAAACACAAGTGTGTAAGTCTGTGTGTTTGTGCGCTCAGAGAGTCAAGGACCAACATCCTGGATAACCTTCTGTCCCGCATGGAGCAGTACGCCAACAACCTGGAGGAACTGGTGGAGGAGCGGACTCAAGCGTACCACGAGGAGAAACGCAAGGCTGAAACCCTGCTGTACCAGATCCTACCGCAGTGAGTGCTGAAGTACCACAGTGCTGCTTTATCTGTATACATTTGACCTAAGTGCCACAGCTGGAACAGCTCCTGTGCTCTTGTGTGTAGCTCAGTGGCCGAGCAGCTGAAGCGAGGAGAAACGGTTCAAGCTGAAGCCTTTGACTCGGTCTCCATCTACTTCAGCGACATCGTAGGCTTCACAGCTTTGTCTGCAGAGAGCACTCCGATGGAGGTGGGTCTGCTCCTCCATCTGTATCAGCACTAGGCCTTCTCATTTCTGTTTTTGTGTTACACTGCAGCTTTTGTGTTTATTGTATCATTTGTGTGTGTGTTGATTTGCTTTTGCTAATGTATCCACGAGGGGAACAAGTCAGGATCTCACTGTGCCGGTCCCAAGCCCGGATAAATGCAAAGAGTTGTGTCAGGAAGTTGAAATCTCTGTCAAACCAAACATGTGAATCAGATCTATGATATCCATACCGGATCGGTCGAGGCCATCGGTGCTGATGGAAGTTAGACGAAGAAGAGGAGGAAGGCATTTTTGTAGGAAGAGAGAAGAGGAAAGTCATGAGTGTTGGACAGAGAGTAGAGACTATGAATGTTGGAATTATGACAGGAAAAGGTCGAGAGATAGCTGACATGTAGAAGAAGAAGGTACTGTGTGTCCAGGAGACCAGCTGGAAAGGGAGCAAGGCTAGAAGCTTAGGAGCAGGGGTGAAGCTGTTCCGTCATGGTGGAGGGAAGGAGGAATGGAGGAGGAGTTATCTTAAAGGAGGAGTTTGTTGTGGAGTTAAAAAATGAGTCAGACTGATGAGTCTGAAGATAGAAATGGAAGGAGTGGTGTTTCATGTTGGTAGTGGGTTTGCTCCACAGTTAGGATGTGAGCTGGAGGAGAGATTCTGGTTGGACCTTGATGAAGGGATGATGAGCAGCTCTAGAATGGAGAGAGTTGTGATTGGAGCAGATTTTAGTGGATGTGTTGGTGCAGAAACAGAGGTGATGAGGAGCTGATGGACAGGTTTGGGATCCAGGAGAGGAACGTAGGACAAATGGTGGTTGATTTAGGAACAAAGATGGAAATGTTTACAGTGAATATGTTCTTTGAGAAGAGGCAGGAACACAGGGCGACCTGTGAGAGGGGAGGTAGAAGCACACAGATGGAAACCTTCACCGAATAAAGGCTGATTCTGATGATTCACCTTCAGCCTAATCAAAGACAAAAGATCTGTTCACGCTAGCCACCTCCAGCACTAGTGAACCTGCAGCCGTTGTTGTCTTTAAACCTATAACACTGGAGCTGTTGCCGGCGACCTCTAAATACCAAATACTCTCTGACATACCGTAACTCTTCAGCTGTTTACACGATCAACGTGAGTCAGCTGATTCTGACACAGACAAAAGCAGCTTTTCACTGAAATGCAACATATTACTTACATATATTGTATGTCTTCCAATAGTAGCCCCAGTGTTTCTGAGAGACGGGCGTTTATTCCATCCCAGACAGAATGGTGATGGTTAATGTGTTCATTTAGCAGTGAAATTCAGTCACAAATGCAACAACAGCAGATGAATATTTCAGGATGTATTGAAATGATGAGAACGTTGTGTTCTGTTCTGATTAGCTCTGGCTGTGAACGTTTCTTTTCTCTCTGAACTTCAATCTCCATATCTCTTCGCTTTCATGCCGATCATTTTCCTGGAAACACGCTCAGTGTTCTCTTTGCTCACTAATCCATGTTCAAACCAGTTCTTCTGATCCATCGTTTCCTTTGCTCCTCCACCAGGAAATGCTTTACTTGTTGTTCCATTTTCTGCAGCGTCTTCTCCACATCACCATCTGCTTGCTCCGTTCTCGGATACGTTTAGGATCCACCTCAAAATGCGGTGCAGATTCCTCACCAGAATGTTCCTTGGCGTACGCCACCGTACAGAGTTTAAACTCTACATGGAATTTCTTGGCCATTGCACAGGCTCACAACACAGACGCCATAGACGGCCGCCTATGCCCACGGCCAGCCCTGAACACAATCGCTCCTTCTGCCCCCCCATGGTGGCATGACTGATCTCTACCAAGCACTTCAACATCGTTGAACTGAATTCTAAGCCTCGGTTTGGTCTTTGTGTCTGTTTGGGAGCTCAGAGGTGCAGTTTCTGCCGACAGCAGCATCTGCTGCTTTGTTTCTCTGCAGGTGGTGACTCTGCTCAATGACCTGTACACCTGTTTTGACGCCGTCATTGACAACTTTGACGTCTACAAGGTGAGTATTTATCAGGTGACCTGATGCCGGTTCTTCACGCTGATGATCCGACCCCAACACTTTAACAGGAGAGGTCCAGCCTCACTGGCCTGTGTTCTGGTCATGTGGTACCTTCAGGTGGAGACCATTGGCGATGCCTACATGGTAGTGTCGGGGCTACCAGTGAGGAATGGAAATCTGCACGGCAGAGAGATCGCCCGCATGGCGCTGGCCCTACTGGACACTGTCCGGACCTTCAGGATCCGCCATCGACCAGAGCAGCAGCTCAAGTTGAGGATTGGAATTCACAGCGGTAAGGAGGTGTTCTCTCCTGACACACGCGCCCCCAACACTGCTGCTGGCTTTAGGTTTGAGAAACAACGTCATAAGTACAAGGGGGTTTAGGAAAGACTGGATCTGGTTCATCAGCGTCCTGCTGGGTTTCAGATTCCTCCTCTGTTCTTCTGCAGGTCCTGTGTGTGCGGGGGTGGTGGGTCTGAAGATGCCTCGGTACTGTCTGTTCGGCGACACAGTCAACACGTCGTCCCGCATGGAGTCCAGCGGAGAAGGTGACAACAGAAACTCTGATCACAGGCCTGCTCCGTTTGGAGCATCTGAAAGGTCTCAGCAGAGAAACTGCAGAACCCAGAAGGAACCTGGTGGTTCTGTTCTTGATTGATACCAGTCCTACTAGCTCACACTAGAATCTTTTGTCTGAAAGCATGAAATCATCTAAAACATGGAACTACCTTGACTTACTGCTAATCTGTGCACGTGTGTGTGTGTTTGCTTGTGCATGTGTGTATGCACGTGTGCGTGCATGTGCAGCACTGAAGATCCACGTGTCTGCTGCAACCAGGGACGTCCTGATGGACTTCAACTGCTTTCAGCTGGAGCTCAGAGGAGACATTGACATCAAGGGCAAAGGAAAGATGACCACCTATTGGCTGCTGGGAGAAAGCGACAGCCAATGATATGATGGAAGGAGATCCAGGAGTAGGCAGGAGAAGAGACAGACCTCCTCAAACAGGACAAAGTTCTGCAGAATAGTATTTCTGGATAGAAGCAGCTCAGGAGTGCAGGTAAGGTCAGCAGGTTACTGACTCTTCTTCTGCGGTGGTTCTGGTCCACATTGGGACTTCAGGCTTTGAGGGTGGTTCTCCTGATCTGAGGACAGGCGACGCAGCATCTGCTTCTCCCATGATCACCATCATTTCATCGTCTTTGGTGGAAACCAGCAGAACTTTAGCATCCGCTCGTTGGAGCTGTGGAGCTGTTCAGCGCGCTCGGTACTGGCCCGCCAGGCTGCAGAGCAGGACTGCCGCTGAGATCCTTGAATCGGCCACCAGAGGGCAGCAGAAGATTGTAAGAGGAGCTTCAGGCTTTATCTTTCCTGGGATCACGTGTTAGTGAGCCTTAGATGAAAGAAGCTGCTGCTGTGAAGCTCATCTCTGTGAATCTTCATGTTTCTGTGTCTTCAAATAAACTTTAGAAGTAAGTTTGATAACTTTAATTTTTCGTCAGAAAAAAAATCTCAAGAAAGCTTTGAGCAACAGGTTCTAACTTTCTGAAAACACAGCAGGTTTTCCTTTGAGGGCGTTTTTCTACTCAGAGTGAGCTGTAACGTCATCAGCGTTTGCAACTTGCAAAAGTGATGCTTTCCTTATTTAAAGATCAAACCAGAATTCTATGGTTTGAACAATCACAGAAAGCTAAAAACCAACTGGATTTTGGACATTTTAGTATTCTGAGACCCAACATCTTCCTGTTATAGCAGAAAGGCCATTTCTAAGGCTCGAAGACAGGAAAAAAGATGTGCTCTTTGAGGTGTAACAAAAACACTCCCGCTCATCACCTGATCTCAGAGGGAGAGCGGGAGCAAAAAGCAGACGTTATTTTCAGTAGTTCGGTTTCAATGTTAGCAAAAGAGCGCATCTTTACCGCACATTTGCTGTGCGTACAGACTTTAATGAATGAGGCGCAGAACCGCCGGAAGGAGGACGGCTCAGCCACTGCGCTGACGGCTACTTACCGGCAGGGGGAGCTCTCTAACTTGTGTCAGTCGGACAAAGCTCGTCTGGATGATGATGACTCACTACGCTGATGAAATCACGGTGTTCATTGTCTGTTTGCTGAAAGCAAACAGAGTATGTTGTTGTACTTCTTTATTATATTTTATTTTTTTTATTCTTATTATTATTTTTTTCCCGTCATTTTTTTTGGATCACTACTGGTCCTACAATTTTTAAGATATTACAATGATTTCAATTGTAGTTTGTAAAGCTTAATAGGGACAAGCATGCTATTACTTTTGGTACAAATCTGTACTATGGTTTATTTATTATGAATATTTTTATGACATTTTTGTCCCATAGGAAATGAATTGAAAAATTTTTGAAGGCTTATATCTCAAGAAATACTGAACATAATGGTATAAGATTTTCTGATATATAACCTCATGGGTTGCTGTACATACTGTAATAATTGTAGCTCTATTGCGCCACCAGGCGGTCAGTGGTGGTACAAAACGCGTTTTGGCCTAGGCCTCGCATACCGTTTGACGAAAATTTTTTTCTTTTTTTCCCAGGGATTCCTTGGATGCTAGAGAAACTTTTTGCCTCTAGGACCGCCCACTTCCGCCTAACTAGATTTTTCGCTATTTACGATTTTTTATAAAACACGTTTTTGGCTCCCTATTCAACATACTTTTGTCAAGGTTGACAAAACTCGGTACTTACCCTATTTGGAGTACCCCGAATCCAATGGTGCTATTCATTTTGCGCAGTGATGTACCGTTTTTGTACAATAAGCGATGCAAATTAGTAGGGTGTGGTCATAAACTTTGCAATGCTTCAAGTCCTTCATAGTAAATCCAATCCTCACCAAAATTGTTGTGTAGCATCCTTTCAGTGTGCTTCGTTGATACATAAAGTTTTTTTTAGTGATTGTCCAATAGGTGGCGCTGCAGAAGCTAACACAGTGTTTAGTGCAATATCTCCAAAGCTGCATTAGGTAACATGCTCAGATAATGTACTTTGGATGTCATTAGGGTCCTGTGAGACATAGAAAAAGCTGAGCCCTCTTACGCCACCTAGTGGTGACTTAGAGGGGAATTTCATATTCAGGTTAAGACCTTTAATCTCCTAAACCAATGCAGATATCAACATGCAACCACTTGTAGTTTGTAGAGGTCCTTGGTGAGATCATTGGTTTACAATCTCGTAGTAGTCAGTGTTATGATTGATTTTATATAAATTTTTAAAAACCAATGTTTTGCCATAGGAAATGAATGGAACCCACTTTTGAGGACCCAAATCTTGAAAAGTACAATGCCCAATGCTATGAAACTTTGTGACCAGACCCTTCAGAGTAATGTAATCATGTTGTAAGACATTTGGCTCTATTGCGCCACCTGGTGGTAAGTTGGAGAAAAAAAGTGTTTGGGCCTTAATCTCCCAAAACATAAGCCACAGGAAAATGATGTTGTTCCCCAATGATTCACTGGATTCTAAGATAATAGTGACTATGTATCAGCCATCTATACCTCATAAGATTTTGTCGCAATTTACGATTTTTTCCAAAACACTTTTTTGAGCCTTTATGGCACATAGTTTTTACAATCTTGGCATACCTCTGAATCTTTCTTATTTGGACTACAGCGAGTCCAATGGTAACACCCATTGAGTTGAATTCCATATGGTTTTTGCACAACACGTATTTAAAACATAGACAAGAGTAGTTGTCAAGTTTGCACCCCTGCAGCTTCTTAACAAATTTACATTACCTTACCAAATTGTACGGAGTGCTTCCTCAGTTGAAGATAAGAAAGTGCAAGAGCATTTATAATGATGCTCCCATAGGTGGCACTACAACATATTCCAATGTGTTTCCACTCATATCATCAAAAGTCTTTGACCAAACACCATGAAACTTTACGTGCTGGTCGTACGGAAGCTCTTTAACACTTCCAGCTTTGACATGTTTCATAACGATATTTGCTTTCAGCAAACAGACGCAATTTCTTATAGGAATTGCAATTCTAGTTGTTATTGTGCTGGACGTCTGTCCCACAGGCCTCCAACTCTGGTCCTCCTCATTGTTTAGGGAACCTTCTCCTATTTGCTGCTTATTATTTGGATCGGGTGTTTTTCGTTGATTAGAAACTGGACTCACCGGATCCAGCTTATCAGAGCAACAGTGAAAAAAGTTTAATAAAATAAAAGGATCGACCTCCTACACACACACACACACACACACACACACGAGTGCCTACAATAATAAAGTTAACTTATTTTTGTATGATATCAATAAATAAAAAATCTGACAGTATTTGCAGCCTTCCCACTTTATTACTAAACATAACTGTGAGAATTTCTCCGGCACCTGATTATAAGGGGACAGCTTAATCTTCTTGAAGACTGGACTCGTTAAAGCGTCAAATGTAAACCACGAAACTGTATCGATATCCCGGAAAATGCTGACAGGGTTCTGGGATTTGAGGTGAGTCTATGCTGTCGAGTCTTTGAAAATGCCACAGAGTGAGCCCTCTTCGTTAACAGTCTCTCTTTGGTGAAAATCATTCCACTACGTCAAGTCGTCCTGTCCGCTCGGGGAAGATGTCTGCTACGGGTACAGGCGGCTGTGGACCGGGACCCGGACCCGCCTCGGGAACCGGGTCCGGGGCTTCAAACCCCCGAAAATTTAGCGAGAAGATAGCGCTTCACACCCAGCGACAAGCGGAGGAAACCGCCGCCTTCCAGGAGGTCATGATGGACATCACTTCGACCAGGGTGAGTTGGAGACGGAGGCAGGAGGAGCACAGTCGCAGGAGGAGCAGAGGCCTCCCAGAGGCTCGTAGACTCCCACGCACAGCTACGCTGCGCTTCGCGCGCGGCGGCCTGCCCGCTGTCTTGAATCTGTCGGGTTGAAGAAGTCCTCGGCGGGAAGCGCGAGCGCTTTGTCGTAGTTGTGTCAGCGCGCGCGGAGCCGCAGCTCGTCCGTTTCCGATTAGCGCTAGCCGCGTTAGCCGCCATGCTAGCTCGGCTTGTTTACTCTAATAAGCGACACCGCCGTCAGCCGGGACGCGCCGCCGGACTCCCGGTACCATCAGGCTCCTCTTTGGGTCGTCAGTCCCTCTCCGTCCGAAGGTTGGTTCCAAAGCTAACGCATTGGTTCAGCGCGGACGGAGTTTAAGTCGATCGGACCGGTTTTGCCGCCGTTGCAGGGCCGAAGTCGGCGGCAGTAAGTGTGAACGGCTGCCCGCTCTGCCGGTGGGAAGCTGGACCACTCCGAGGGCTCAGGCTGGGCTACAATACTAGCTCTGCCCGAACCGCGCGCCGGTTCTCCTCACTATGGATGAGTTCCATCTCTGCGGTACCATCGGACTTGGGTCATGTAGTTCTGACACACAGGAGTGGTTCTGGACGGAAACCTGTCGAGGGCTGAGCCTCAGAACCAGGAAGCCTTTGGATCAGAACCTGCTCTCTGGACTTTCAGCATGAGTTCCACCGGTACACCTGCGTTTTTTCTGAGGTGCCCCCGCGGCTGGAGGGGACCCCCCCCAGTACACATAGTTAAATTATTGAATGAGTCTAAAGTTCTGATCAGACGACAGCATCATAGTGTGTGTAAGCGTGTGGCCCTGCCACAAAGTGGCGACCTGGTCAGGATGAACTCTTCCTTCAACAGTCGCTGGGATAGGCTCCAGGATCTCTGAAAGGGGTTCAGTGCGGGGATTGATGGTGAGTATGTGGTTGTGCGTCTCTGGGTAGTCTTGTGATGGACCAGAGAACTGTCCAGTTTCACGGTAGAGAGGTAGTGTCTCTGTAAAGGGATTTAGAGAAGGAATGGATGGAGGGGTTCGTTGAAAAAGATGAAAGTCTTCTCTGTTGTTGTTTACTGGGGCTTTAAAAAGCTAAAGACAACAGCAAGCAGGATTTCCTGATTCTTCTCCTCTCAAAGATTTTCAGCAGAAACTCTTGTGAAGGATTCTGAGGAGACGCTGTACATACTTCTGCATCGTTCATCTTCAGGTTTAAATGGCCCCCCCTCCATCACTCCACTGTGTTCGCGTCTATGCTGTAACTATGACAACTGGACAGAGTGAGTGTGATGTCAGCCATAGAAAATGCCTTACTTCCAACTCCAACAAAATAAGATCACTTCAGTTGCCATTTTTCTGCAATGCATGGGTGTTGGCATGTTGGAGCCAGACATTAGTGATTGGTCTGAGTTTGCATGAACTACCTTTCTTTGGCAACTACTGTCCCCAACCAGGAGTATGCTTGTTGGAACTCCACACCCCTTCCACTGAAAGCGGCTCTGGAAAATCTGTCAAACGTTTACTGAGGCATCTGATTGGTCAGTTTAAAACTTGAATAACTTGAACTACAGAAAAATATCATGAAACAATGAGGATTATCAAGATGTTAAAATGTTTCAGAGCAAGAATGGTTATCCTGACCAGTAGAATGACTAACAGCTATTTCTCTATAGAAGTCTATGGGATTTTGTTCCTAATATCATATTTCAATTCATGAGCGATTCCCGGTCCCCTCTGTCCTTTAATCGGTTTTTAAAATGATGCAATCGAAGTCCATCGGGGGCACTTCATGACTGTGTACTATAGGGATGCAGTATCTATGGCACGTCATCAATTTTTACTGGACCAATCAGTCTTTAGTCTTAATAGTATTATTATTCATTTCTGGTCTTGCTCTTTCATCATTGCGTTTGCAGTGTAAAGGAGAGGGGCTGCTTATGCGATCTCTCACACGTATCTCCACTGACAGTGACGAGAAACGCACGGGGATGGAAGAATGGCCGCAAGCAAAAAGGTCCAAAGCGTGTCTGTATTTTTCCACAGTAGATCAAGACAGCGCGTGCTGTCTCACATGTAACAAAAACATGGCCGTAAGGACGGGAACACCAGTAACCTGTCCAAACACAGCACTAAAATACACCAGATTCTAGCGGAGAGGTGCGCAGCGTTTGACCGTCCAAGTGAGACGTCTGGCACTGCTATTCTTTCAACACGTGTAAATGCTAGTGGTACACACGTGGAGCACGTAACTAAAGTGTTGTTTATCAAAAATGAGTGCATGAAATTTGAATAAAAAGGAGGAGAGCATGAATATAGCTACGAGCACTGTAAAAAAAACAATGACCGTATAATATTACCAGGATAAATCTTCTTATTGTGCCTCAATAAAAATAAATTATCTGACATACAAACTTAAAATGAATATAAATACAGCAATTTGCGTATTTGAATCCCACATTTTTGTTCTTTGAAATGAGGAGGCTATTTGATAAAGTATGCATTTTAGTTCATAATTTGAGCTTTTTATATATAGTTATAGTTTATTTATTTATATGGCTCCTTAAAATGACCTTGGTCACTCAAGGTCCCGTACACTAAACGCTTGATGAAACAAAAACAACAGTTAAAATGTCAAAACAATTAAAGATTAAAAAATATAAATAGCTGACATAAAAACACCAGATAAAAACAAAAGTAAACAATAAAACAGTAAAACACACCAGCAGAGCAGAGTCTCATTTCCTGGTCAAAAGTCTGGCGATAAAAATGGGTTTTAAGAAGCTTTTGAAAAATGGGCAGTGAAGATTGCAAGTTCCCCTCTGAGCTTCCTTTTAGACATCTGTACCTCCAGGAGAAGCTGATCAGCAGACCTGAGGCATCGGGTCTGTAAGGATGGAGAAGTTTAGAGAGGTACAACGGTACACAACTGTTTAAAGATTTAAAAACATAAAAAAAAGTTTTAAACGAACTTTAAAATTCACAGGCAGCCAGTGGAGCGTAGCCAGAATGGGGGTGATGTGGCCCCTCTTTCGCGCTCGAACCAGAACCTGAGCAGCTGCTGGACCAATTGGAGACGAGAGAGGGACGACTGACTAACTCCAAAATAAAGAGTTAGAGTAATCCGGCCTAGATGTAATGACATCATGGTTTGCTGTTTACTCAAAAGGATGTTTTGGTAAAAATGGTTTCACCTTCACCAACTGCCTCAAATAAAAGAAGCTGATTTTACCACTGAGCTTATTTGACAGTGAAGTTTAAAATCAGTCCATCTTCAAACCCTGGTTAGACACAAACTGCTTAAGATGTGGAGCTAAGGGACCCAACTTCACTGAGGAGGGGTCACGGGAGCTGCTAGGACCAAACACCATCACTTCAGTTTTTTTTATCATTGAAACTCATAAAGCTTTGGGCCATCCAGTCTTTGATGTCTTGTAGACAGGACAGTAACGGATCAGCCTTTCTTTATTGGTAGATAAATCTGATCATCAGCGTAGCAGTGAAAGGCTACTCTGTGTTTTCTCAGGATGGAGCCCAGAGGAAGGAGGTATAAAGAAAATAAAAGTGGTCCTAAAATAGAGCCATGTGGAATCCCAAACAACAGTGGAACAGTTAAAGAGTAGGACGCAGACATGCTCACACACACACAGTTGTGTCAGATAAATATGATAAAAGCCAGTCGAGTGCAGTACCACAAATATGTTATTTATCCATTTTAATTCTTACTTTAATTTATTATCTCATTTACTATGCATGAAGTACATAGATGATGTTAAGAGATCAGGTTGATTTATTTTGAAAAGCTCTTAAAAACATCAGTGATCATGCCTTAGTGTTTGGGTTCATAAAAACATTTAGAATTTCCTACAAGTTACCGAGAGTTTCTCTCCACTATGTCAGAACAGCTGCTTCCCGGTGTTTCCTCTCTCTCTTATGGAGTTTGACGGCTTTCTGTCGTGCATTAACCCAAAGAATAAAATGAGGATACCTTTTTTGAGGTGTGGATGAAACAAAAGTTCAGGAGGCCCGAGCAGACTGCTTTCCTGTCCCGCGCCGGCTCTCTGTCTGGCTGCCAGCTCCTCCCCAGTGGCGGCATAACGAGCTCCAGCTCTAAAGTGTACCACCTTAGTCTGCAGTCCAACAGCCTTGTTTTTCCAGCTCTGTTTGTACAATTGTAGCACAGCATTTAATCTAGACTTGGCCTGTATGGCGTCCAGCTTTGCATACGCACCAAGCTAGCATAGCGACTCTAGCCTCTACAACTCATTTAGTATGACGATCAGTGAAACACTGAACAGTCTGAGAGGAGTCTGAACTTACTGAAGCTTTGTGTCCAATTCTGGATCTGTTCAATCCAGATTCGTGATTTACAGTTGAATCATAAACTTTTCAGATTATTTTCAAAAACTTGTTTGTTTACCTTTTTTCATTAAAGGTAAAACTGATCCGTTTTAAAGATCAAGTTGATCTATCAATCTATATGTCCATTCAAGCCAAAAAATGTACTATATAAACTCTCCTCTGTCTGTGACTGGAATGTTTTTGAGGTGTGGTTTTCATGTGACACCCCCCAGCCCCCCGGTGAACTCTGACCTTCATGTTGAAATCCTCCTTCAAACAGAGGATGTATGATCCATCTGAATGTGGGTCACTAATTGGACCTATGTTTGTCCCCGCAGCTGCAGGCCCAGAAGCTCCGCCTCGCCCGGACTCAGGGTCCGTACTACGGCGGCTCCTTACCCAACGTCAACCAGATTGGCAGGAACCCCCAGGACTTCCAGGTGACCTGCTGCCACTTGATTTCTGTGACTGACAGCTTCATGAGGAGCTGGATGTTTATTTCGGTGCAGGGAGGACAGCTCCACAGTGGGAGGAGCTGCTGCTGAATGACAGTTTGGAGCAGGACAGCTTCAGGGTCTTCCTCCTGGTACTTTAATGCTTCAATGAGCCTCTGGTCAGTGATGGACCATGAAGCATCTTCTCAGGAGAGCAGCCTCCTAGCCCACACTAAGAGGAAATCGTTTCATCATTTAATTCAAAGCCTAACTTTTGTCAGGACGTCGGAAGCTCCGCCCTCTGTGATGTCACCCTCAAGCATTGATTGTTCTGGGGAGTGAAGGAGTGAAGAGTTAGGAGTGCTGGTTGCAGCATGACTCAGCAGGATTTTCTGTCAGTTTTGCAGTGATGGATGGGATCACATTCTGCCTGCGTGTGTCTTTCTCCTCCTTCTGCTGGAAACAGAGGAGGAGATGAATCTGTCCAGGCTGAGTAATGCTTCTGGCTCAGTTCTTTCTGGAGGCTCCAGCAGAAAGCTGTCCTGTTCCAGATTCCACAGCAAACCCATCATCTGTCCTCATCAGATTTGATACGTTCATGTGTGTGCTGAGAAGCTCTGGACGTGTTTCAGACCTTTAAAGGATGGAGAAGATGTGTGCAGCTGTCTACATATAACAGCTTAGCTTCATCTCAGAATAATCAGATAACTAAGAAACCAAAAATGGATTTGTATGTTGGTCTAAATGGGCTCATGCAGACCAATTCAATATCACAACAAAAGCAGACTCATTGGGCTTCACACCGGTATTTATACAAAAGAACTTAAGTCAGTCATAAAATATCAACAATAGCTGGTTACTAAACTAAACAAATTAAGCTAAACCGGCATCCCTGCCCTTTGACCCTCCTTCTCGGTGATGAAAAACTCATAAAAAAAACCTATCTGGGCGAAAAAATCATAAAAAACCTCAGTGATTTCCACGTGAGGGAAGGACGCCAGAAACCGATCCGAACCACAAGAAGTCACAAGAAGCCCCTCCATCTAAAGATGAAGGAGCTGCTAGAACATGGTTCTATGACACTTCATCTTCAGAACACACAGATCATGCAGACGTGGATCAGGACACCTCTGAACTAATGCTTCTTCTGTTTGCAGGTTTCCTTCCCGTCTTCTCTGGAGTCCAGCAGGTCCACTCGACACCACGGCCTGGTGGAGCGGGTCCAGAGGGACCGCCGCTTCATGTCTCCTGTCAGACCCTATAGGAACCGTCAAGTATCTTTTTTGGATCTCAATGATGGGTTTGCTGGTCTGCTTTGACCCACATGGGGCAGAGGTGGAGCGGTTGACCTCTGATCAGAAAATCTTTAATCAGTTTGGTTGCGCTGAAAAGACAATTAGCGCCTTCAAGTCCGAGGCTATGGTCCTTAACCAGAATATGGAGATTCCTGGCCCTAAATCTGTTGGTCTTTTAGTCGAGTGAAGGAAAGGTGGAGCGCAAGATTGACAAGTGGATTGATGCAGCTGCTGCAGGAATGCAGTTGCTACATCAATCCACTGCAGTGAAGAAGGAGCTGGAAGCCAAAGCTCTTGATTTACTGGTTCCTGACCTGCAGCTGTGGTCATGACTGAAAGAACCAGGCTCCAGATCCAAGCAGATGAAAAGAGGTTCCTCTTCTTTTGGTTCCTCCTGCACATGAGAGCTCCTGGACACCTCCCTGAGGAGGTATTCAGGAGTTTTCCCAGTGTGAGGAGGCCAAGGAGAGTCACTGAAATGACTGTATACTGACTGGACAGATGGAGGTTCTCCTGTCAACTCTCCAGGAACAGAAGCCTGCTTTTGAACTTAGACTTTTAACGTTCTGGGTTCCTTGTCATGATGATGACACCTCTGCAGCAGCACAGATGCTTGTAAAGCAGCTTTCCTTAGCCTACTCTTTCCTCAGGTGGACAACTCCCTCTACAACAACGCCTACCTGTCGCCGCCACCTGATGCTAGCTGGAGAAGGTGTGTTCTGTTAGCCCGCCCTTCCTCCCCGTCTTCAAGAACGCTCACTTGTCTGCAGGGGGGGGCCTGTGTGGAGCCTCAGAGTTCAGTTTCAGAGGTATCGATGTTGTCCTTGAAGGCAACATTAGCAGAGCAACTGCTGAAGTGTCTTTGAGCAAAGCTCTGCTCACCCAAAGTAGCTAATCAGGATGCAGTCATGTGACTTTGAGGCTGCACAGAGGTTTTTCCTGTTCTGTATTATTAACCTGAGAGCCACTAACAGGAACCTGTGCTGACTCCGCCCCCACACCTGAGTTGCTGCTTGACTCCTCCTTCTGTGTCCTCGCCTTCTTCTCTAACCTTGCAGCCCCCCACAGGGGGCACGCTCTCACCAACCTGCCCGCGCTCATGGAGGCTTCCTGCTCTTGCTTTTGGCTTTTGCTTCTCTCTCGGGTGGGGGGGGTGTCTCTTACCACTCCCAGGAGCAGGGAAGGGGTCAGGACATCTTCAAGCAGACAAGGGCCTCATTTCTGGGTCAGGGCTGTAAGGAGAAGAGGTGATGTAGAGACAAAGAACTGGTAAAGATTGGGCTCTTTATCCTCCTCCTCCTGTGACTCCAAAAGCTGCATAATCTGGATGAATGTCATTTAGTTATTTATAATAGGGAACAAAATGATGGTTGTTTGGAGGTCTTGGCAAGGTAAGGAAACGAAGTTTCTTTGTAAAGCACATTTCATGTACCAAGACAATTCAACGTGCTTCACATAAAACATAAAAGAAAGGAAACAATCAAAAGAAAAATCCTTCAAATAAGATTTAAAGAAAGCAGAAGTGAATGTAAAACAAGCATACATAAGCAGTGCAGATGTAATGTGAGGATCTTCTGAAACATTCGGAGCTTTATTTGATGAGGACAAAGGTTTCGGGCTGATGCTTCTGTCAACTTTCTGGACTTTGGTCCTCCTTTGAGGTTATGAAGTCATAATGAAAACTGAAAACTGCTGGACGCAGAAACGTCTGAGGTTTGAACCCATCAGCTGCTCCTGAACGTCTCCTCAGAGAAGTTGGACAAAAGCGTCTGGAGGAGCCGCAGATGTTGGAGTTGCATCAGTGACAGACTGAACATGCTCCCAGCTGAATCCTGCCCCCTTCTGCCCCTCTCTGGCTTCTTTCTTTCTGGGCTTGTTCTTCCTCACTGCCCCCCCTGCAGCTCTCTGTTCCGTGTTGCTGCAGGACAATAACTCTTTCTTCTTGTCGATCATGAAAAGGAATTGGTCTGGAAACTTCCCTGGGGATAAAGGCCAGTTTCGTCTCCCCACCACTGCACTCAACAGGTGAATCCTCCTCATCCTCTTCCTCCTCTTCTTCCTTTTCCTGCCTGTCCTCTTCATTCTGCCCACCCCCACCCCCTCAACTGGAAGCGAATGGTGTGTAGGTGAATGAGAGTTTATCTTCTCTTCTGTCTGGACTCATTCGCTTTGTTTCCTGAGTTTTCCATCAGAGAGAAGACGAGGGCGGGCAGGGACCCTTCAGGGGATGATTCTGGAGATGTAGAGGACCAGAACCGCTGTTCTTACTGTACCAGGATCAGCTCGCTGCCCCCCTCACTGCGTCTCTGTGTGTCACCCTCAGGACCAACTCTGATTCAGCCCTCCACACCAGCGTGATGAACCCCCCAGCTGGAGACCCCTTCACCATGGGAGGACCGGCCCTCACCCCCCAGAGCAGCAGACGCAGCGGTAAGAAACCCCCCTTTTTTCATTCACTCTTTTTATCTCCTCTGTGGCTTGTCTGGTTCGTTCATTGTGGGCGGGGCCAGCCCAAACTTCACGATGACTCTTGTGGTTGACTGATCACTTGATTGTGCAAGATCGGATCTGCTTCAGGTTTGAGTTTTCTGACACAGATCCACGTGATCTCAACAGCCTTACCATCTTCTTATTGGAGGATTTTTTTTTCTGCTGGGGTGGGGGTGGGGTTGGGGTGCGGATCCTTTTAGATCCGATATGTAGATGTGCATGGTTCTGAAGTCGCCAGACTCTGATTGGTTGGCTCCAGTCACATCCAGACTCAAGAAATGGTGATGTGTGATACTTGTCTTCTTTGTGTTTGCAGGTCAGAGCGATGGAGAAGGCAGAAGAAGTGAGTCTCACAGTTTCACACACCTCAGCTGTGAGGGAGTGGGGCAAATAATCCACCTGGGTGGGGAAGCTTCCTCCTTTAACCCCCAAACAGTCACAGAAGCTTCCAGATGTTGACATTCGAATTAGCAAGCGTGTCCTTGTTCCTCTTAATGTTAAGTCCAATAAAAGTTTTCATCCAGCTAAAGTCTGGAGAACTTTGGAACCCATCAGTTCAGTTCTTTGTAACTGTCTGAACATTGGAAAGAATCGGTTTTCTTTTGAAAAGCCTCATCATAGCACTCAGTAATGAAAGGTTAGATGAGCACCTAAAGATCCTGGTTCTGAAGCAGACTCTGCTCCTCTGTCCTTCAGTGTTCCCGTACCCGGTTCCTCCCATAGAGGAGAACGTTTTGGACGAGGGGAAGCTACTCAAACCCTGGGAGACCAAGAAGGTGTGCATATACCTAAATTCTTTTAACTCCATCACTGCAGTGGCTTGGAGCGTTCACTGGTTCACATAAAAGAGGTATTTTTGTCCTGTCTGATGCCTCAGGTCAGACTGCTGCTCAGATTGAGGTTTTTAATGTGGTTTTTGGTGCGACACTGAACCTTCAGTTGTAGTGTCGGTCGAACAGTCAGTTAAACCACCAGTCAAATCTTCTGTCGAACCTTCAGTCAAACTGTCGGTCAAACTTTCAGTAGAACCTTCAGTTGGGCCGTCAGTAGAACCATCGGTAGAAGTTTTAGTCAAACCGTTGACAGAAACTTCAGTCAAACCATCGGTAGAACCTTCAGTTGAACCTTCATTAGAACCTTCAGTTGAGCCGACAGTAGAACCATTGGTAGAACCTTCAGTCAAACTTTCAGTTGAACCTTCAGTCAAACCGCCGGTTGAACCTTCAGTCAAACCGTTGATGGAACCTTTAGTCAAACCGTTGGTCGAGCCTTCAGTCAAATCATTGTTAGAATCTTCAGTAAAACCATCGGTAGAAACTTCAGTCAATCTGTCGGTAGAAACTTCAGTCAAACCGTCGGTAGAACCTTCAGTTGAACCTTCATTAGAACCTTCAGTTGAGCCGACAGTAGAACCATTGGTAGAACCTTCAGTCTAACTGTCGGTCAAACTTTCAGTTGAACCTTCAGTAGAACCTTCAGTTGAGCTGTCAGTAGAACCATCGCTTGAACCTTCAGTCAAACTTTCGGTTGAACCTTCAGTCAAACCGTCGGTTGAACCTTCAGTCAAACCATTGATGGAACCTTTAGTCAAACCGTTGGTCGAGCCTTCAGTCAAATCATTGTTAGAATCTTCAGTAAAACCATCGGTAGAAACTTCAGTCAATCTGTCGGTAGAAACTTCAGTCAAACCGTCGGTCAAACTTTCAGTTGAACCTTCAGTAGAACCTTCAGTTGAGCCGTCAGTAGAACCATCGGTTGAACCTTCAGTCAAACCGTCGGTCAAACTTTCAGTTGAACCTTCAGTAGAACCTTCAGTTGAGCCATCAGTAGAACCAACGGTAGAACTTTCAGTAAAACTGTCGGTTGAACCTTCAGTCAAACCGTTGATGGAACCTTTAGTCAAACCGTTGGTCAAACTTTCAGTAGAACCTTCAGTCAAACCATCGGTAGAACCTCCAGTCAAACCATCGGTAGAACCTCCAGTCAAACCATCGGTAGAACCTTCAGTCAAACCTCCAGTCAAACCATCGGTAGAACCTCCAGTCAAACCATCGGTAGAACCTTCAGTCAAACCTCCAGTCAAACCATCGGTAGAACCTCCAGTCAAACCATCTGTAGAACCTCCAGTCAAACCGTCGGTAGAACCTCCAGTCAAACCGTCTGTAGAACCTCCAGTCAAGCCGTCGGTAGAACCTCCAGTCAAACCGTCGGTAGAACCTCAGGTCAAACCGTCGGTAGAACCTCCAGTCAAACCGTCGGTAGAAGCTTCAGTTGAAGCTTTAGACCTCTCAGTCTAAATATTTTTTGTTTTTTGTGGTCTTAGCTTCCTCTGCTGTCGTCTCGACCCAAGTCCTGTGAAGTCCCAGGAATTAAGTGAGTGTTTACTCTGTTCTTCAGAACAATCTTGGAGGAGGACGTTCTTCATGTGTTCTTTTCTTCAGTGTCTTCACGTCTCCGGAGCAGCCCTCCACGCCATCTCACAGCATCCCATCCACTCTGAACACTGGCGGCTCGCTGCCCGACCTGTCCAGCCTCCACTTCCCCTCTCCCCTCCCCACGCCGCTTGACCTGGATGAGCCCGGGTTCCCAGGGTCTTCCTCTCTGAGCGGGGGCAGCAGCACGGGGAACCTGGCCTCCACCCTCACCCAGCTGGGCATCAACGCTGCCAATGCTCCAGGAGGCAATGGCAGCTTCCACCACGTCACACCTGGTACGTACGGGGGGGGGTCTGAACATGAAGCTGCTGTATAAAGGGGGGGCGCAGTATCTGAAGAACCAGAATGAGATGAAAGAACCCCTAAAAAAACAGAGTTCAAAGGAAGAAGAACCAGATTCTCCTCACTGACCACCATGTGAGGAAGACATAACTGAGCATGGACTGGTGGACCTGTCGGCTGTTCTCATCAACCTTGTTGGTCTCTGAGCGGGGGGCAGGTGCATCGTTCAGGTCTCATGGACTCTTCTTCCTCCCCCTCAGGGCTTCTTTCGTCCCTACAGAGCTCGCCCAGTAACCCCTCCCTCCAGTCGTCGCTAAGCAACCCCAACATCCAGGCGTCCCTCAGCAGCCACTCTTTCTCCAACTCCCTGAGCTCCGCCTCCCTGCACTCATCGCTGAGCAACCCTTCGCTGCAGTCATCTCTTAGCTCCTCCCCCTCCCTGCCATCCTCCCTCAGCAGCCAATCACTGCATTCATCTCTCAGTAACTCCTCCCTCCAGTCAGCATCTGGCAGCAACCCCAACTACAGCAGCAGCTCCTCCTTCTCCCAGACGTCCCTCAGCACGTCGCCACGGAGACGAGCTCAGCTGTCTCCTCTGATCCTGCCAGTGGGGGCAGAGTCACGGAGGCATCATTCCAAGCAGTTTTCCCCCATCATGTCCCCCACGCTGTCATCCATCACACAGGTGAGACACGCCTTTCCCAGGTGAGTCTTTCAGAACTCTTTTCAGAACTCTTCTTCTTTACATCTTTAGAACGATGTAACTGAAGAAGAACGAATCCGTATCGTTTTAATGTCAGATAATGTTCTAAAATGCTACAGAGCTGGATGCAAATGTGGGCATGTCAAACTACAGAATACAAGGTTTCTCCCCCGGAGAAGTTCTCTCTTAACCTAAGTCTGAGGTCCCTCCCTACTCCATAACCACTAAAAACTACATACCGGTAGTGCAGGCCTATCTAGTGCCCTGCTTTCTAACAGCAATTCTGACACCATACTCACTACTTTTTTTTAACTTAGGTTTATGGATGCAGTGATCACAGACATGAAGGTAGTTGGTGTTTCCCAACCCTGGTCCTCATGGAACACTGTCCTGCATGTTTTCCATGTTTCCCTGTGTATGCACACCTGATTCTGCTCCTTTAGAAGCCTGAAGATGACAGTCATCAAAGGCAGGTGATTGAAAAAATGCAGGACAGTGTCCTCTGAGGACCAGAGTTGGGAAACACTCAAGTAGAGGACGGAGGGTTTGATACAGGGTTTGATGGAGGTAGCTGATTGGCTGTGGCAACTCTTGAAGAAAAAGCCAGACAAAAAACAGAAGATTTATGAATCCACTGTGTTCTGATGATGAAAATTTGGATGGTTTATACAAAAATATTTAAAATAAATTTTTTTGTTCAAATGCAATGCATTGTGGTCTACATTTACCAAACCAGTGAGCATTGGTGTTTTTTTACAGAGACTTCTGGGAAATTTCCAGGGCACAGGATTTTGGCATTGTAAAATCAGACAACTCTATGACATGGTAAAAATATTCTATAGTGCACTAAGAAATGAGTAGTGACACAACCTCAGACAGATTTCTGTTAAAAAAAAAGTCTGTGTCTGCCAGGACCCACTTCCATCACTGAGGCTTTCTGCCCTCCAGGGGGCGCTTCACTAAAGTCAAGCAGCACATGAAAACTGAAAGGTGTTGTTATTGTCTGTTTTTCTTCTCCATCTTCTCCTTCTTCTTATTATTATATTTTTTTCTGTCATTTTTTTCAAGTGCTTCCAGTTTTTAAAATATTACAATGATTTCAATTATAGTTTGTAAAGCTCCATTGGGAATTGTGTGCTATTACGTTTGGTAGCAATTTCAATTATGATTGAGTTTACATTAATATTTTTATGAAAAATGTCCCCAATAGGAAATGAATAGAAAATTCTTTGAAGGCTTATATCTCAAAAAGTACTGAACATGATGCTAGATTTTCTGACATATAACTTCATGGATTGCTTTTTATGCTGGAATAATTGTGGCTCTATCGCGCCACCAGGTGCTCAGTGGTGGTACAAAACGCGTTTGGGCCAAGGCTTCGCATCCCGTTAGTCGAAAATTAAAGCTTTTTTTCCCAGGGATTCTTTGGATGGTAGAGAAACTTTTTGCCTCTAGGACCGCCCACTAGACCACCCACGTCTAACTAGATTTATCGCTTTTTTGGCTCCTTATTCAACATACTTTCATCAAACTTAACAAAACTCTATATTAACCCTATTTAGAGTACCCCGAGTCTAATGATGCTACTCATTTTGCGCAAGTTATGTACAGTTTTCGTATAGGACCCAATGCAAATTAGTAGGGTGTGGTCATAAACTTTACAATGCTTCAAGTCCTTTATATTAAACCCAATACTCACCAAAATTGTCGTATAACATCCTTAGTGTGCAAAGTTGTTGCACAAAGTTTTGTAACAATTACCCAATAGGTGGCGCTGCAGAAGCTGCCACAGCGTTTTGTGCAATATCTCCAAAGCTACATTAGGTAACATGCTCAGATTTTGTACTTTGGATGTTATTAGGCTCCTGTAACACAAATAAAAAACTAGCCCACTTGTGCCACCTGGTGGTGACTTTAAGGGGAATTTCTAACTTTTGATAAGCCCTTATTTCTCCTAAATAAATGCAGATATCAACATGCAACCCCTTGTAGTTTGTAAAGGTTCTTTGTGAGATCATTGGTTTACAATTTGGTACTATTCAGTGTTACGGTTGATTTTATATACATTTTTTTGCCATTGGAATTGAATGGAACCCACTTTTGAAGACCCAAATCTTGAAAAGTACAAAGCCCAATGCTATGAAACTTTGTGAGCAGATACTGTAGAGAAATGTATTTATGCTGTAAGACTTCTGGCTCTATTGCGCCACCTGGTGGTAAGTTGGAGAAAAAAAGTTTTTGGGCCTTAATCTCCCAAAGCATAAGCCACAGGAAAACGATGTTGTTCCCCAATGATTCACTGGATTCTAGGATAATAGTGACTATGTATCACCCATCTGTACCTCATAAGATTTTTTTGCAATTTAAAATTTTTCACAAAACACTTTTTTGAGTCTCTATGCCACAGAGTTTTTACAATCTTTGCATAATTCTGCATCTTTCTTATTTGGACTACAGCAAATGCAATGGTAACACCCATTTTACATAGTTCCGTACCGTTTTTGCACAACACGTATTGAAAACATAGACAAGAGTGGTTGTTCAGTTTGCAACCCTGCAGCTTCTTAACACATTTACATAACCTTACCAAATTGTACAGACTGCTTCCTCACTTTAAGATGAGTAAGTGCAAGAGCATTTATAATGGTGCTCCCATAGGTGGCGCTACAAAAAATTCCAAAGCGTTTCCCCTTATATCTCCAAAAGTCATTGACCTACATGAATGAAACTCTAAGTGCCGGTTGCACAGATGATGTTTAACACTTACAGCTTTTAAATGTTTGAAATTGGTTTTACTTTCAGCAAAAAGATGCAATTTCTTTCAGGAATTACAATTCTAGTTCAAACTGCTGTTTATTTACAACAACTGTTAGTTTAAAAATATCACAGAGAATTCAAGAAAGAAGAAGTTTGTTTAAAAGTCTTTGGTGAAACTTGTTTGGGTAAATAGTTGATCTAATTTTTATGTATGATTTCAATCTAAAACGACAAGAATAGGACGTTCTGCTGCGGATATTTGCTCTCATTTTTCACCTCTGTCGGTTGAAAGGAAGCTCAGATTCAGTTTAGATTCTGCTCCAGCCAGTGAAGGACGGGGTCCGGGTTTTCTCTTCACAAGCTCAAACTAAATCTGCAGTTTTAAAACTTGATAGTTTCACTTCTTAATTTGAACCAACTCTTAATTTGAAAGTTTATGCCCCCCCGCAGGGCGTTCCATTAGACACCAGCAAGCTACTTCTGGATCAGCCCCTTCCTCCGTACCCGCTCAGCCAGTCCCACCAGCAGCTCTCCAGTCTGTCCGGTCCCCAGTCGGCCCAGCAGCCGCCTCAAATGGGTCAGCACCACCAGCAGCATCTGCACCGCGTCCCCCACCCTCGACCCGGCGCGCAGCAGCTCCAGAACCTTCAGAACTTTCGCAACCAGCACCTGCAGCACTTTGGAGCGGTACGCCTGATCCGCCCTGAGATTCTCGTTTCCACAGACTGGTTTCTGATTTCTGTCTCACTGCAGAACCAAGCGGCGTTGGGATCACAGGTCAAGACGGAGAGCATGCTGGACCCATGCGGTCAGACCACCTTCTCCTCTGTGGGGCCCGTGAAGCCGGAGGCAGAGCCACAGCACCAACAGGGCTGCGTGGCCCCAGACCTGTACAACGTGAGTACAGCCCACACACAGCTCACAGCTGAACTCATGCAGTTGAGTCATATGTAGATGAAGGTTCTGCAGATGGTCACCAAATAGGTCAGAACAGGACCTCCAGGCAGAGGAGTTGATGGTTTCTCTGGTGTTATCTACGGTTGGACTTGTCTTTCCCTTCTCCACATTTCACTCTAACTCAGGGGTCGGCAGCCTTTAACACTCAAAGAGCTGTTTTGACCCGGTTTCCTAAGAAAAGTCAACACTGGGAGCCGCAAACACTTTTTGACATCTAAAATGAAGATCTAGCCTATAAATATATGTATATATGCAGGGCTCTGAATTATTATTTTTTTGGTTACCAGCCGGGGTGGCCGGTAAGTCCTCCAGCCAAATCTGGACTCTACTGGCCAAACATTTCTCAGGAAAAATAATTTGTCTTTCAAAGTAAAACAGTTATTCCCTGCATTCATTCTCTGGCAAAAATAAAACACCAATTGTGATTGATAGTGCCTTCTTATTTCAGGTTTTATAACATTACAGAAATTGAATGTTATTTTAATCAAAGACAATTCTGATCTCTGAACTTTTTTATGAACACAAACCTTTCTTTAAAGGATTGACTATCTGCAAACACAGCAAAACATTAAGGAAGTGTTGAATATTGACCAATAAGAACAATATGAATGATGGTGTGTGCAAAAGTTTGTGCACCCTGCAGACTTTATAGCATGCTCCGCCCTCTTTGTAAAAGCAGAGACCCGACAGGGTCACGGATTGTTCACCATCATGGTTTGCAAAGACCAGCTGATTTCAATCTGGAAGATTGTAAATAATCTGATCATGTGACCTCGCCCCAACAATCAGCATCATGGGTTCTTCCAGCAGTTGTCCAGAACAATGAAACTGAAAATAGTTGATGCTCACAAAGCAGGAGAAGCTAGAAGAAGAAAGCAAAGCCTTTTCAGATGAAAATATTCTCTGTTCAGAATGTCATTAAGAAATGTCAGTCAACAGGAACAGTGGAAGTTAAACCAAAATCTGGAAGATCAAGAAACATCTCAGACAGAGCAGCTCACAGGATTGAGAGAAGAGCAAATCCAAACCCAGGTTTGACTGCAGCATCCCTCCAGAAAGACCTGCAGACTCTGGAGTTGTTCTGCACTGTTCTACTGTCCACAGATACTTGTACAAATATGGTCTTCATGGAAGAGTCATCAGAAGAAAACCTCTTCTACGTCCTCACCACAAAATTCAACGTCTGAAGTTCACAAATGAACATAGAAACAAGCCTGATGCATTTTGGAAACAAGTTCTGTGGACCGACCCGGTTCAGATGGAACTTTTTGGCTGCAATGAGCAAAGGTACGTTTGGAGAAGAAAGGAAGCAGAGTTTCATGAAAAGCACCTCAGTCCAACTGTTAAGCATGGCGGTGGATCAATCATGGTTTGGTCTTGTATTGCAGCCAGCAGAACAGGAAACATTTCACCAGTAGAAGAAGAACGGATTCCACCAAATTTCAGTAGAGTTTAGACACTAAGTTGATGTCATCTGTGAAAAAGTTGAAGTTGAAGAGAGGATGACGTCTCCAAATGATAATGATCCTGAACACACCTCCAAACCCACAGTCTTACATTAAGAGACAGAAACTGAAGGTTTTACAGTGACCTTCAATCATCTGACCTCAACATCACTGAAATCTATGGATAGACCTGAAAAGAGCAGAGAGGAACAAACATCCCAGAAACCTGAAGGAACTGGAAGACTTTTGGAAAGAAGAACGGATGAAGAAACCTCCAACAAGAACTGAGACTCTTGGCTATAAAAAGCCTTTACAAGCTGTGATACTTACCAGGGGGGGCAGTACAAGGAACTAACTCTGCAGGGCGCACAAACTTTAGCCCACACCGTTATTTTGCTATCTTTTATTTTGAAAGGGTAAATGATAGAAATAAAACAAAATTTTTTGACATATGAAAAGAATGTCTCATCTGTAAACTGATGCCTTTTGAGGATTTTTCAATCTTTCTGTGGGTCTTTATGCACAATAATAGAACATTTTACATGGGGGGCACAAACTTTCAAGCCCCACTATGGATGGAACCAGCTCGGTTTGACCCTCTTCACCTCTGTAAGGACTCATGAAGGTCACGTTCTCCCAGGACTCAGTTCTTCAGCTCACCTGACCTGTACAGGTTGATCAGGTAGAGACTGAAGATGCAGAGAAATGGTTTTTAGGAGAACCGTAGACATTCCATGAGAACTGTTCTCCACATTTGCTTAGTTTTAGCCAAAACCTTTTCTTTCTAAAGGTCTGTTTTGAAATCTTTGACCGTCAGAGCAGAGAGCTCCCATTGCTCATCTCCCGGACTCGCACACTCACCTGAGGTCATGTTTTCATGTTCCAGGACGCCTTGTTCAGCTCCCTGATGGATGACCCGTACCTCAGCCTACAGATCAGCAAGTCCCGTCAACAGGTGAGTGTGATGTCACTCTGCATCTGTCTGCCGCTTCAGGTAGGAACCGGTCTCAACTCCCATCCAGTTCTTAACAGAGCACCAGGGGGACGGTCTGTCCCTGCACCACGGCGGGCTGAGCTGTGACAAGAACCAGCTGTCCTCCAATAGCCAGGGGCCGCTGGAGCAGCAGGACACCGGGAACCAGCAGCTTCTCAACAATCAGAACCAGAACTACAGCTGCGGTGAAGGACGACACAATGTGCCCAACATCATCCTCACAGGTCCGTTTGAGACCAGAACCCAGCCTGTCCAGTTTCAGAAAACTGCTCTTTGTTTGAGTGAGGAGAGCAGACCAGAACCGAACCGCTCTTCAAGAGGTCCAAAGACCAAATTCTGTTTCTGATGCTGCTCCTTGGCTCCTTTCTGCAGGAGACTCTCCAACCGGTCTGTCTAAGGAGATCGCCAGCGCACTGTCCAACGTTCCGGGTTTTGAGATTGACTCCTTCTCTTTGGACGAGCAGCTCAGGATGGACCCACTGTCTCTGGACATGCTGGAGAGCGACCTGATGCTCGCCGACCCCGCAGTCGAGGACTCTTTCCGCTCCGACCGCCTCAAGTGATGCCACTGGCGCACCAGGAGCTCCACGAGGATCAACCAACCCGCCTGTTCGAAAGAATGAGAGCGCCAAGCCCCGCCATCTGTAGAGGACTGGCTGGATGGACTAGAGGGGCGGAGCTTCTCCTTCTGAGGCTGAACGCTCTGATGACGCTTGAATCCAGGAATGCAGGATGCTTGTCTGTCTGCGTCTGCTTTTATGACGTCTGCTTCACAGAAACCAGCAGCGCTTTTAGGAGCTTCTCCAGCTTTATGCATGCTGATGTGCACCTAGCCTCCCATGGCTCCGTCCTCGGGGGCGGAGCCACGCTCTGCTGCATCAGAAACAGGAAGTCTGCCATCTCTAAAGTCAGGCTTGTTTTCCACTGTGATCCCCCGCCTTTCTTCATATATGCAGAAAATGGAGGGCTTAAATCTTTTTAAAATTTTAATTTAAAATTTAAATTAAATGTTTTTTTTCAATTGAAAGCTTTAAATTAAGGAGGTGGGAAAACGCCACCCCCCGCTGGCTCCTGCAGGAAGTGCCATAGTGACGGAGCTCAGCCTTCAGAGCGAACACAGCCTGTGGACTTGGTTTTATGCAGAAACGCTCTCTGGGCTGGAAACATTTCCGTTCATCGTAGTTCCTTTGCCCTGCAGGGAGCAGCGCGCTGAAACCACGCCCCCTGATGGACAGCAGCATGGATGCTGCGTTTTCCCTTTGAAAACCTCAATTCACACCTTTGGTCAGAAAACAAACGTTCACTGACAAAACATGTCATTTCTTTGTCTAAATGTCCTCGCTGCAAGGTGGGCGGAGCCTTCCCCTTACAGTGGCACAGCACTGAGTTCTTGTGCAAATGTGACACTCACAGAACCACTCAGTCCCTGTTTAAGCCCCGCCCACTCAGGGTGTATACTTTCACAAATATTTGAATCTTTTATCGTAACTTGTAGTTTTGCCGGACAATATGATTGGTTCTGTTGGAGAAAAATGCAGCGGGCTGAATATCAAGAAGATCTGCAAATGGTTTCACCTTCTGAACCACATTTAGAAGGTCGTTCCGAAAGAGGACATCATTTTGAACCTGACCTTAAAACTCCGCCCAATTTCTGTGATTGACAGCGTGTTTTCAGCCATTTTCATAAATTCTGCATGAAAAAACTTAGTTAAGACCAGAACCGTAACTAGCCAGTCCAGGTTCTCTGTGGTTCTGGGATTGTTGGCCCAGCTCAGTACTGCAGAGAATCTGGCACCAAAACAGAACTGGTGAGTCCAAAAGCTGCGATGAAGAGGAGGAGCTTTAAAGATGTTGCAGTTCAGAGGGAACCTGCGGCCCCCCCGCAGGTCGGTGGGGATGCTGCAGCCTCTCTGAGCAGCACCAAAACCAGACTTGCCCAATTTTATGATGCTCATTGTGTAAACTGAACAGGGACACAGGAACAGCGCCCCCTGCAGGGCTGCTTCTTCTTTAAACGGGATGTTTTTCCTCATTAAATCCCTTTAACGTTTCCGTTTTACTGTCTGCATCCCCGTCCTCCGCTGTGTGGCGTGTTTTCCCGGGTTCAGGAAAAAATTCAGATCACAAACTTATCAGCTGATCAAGAACAAATGCTTTCAGGGGAACTGGTTTCCAGATGTCAGTGAATGCACCTTTACACTTCAAAAGCCCACAATGCACTCTGATGTCGCCCTCTCTACTGTGTGTGAGTGTGTGTTTGTGTCATTTTGCTGCTGTAATCCATCAAGCCTGTTATGAGCTGATGTGCAGTTCCAGACTTTGCCTGTAGGGGGAGATGCTGTGCGTTCACATGTTAGGGATCAGTTAAAGGCCATATTTCTTATTTTTCATATTTTTTATTGATGTATAATAATTTGTCTGAATTTTAATGTTCGCTGTTTATTTGTTATAGGCAAACTGAACCTTAAAAAATTAACGTAAGTTTTGTTTCTGTTCGGATGTTTGTGTGATAACCAGGGAATGTGCAGAATGTTGTACATATTCATGTTTTTAAAGCAACGCTGCTTCTGCAGCCGCCGAAGAGATTTTTAAAGAGACTGTATCTCCACGTTATTTTACACAAAATAAACCTGTGAAACCAGAATGCATCACTCCAGCGTGTGCTGCATTCACAAATCCCCACAAGATGGCAAACTTAAGTTTTATTTTGAAGGATGACTACTTGCGATCTTGAATGCCGTTTTGGAGAAGTCCTTCAAACCAGGAAAGGCTTTGCTGCTGCTAACCCTCATCCAAGTTTAGATTAATTTGATTGATTAAATGATTGATCCCGGTCCCTTAACCTCTAGATCCAAACTTATAAGAACACAGACTGACGTTTGACCTGCAAACTTGTTCTTAGTACATCCGAGCAAACTTTATTTAAACGTTTACAGAAATCACATTTGGATTTGATGCTTACTTTAAATCTTAATTTAAATTTTACTGGATCATTACATTTAAAACATCAATTAAATTATGAATCGAGTGGAATCAATATGTTGAATGAAAGCTGCGTCTGATCCGGTGGTGCCAGTGCTGTCACTCTCCAGAAAACAACCGTTCACCGCCCCTCCGGCAGGGGGCACCAGACGCCACATTTGTTAGGACTCCTGCGGGAGTCTGGCCCTGACATTTGTGGATTTCTTTTTTTTTTTTATTGAACAGCTACAGCACTACAAAACAAGACATGGCTTGACATTACAAAACAGAGTTCCTTTTGGTTATTGCAAACAAACAGAGGGGAATTGCAGCACTAAAATACAAAACCTAACAAAATGAATACAGAACTGAGCAAAATGAGCCAAGTCATGTAGTCTATTACATAGTTCTTATTTTTGGTTCCTTAGGAAGCTTCAGCCATTCCAAATATAGTTTGAATTCGTTGTGAATATTCTAAATGTGTGTGTGGGTGGGTGGGGGTGGGGGCTTCATATATTTATATTTGTTTTTGTTAGATTTAGCAAGACAGCGGATTAGATTTAAACAGAGTTCTTTTAATTTACTTTCTAATATGACGGCAAATATGATGTTGTTTATTGTAAATGTCGGCAGTTGTGGGAAAACCTCTCCCAGCCAGTTATATAGTTATTCCCAAATTATTTGGGGACAAAAGAAAATTAAATGTTGTGTGCTTTCCATTTCTTTTTCCCAGAATGTACACATGTTATCATTTATATTAGATCGTAATCTTAAAAGTTCTTTAGAAGGATAGATTTCATTTTATATTTTAAAATGAGTTGCTTTAACTTTAGGAAAAATCAGGAATTTTAGATATAAGGTTCTCAACCTATTTACTATATCTTGATCAAATTTATGTTAAATGTTTTTTTGGCCTACGCCCATGAGTGGCCAGGTTAGGCTCCAGCAGCCCCGGGACCCCGAAGGGGCAAAACGGAATAGAAAGAACATGAATGAATGGTATTTTTATGAGGTTTTCCAGCACAGATGCACTTTAAGGTTGTTCTTATCAATTGATTGCTACGTTTTCTATCCAATATTGGAATTCTTTGTGTTCCTAATGCTGGTAATTGGGGTGTCATAGGTTGGTATAATGGTGTGCCTTTTATTAAATGAATACATTCCAATGGGATGGCTTTGATGACTTTTGTATAGACTGATTTGTTTGGGACAAAACTAGATTTCTGACAAAACTGCTCATAACTGAGAACATGACCTCCCAATAAAGAGCAAATGTTCTTTTCATCCCATTCACTGAGAAAAAGTGATTTGTTCCCATGTAATGTATATGTATTATTCCACAGATTAAATATTATGAACATAAATGATTTTTTAGTAGAATTTGTCCGTGAAAGTTTGATCATTTAACTGATTTCTGCTCTGAGAAGAAATTCTAACCCTCCTGTTTAAAACTGTAACGACATCTCTCAGCCAGGATCCATAACATCAACGGTTTCTTTTCATGAGGATAATCATGTTTTTTGAAACGAAACTGTTTCTTCAGGTGACAGAAGAGATCTTTTTACACATTAAAACCTTCATTGTTGCTTTGTGTGGTGCATTCACGGACTAAAAAATAACATTGAACACGTTAACTTTTGGATAGGTTTGGTAAGTCCGCCTGCACTCTTACGGAATGTGAGAATGGCGACAGCACTTCCGCTCACCTGCTTTTATTTTGAAGTAAAGCGGAAACTGCCAGCAGTGTGGTTGTAGTCGCATCGTCTCACGCCAGCTTCAGCTCGCGGCAAACATGGAGGTTCCGTGACCATGAAGCTTCAAGGCGCGCGGAACGAACCAGATCAGAACCGCAGGTACCGTAGCGAGCGCGTGCACGGCAGACTTCAGGCTCGGTTAGCGGGAACCTCGCTGCAGCCTTTATCGGACAAATGCGGCTCCAGGTGGTGGAACCGAACCTCAAACTCCGAACACTATTTATGTTCATTCAGTTCTGAAGCGGTGGCGGTCCAATTGGGCCGGACAGTAAACCGAACTCGGACTGGGGATGAAGCCCGAGCAGAAGCTCAGAATCTGGACTGTTATACGAACACAAACAGCGCGCTTCTGAACAGAACCGGACTGCAACCGATAATGAAACTATGCGGCCTCCGCCCCGTGGTTCTGGTTCTGTTTGTAGACTGCGGGTCACAGAGCCATGTCCGGTAATGGAAGCAGGGTCCCGCAGCTGGTCGGGCCTGCGTTTGCTCCGCGTGACGTCATCAGATGGCGCGTGTGCGTGAAATGATGGGACTGTAGAATACTGGTTTCCTTCTGCAGCTGTATTTGGATGGGTTTCCATGGTGACGTCTTTCAGGAGACCTTCTGGGTTGAAGGTTCGGCTCCCTCAGAACTGGTTCTGAAAGCTATGGTTTGGGTTCTCAGAGGGGTCTCCAGGTCCTGGTTCTCCATTACTTGACCTCAGTGGTGATTCAAGTTTGAATGATTTTCTAGGACGACTAGCCCACATGCCCCCTTACAAACAAACAAACAAACAAACAAACAAAAACTAGGTTTGTTGGGGAAACAGAGCTGGAAACTCATTTGGTCCAAATTCTATCAGAACTCAAACCCAAAATGAAACCTTTAGATTAAATCAACAGAATCTTGGTTCGGCACATGTCAGCATTCGATGACGTTTGTTTGTTTGTTTGTTGTTGTTCCTTATTGTGTTGCCAGGCTTCTGTAGATAGAAGTTAGCTTAGGAGCTAAATCTGAAGGAATACTATCATTTCCCAGCATGCACTGCAGAGGGTGACAGCAGACCCCCCCTTCAAATGTTACTCGACCCTGTTGCGCAGGAGACCCCCCCTCACATGTGGAGCGTTTGGTGTCACTGCAGACGCACACGCTCTTCAGAGGCTCTGATTTCACAGGGACTACTTTCAGCAGCGGATGAATCTGTGGGACACAGCTGACCTCTGACCTTTCACCCACTTCCTGTGAGTTGTTGTTGTTGGTTGCAGGAGTACAGCGTCTGTGTGGTTGTGTATGCATGCGCGTGTGTCCTATGGTGATTTGGGGGTTCCTGAAGCCCCGCCCTCTCACCTGGACAGACGGCAGACAGGTGGAGGGTTTCCATGCCGCCAGTCTGTCAGCAGGTATGAACCTGAAGGAGAACATTCTCTGTCTCATTCTGATTAACATCTGCATTCTTGAGTGTAGATGCGGGTAAACGGGCGGCAGCGGCTGTTGCTATGGTTACACAGGTAGATCAGTAGACAACGGTTTCTGCAGGTGCGTCAGTGATGCTGCTGGGGGCGCTGCAGGCGATGGGCGCTGCAGGCGACGGGCGCTGCAGGCGATGGGCGCCAGTGATGTCACATGTCCATGCGGGCCTCAGGTGATGTTGATCATGAAAAATCTGGAAGTGTTCTAGCTTCTAATATTTCTAGTGAGTTCAGAACCAGGACCGGTCCACCACAGAACCTGTGTGATGGGTCAGTAGACCTCCTGGTCCGCTTTGGCATCAGTGAGGTCATGTGGTTCAGTGATGTCATTGGCCTGCTGCTGTGGCGTCCAGAGACAAAGAGCCCTTAGAGGTTCTGTGGAACCCGGAGCGGGCTCCACATCAGCAGATGTGTCCTCAGAGAAGAGGATTCTCTGTCTGCAGTTCCTGGAACTGAAGGTTTCGTGGGATCGTGGTCCAGTCTAGCTCCGGTAGCAGCAGCCTAAAGCCTAAAGCTCAGAACTGGTCAGAACTTTTCTGGCTGGTTGTAAAGCTGCAGCTTTAACCTTTGAACGGTGTTTTTGCAGAACCTTAGCAAGTGTTCTCCTTACAGGTGAAGGTTCAGGGAAGTTACACAGAAGAACTGACTAAAGGTACTGTCATTAGACAGGAATGAAACCTCCAACTGGGTCAGAACAGAACAACAATCCGATCCCAGCTGCAGGAGCTGCAGTGATCCAGACCTCATCCTGACTCAGATGCTGTGGTGGACCTTCAGAGAGCTGGAGTTCTTCCAGAACCGTGAGGGTTTCAGCTGTAGGTGGGAGATCTGGAGGTTTCGTCTGTGACGGCGTGAATGTCACACATGAAGGTTCCGGGTCAGAACATGCTCAGATGAAGGTGCTCCTGAATGTTCACCAACATCAAAGTGTTTAGGTGCAGGTGAAGACGCAGCTTTGAGCCGATGTTGCGGTTCCTCAGTGGTTCCTCTCTGTTTGTCTCACTTCCTCTTTTCTTCAGTCTTTACATCTGAGCACAGCCGTCAGATTGACAGTTGTTGCCATAGAAACGGCTGCTCCTGCTGAGTTCTGAAGCGACCTGTGAAGGTCCACAACATGATGTGAGGATGAGGAGATCTGCTTCAGGAAGAAAGGAACACTCCGTAGCAGGTTCCTCAGATGTTCCACCGTGGTCTTTCCTCAGAACAGAGACAGTAGTTTCTACAGACCGTTACAGTCAGAAGAACATCCTTTTTCTTACTTTCTGCTTCATGGAGATGCTTTTAGCGGCAACACGTCACAGCTGTGGAGAACCATGCAGGTTCCTCACCAGAACTCTGGTTTGGACCAAGCAAGAGAACTGTGAGGGTCTCTGTTCTCCCGCAGATGAACTCCGATCCAGTTCAGTGTGAACGCAGATGGACTTTCCCCAGAGAGGAGGAGAACCAGGACGAGATGCTGAAACCTCCACGTGTTCCACAGCATGAATCTGCGGAAGCAGGAACCACGAACACGTTTGGAAATGTACGATAAGAATTTGTTTGGGTAAAAGCAGAGCAGAACCGCAGCAGCGGCTGCTGATGCTGCCAGAGCTGCTGCTGCCGGCTGTGACACAGAGTGACCCTGTTCTCTGGGGGGTTTCCGCTGTTCATGGCTGCTGTTAAAGAGGAAGTGAGTGTGATGAAATCAGCTGCTCCGTATTTTAGTGTTGGAGGATCTTCAGAAATAAGTCTGAAGGTCAGAAACGCAGCTTCATCAGGTCACAAAGCTCCTCTTCATCACTCTAACTGGTTTCAGACTGCCCTCATCAGAACCAGTCCAAAGTTGGACTAGTCTGCTGTTCAGTTTACGCCCACATGGAGGCGCTGCAGGTTTCACGCCATCTGATCGATAATCATTTGGGCCGAGCTGGTCTGATCCAGTGTGTCGGCTTTCATTCCAGAGGTTTTTTGGGTTTGGCTCGGTTCTGGTCCTGTGGGTTCAAGAAGCTTCTGCAGAGCTTCTGTTGGTGTGAGGTGTCAGTGTGATGTTTGGTTCTGATGGGTCTGAGCAGCTCTGACGCAGAGGTTACCATAACGCCGCTCGCTGCTGTCACTAGGAAGTCACAGATGAAGAGGAAGCAGGTTGGCAGAACACTTCCTGTTTGTCGGCTGACCTTTGACACTCTTGCTGCGGTACTTCCTGTTCCCTGATATCTGTTGCTGTGGTTGACAGGAGAGCCGGTGTCCTCGCTCCGGTTTCCAGAGAAGGAAGGAAATAATGCTGATGCTGCGGATCTGCTGACAGAAAACATCTGAGGTGAGCGCTCACCTTCAGCACACGCAGGAACTGCGCTTTGTGGGTGGAGCTCAACAACTGCATCTGTCAGAGAGCAGCACGGTGAAGCGAAAGGTGGAGATGCCATCTGAAGTGATGATGTCTCTGTGGCTGCCATGTGCAGGGGGCGGGATTTAGAAAAGCCAGTTGAGAAAGGAAAAACCTTCATTTGTATATGTTTGTAGATGTCGAGCAGATAAAGGAGGAGCAGGGAGTAAGTTTAGTAGTACTCAGTAGTGCTCAGTAATACTCTTTAGAACTCGAAAATACTCAGTAGGTGGTCGACTGAGTCCATAATGGTTTAAAGCTGCATGAAAATAAATGTTTGATACATGTTTTTATGATTTTGAATCTACTTTATGTTTCTCTACACTGTTGTTGATAAAGTTTGACCTTTTAAAGGCCTCAGCTGCTGATGGTGTTGATAAAGTTTGACCTTTTAAAGGCCTCAGCTGCTGATGGTGTTGATAAAGTTTGACCTTTTAAAGGCCTCAGCTGCTGATGGTGTTGATAAAGTTTGACCTTTTAAAGGCCCCAGCTGCTGATGGTGTTGATAAAGTTTGACCTTTTAAAGGCCCCAGCTGCTGATGGTGTTGATAAAGTTTGACCTTTTAAAGGCCCCAGCTGCTGATGGTGTTGATAAAGTTTGACCTTTTAAAGGCCTCAGCTGCTGATGGTGTTGATAAAGTTTGACCTTTTAAAGGCCCCAGCTGCTGATGGTGTTGATAAAGTTTGACCTTTTAAAGGCCTCAGCTGCTGATGGTGTTGATAAAGTTTGACCTTTTAAAGGCCTCAGCTGCTGATGGTGTTGATAAAGTTTGACCTTTTAAAGGCCTCAGCTGCTGATGGTGTTGATAAAGTTTGACCTTTTAAAGGCCTCAGCTGCTGATGGTGTCCATGTCTCCTCTGTGGGACACTGGGGTCTGACGTTTCCTGATGTCATCTGCAGCAGAATGACGAATCAGCAGTTTTCTGTTCAGTCATGTGACCTCTGAAATCACCCCCCCTCCACAGTGCAGGCATGACCGAGGAGAAATGCCCCCAGCTGGTGGACTACTTTGTGGTGGCAGGACTCGACCCCTCGGGGGCCTGGAGACCCCTGGACGAGGATGGGCGGAGCTCGTCTTCATCCTCAGCGTCGTCTTCGCCGGCGCGAGCCGTGGAGCCGGTGACGGACCTGGTGGTGATCTCTCGGGGTTTGGGGGAGGAGGTTCCTGAGGGCTTCACCTGCATCGAGAAGACGCTGGGGGGTCACTCGGCCGAGCTGAGCGCTGGCCTCCTGAACAACCCCCACCTCTACCTGTGCTACCGGCGGGGGCGGGACAAACCGCCAATCGTAGACCTCGGGTGAGACCTCCTGCTCTCTGGTTCTGGGTTGAGGTTTTTGTGGACCCCCCCCATGATAACAGGGACTCAGTTTACCGGTATGTTTGCATAAACCAGCACATTCACGATGGCGCCCCCCGAACAACGGCGTTCAGATCATCTCAGAGTTTTATGGGTTTCTGTTGAAATCGTTCTCAGATTAGAAATCTGGATTCTGCCCGACGACAAGAACATTCACAGCCTGTTAGAATAAATGTGGATTTACTAGAATGCACCTGAACTGTAGCTTTTACTGTTAAAATACCAGCTTTTGACCTCTGACCTTTCATAACGTCCTCCCAGCTAAAAACCTGTGATGTTCTTCAGAACTTCAGCTGTCAGACCCAGAATGAGACAGAATCCAGAAAATCGCGATGTTTGATGTTTAAAGAATTTATTTGTAATTTATGGTGGGAAAGAAGGATTTGGTCAAAAGGTAAAGTTCATCTCAGTGCTTTCCTATAAGTTCGATGTTTGGCAGTGACAGAGGTCAAAGGTCTCCTGTAGGTTTTCAGCAGGTTCGGTCCATTCTTCATGCAGATCTCCTCCAGAGCTGTGATGTTTTGGAAAACACAGACTCCACCCACAGATTATCTGTTGGACCGAGGTCCAGAGACTGGCTTCAACACTCCAGAACCTTCCAATGCTTCTCATGAAGCCTCTCCTTGGTTGCCATGGTGATGTGTTTGGGTTCATTGTGCCGCTGGACGATCCAGACACGTTTCATCTTCAACGTTCTCTCTGATGGAAGGAGGTTGTGGTCTAATATCTCCATACACGGATCCGTTCATCCTTTCTTCCATAAGGATCAGTCATCCTGGTCCCTTTACAGAAAAAGAACCCCACACCATGATGGTTCCACCCCCATGCTTTACAGTGCATCTCAGCACTCTTTCTCCTCCAAACATGGCGAGTAGAGGTTTACCAAAAGGTTCTGCTGTGGTTTCATCTGACCACGTGACCTTTCTCTTCTTCATCGTCTGGCTCTGCAGGGTTTGAGTCCCTGCTGGTGTAGTGTGTTACTGACAGTTGTTATTTTCTTGAGGTTCTTCCTGATCTTGCCATCATTTTGACCCTGTGGGGTGAGAGCTTATATCCAGCTCCAGATGCAGGAAGATCAACAGTGCTCTTCTATGTCTTCCGAGGTTGATTTCTTCTCCACAAACGGCAGGTTCAATCTTCCCGCGTTGTGCAGGTCTACAGTTTACTGAGTTTGGAGGCTGACTGTTTGAGGGTGTGGACAGCTAATACTCCTAGCCCAGGGATAGGCTACAGCAGGCCTCGAGGGCCGAACTGTCTGCATGATTCCCAGAAATCCAAGCCCTACTCATGAATGATTACCTGGTTTAGGTGTGTCCATCCAATTAGAACATGCCAGAGCAGGGTTTGTTGGAAACATGCAGGAATGCGTTGTCTGTTCATGCAGGTGACATTAATACAGCAGAGGAGACCTGAGCTAACAATGGAGCCGACCTACACATGTAGTCACAGGGTTCCAGTTTGGCAGAATTGATTATTGTGGTAATAGAACTCAAAATGTGACGTCCCCATGCGCCAGAACGTCAGCTCCGAGGAGGTTCAAGAACAGAAATGGTAAATGTTTACTTATAAAGCGCTTTACAGTCCATTCACTCACACACACGCTCACACACTGATGCTGAACTCTGGCGCCGACCTGTAACTACCAGGAACAACGTGGGGCTCTGTGCATCGCCCAAGGACACTCCAACACATGGGCAGAAACCAAAGCTGTGATCTTCTGATCAGAGGTCGTCCGCTCTGCCTCTGAACCGAGTCACAGGTCTGTGAGGAACATCTAGATGTGTGTAGAGGACTGAATACTGTCTTTCCCAAGGACTTCATTAAAAAACAAACGGTGGATTCTTCACATTCTGACAGCTGAAGTGTTTCTGTGATGAAAGTTACAGAAGTGGGAGGGTGACCTTGAACATTTGGTGATTGAATACTTTTTTCTTCTCTTTAAATTATCTTAGTTCTTTATTCTAGTTTGTTTTGGGGTTAGGTTCATGGGGTGGGGGGTTGATCTAAAGGGGCGGGGTTAAGTTCACGGGGTGGGGGTTGATCTAAAGGGGCGGGGTTAAGTTCATGAGGTGAGGGTTGATCTAAAGGGGCGGGGTTAAGTTCATGGGGTGGGGTTAAGTTCATGGGGTGGGGGTTGATCTAAAGGGGCGGGGTTAAATTCATGGGGTGGGGATTGATCTAAAGGGGCGGGGTTAAGTTCATGAGGTGAGGGTTGATCTAAAGGGGCGGGGTTAAGTTCATGGGGTGGGGTTAAGTTCATGGGGTGGGGGTTGATCTAAAGGGGCGGGGTTAAGTTCATGGGGTGGGGATTGATCTAAAGGGGCGGGGTTAAGTTCATGAGGTGAGGGTTGATCTAAAGGGGCGGGGTTAAGTTCATGGGGTGGGGTTAAGTTCATGGGGTGGGGGTTGATCTAAAGGGGCGGGGTTAAGTTCATGGGGTGGGGGTTGATCTAAAGGGGCGGGGTTAAGTTCATGAGGTGAGGGTTGATCTAAAGGGGCGGGGTTAAGTTCATGGGGTGGGGTTAAGTTCATGGGGTGGGGGTTGATCTAAAGGGGCGGGGTTAAGTTCATGGGGTGGGGGTTGATCTAAAGGGGCGGGGTTAAGTTCATGGGGTGGGGGTTGATCTAAAGGGGCGGGGTTAAGTTCATGGGGTGGGGGTTGATCTAAAGGGGCGGGGTTAAGTTCATGGGGTGGGGGTTGATCTAAAGGGGCGGGGTTAAGTTCATGGGGTGGGGGTTGATCTAAAGGGGCGGGGTTAAGTTCATGAGGTGAGGGTTGATCTAAAGGGGCGGGGTTAAGTTCACGGGGTGGGGGTTGATCTAAAGGGGCGGGGTTAAGTTCATGAGGTGAGGGTTGATCTAAAGGGGCGGGGTTAAGTTCATGAGGTGAGGGTTGATCTAAAGGGGCGGGGTTAAGTTCATGAGGTGAGGGTTGACCTAAAGGGGCGGGGTTAAGTTCATGGGGTGGGTTCTTGAGATGGAGGGAGGTAGTTGGGATGTTTTTTCCTTTGACTCAGAGACCATAGAGTGATGGTTTCTCCCTGCAGGGTTCTGTATGAGGGAAAGGACCTGCTGAAGGCGAGCTGGTTTGTCATTGAGACCACGCCCTACAGCCGCTCTGCCAGCCTGAGCTCTGGTGGTGCCCCCACGGCTCACCGGGTCTTCCTGATGTACCGGCGGGCCACGGACTCCCAGGGGCTGCACACGCTGGGCGTCACCGACATCACGCTACTGCTGCCCAGCAAAGGAGAGGTGGCGCCACACACCTTCTGCCGGGTCAACAAGAACCTGAACACGGGCATGGTGAGGAGCTGCTGGTCCTTTGGGGGTGGAGGAGGAGCTTGTTAACAGGTGTGGTTGTGTGTCTGCAGTGGGGTCCGGCTCTGTTCCTGTGCTACAAGAGAGCAGTGGCCAAAGCCAACGCACTGCTGTTCGAGGCCGGTGCGTACCTGAGCGCTGTCTGACTCACCTGAGCTGGAGCTGCTTGTAATCTGACCTCTGTCCTGCAGGCCTGATCAGCCGGTACCCGCAGGAGGACCTGGAGGCCTTTCCCCTGCCCGAGTCCGTGCCCGTCTTCTGTCTGCCCATGGGGGTGTCTGTGGAGAGCTGGCCACTGAACACCAAGTACCAGCTGCCTGTCTTCTCCACGTTTGTTCTGACCTCTGCCTGCGGGGACAAGGTGGGCTTCTCTGTTCTTCCCCGTTCTTCTCGGTTCTTTAGTGTTCTTTATTGTTCTTTCCTGTACTCATCTGTTCTTCTCTGTTCTTCCATGTTTTCAGTTTTTTCTTTCTTTAAAGGAGGATTATCACCATCCATCCAAAAAAATCCCATTAAACATTGACTAGTACTAGCTAAACTCATGCCATTATTTTGTCGAATCATTCATGATATTTGCAATATAAAAATAATTTTACATTTCCTGCGACAATCAAGGAAGCCACCATTTTCTTCTTCTCTGTTCTTTCTTCTTCTCTGTTCTTTCTTCTTCTCTGTTCCTTCTTTTTCTCTGTTCTTTCTTCTTCTTCTCTGTTCTTTCTTCTTCTTCTCTGTTCTTTCTTCTTCTTCTCTGTTCTTTCTTCTTCTCTGTTCTTTCTTCTTCTCTGTTCTGTCTTCTTCTTCTCTGTTCCTTCTTCTTCTCTGTTCTTTCTTCTTCTTCTCTGTTCTTTCTTCTTCTTCTCTGTTTCTTCTTCTCTGTTCTGTCTTCTTCTTCTCTGTTCTTTCTTCTTCTCTGTTCTTTCTTCTTCTTCTCTGTTCTTTCTTCTTCTTCTCTGTTTCTTCTTCTCTGTTCTGTCTTCTTCTTCTCTGTTCTTTCTTCTTCTCTGTTCTTTCTTCTTCTCTGTTCCTTCTTCTTCTCTGTTCTTTCTTCTTCTTCTCTGTTCTTTCTTCTTCTTCTTCTTCTCTGTTCTTTCTTCTTCTCTGTTCTTTCTTCTTCTTCTTCTCTGTCCTTTCTTCTTCTCTGTTCTTTTTCTTCTCTGTTCCTCCTTCTTCTCTGTTCCTCCTTCTCTGTTCTTTCTTCTTCTTCTCTGTTCTTTCTTCTTCTTCTCTGTTCTTTCTTCTTCTCTGTTCTTTCTTCTTCTTCCCTGTTCTTTCTTCTTCTTCTCTGTTCTTTCTTCTTCTCTGTTCTTTCTTCTTCTTTGTTCTTTCTTCTTCTCTGTTCCTTCTTCTTCTCTGTTCTTTCTTCTTCTTCTCTGTTCTTTCTTGTTCTCTGTTCTTTCTTCTTCTTCTTCTCTGTTCTTTCTTCTTCTCTGTTCTTTCTTCTTCTTCTTCTCTGTTCTTTCTTCTTCTCTGTTCTTTCTTCTTCTTCTTCTCTGTTCTTTTTCTTCTCTGTTCCTCCTTCTTCTCTGTTCCTCCTTCTTCTCTGTTCTTTCTTCTTCTTCGCTGTTCTTTCTTCTTCTTCTCTGTTCTTTCTTCTTCTCTGTTCCTTCTTCTTCTCTGTTCTTTCTTCTTCTTCTTCTCTGTTCTTTCTTCTTCTCTGTTCTTTCTTCTTCTCTGTTCCTCCTTCTTCTCTGTTCTTTCTTCTTCTTTGCTGTTCTTTCTTCTTCTTCTCTGTTCTTTCTTCTTCTCTGTTCCTTTTTCTTCTCTGTTCTTTCTTCTTCTTCCCTGTTCTTTCTTCTTCTTCTCTCTTTCTTCTTCTCTGTTCCTTCTTCTTCTCTGTTCTTTCTTCTTCTCTGTTCCTTCTTCTTCTTCTCTGTTCCTTCTTCTTCTTCTCTCTTTCTTCTTCTTCTCTGTTCTTTCTGTTCTTCTGGATCTGAATCTTCCTCAGATGGTTTCTGTTGAGCAGTGTTTTTAACTTTTGGTTCTAGGGAAATTAAGTCTTGTCTTTTTTTATTCCTATCCTGCTAAAACACTCCTCCCTTTGAAGGCTGCCATCATCAGGCTTCTTGACAATGACATGAACCAGATGAGCTCAAGCAGAGCAACATGGGAAACATGCAGGACCGAGTTCTCTGAGGATCAGGGTCTGAAAACACTGCTTTACCCTGAACTTACACCGGCCTGTCTGTGGTGCATCTCCGGTCCCGTCCGCCACCCCCACCCTGGCTCCCAAGTGGTTTGTCTTGCCACCCCTCTGTCAAGTCGTTCTATCCAAAACTTAATTAGTCAGGCCACATGTCCTCCCTTTCCTCACTGAGTTCTTATGAGAGTCATGTTCCATTGCAGAGAGATGGATGTCAGACATGACGAAGGCGATGTAAACATTCTGATTGGTTAATGAACTTTCTTTCTCTGCACCAGACACTGCAGAGAGACCAGTGGAAATCAGCTTTTACAGTTCTCTGTTGTAGCACATGTGAAGTAGAAGAAATCCAGAACTTTCTTCTATATGTTTCTCTCTTCAATCATTACCAGTTCCTACAGTATGTGAAGCAGCTGCGTGTGTGTCTTCCTGCGGGATGAAGAAGCAGAGTTTCTTCAAAGACTTCAGGAGACCTCAGGCTGATCTTTCCCTCTGCAGGTTTATGGCGCTGCCCTCCAGTTCTACGAGTCCTTCTCCAGAGAGCTGCTGTCGGAGCGGCAGAGTGTCCGGCTCGGTCTGCTCAGTGTGGTGGACCGTCGACCCATCAGCAGCCGCAGCCTCCATGTGAAGAAGAGCATCTGCGTCCTGTCCCACTGGCCCTTCTTCACCGTCTTCCAGAAGTTTCTCACCTTCATCTACAGATACTCTATCTCTGGACCACATGTCCTGCCGCTTGAAAAGTTAGTACACAAACGTCATGTCTGTCCTTTTTTTTTACCCACTTTTTGTGGTGAATTTACTTCTCCACCTTTGACCTTCTCCACCTTTGTTGCTGCAGACACATCTCCAGCTTCATGCACAACGTCCCGTTTCCTTCCCCCCAGCGGCCACGAATCCTGGTTCAGGTATAGCGCCTCTCACAGCTGCAGGCAGAGGACCACCCACCACTTCAAGTCCAGAAACCACCGGCTTTTATTGTGATAAGTTTTAACGTGAGGCTTGATGACCACACGGTTGGTCCGGTGGTTTCTGGACTTGAAATGATGAACTTTTGATGAACATGTGATTGAAACTTCAAAGCTACTGCTTTCTGGTTGGATCCCTGTGGTACACCCGGGTCTGGACTCTTTACCAGACTCACGGGGAAGCCGTGGTGCAGAGCAACCCCACATTGCTCCTGGCGGTTAAAGGTTAGCACCAGTGTTAGGTAGCAGAGCCGCCAGACTGCAAAGCACTTTGGACCTTAAAGGAAGGTAGGAAAGTGCTATAGAAGTAAACATCATTTATACAAACCCGTCTGCATGTCTCCACTAGACCTAAAATATTCCTCCTTTAGTCTGGATGCCAAAGTTCAGCTCAGACTCTGCAGGCTGAGGCCAGCATGCTCAACATCACGGTGCATCTAAACAAAGACCAAGACAGGCAGGGAGGTGGAGGAATGATGGTTTGGTTCTATTTAGAGCTTTTGTTATGACAGATTTGACCTGAGCAGAAACAGAAGATTGGAGGGGGGGGGGACGTTCCAGGACTTTCATGTTGTGTTTCATGCGTTGCAGCTCTCGCCGTACGACAACCTGCTGCTGTGCCAGCCAGTGTCCTCACCCCTCCCTCTCAGGTCAGTGTCCTCCCCCCTCCCTCTCAGGTCAGTGTCCTCACCCCTCCCTCTCAGGTCAGTGTCCTCACCTGTGGATGTTTGTCGTGAACATAAACAATGCTTAGGTCAGTGAAATCTTTCCACTGGAGCTACGTTCACACTGCTGTCAGCATCGCATGTGCATTTCAGGCTTCCACGTATAAAACTCCTGGGTTCACGCATCGTTACGTAAGTTTCTATGACCGTTTTCGGGCTCTGCATTCAAAACGTTTGTTCGATGATGCTCCTTGAAAGTTTAACCAACTGAACTTTGACCAGTTAGAGACTACGATTTGATAGTGACGTATGGCTGGCGTCCCTTTGATTCATAGAAGCACCAACCGTTTGAAAACTGATCATGAAGGAGATATTGAATAATTGAGAAATTAATACTTGATGCAAAATCTACTTTTTTGAACTTTGAAGTGTGTTATAAGGTTAATCCTTCATAAAGTGGTATTTTGATCCATTCATACATCTGAGTATTTCTCTAAAAACCTGCACTCTGAACACCAGCCCCTCCCAACCCTTAAAAATGAGCGGATTCTCACATTGTGATGTCACAAAGTGAGAACACCCCCTTCAAGGAAGAGTCTGCGCTGCCAGCCCCACCCCCAGGCTAATACACACACACTTTCCTCGCAGAGCTAGCGCCGATCAGCAAAACACTTTCATTTTAGATGCACAATATGCACACAGACATGCTGCTGAGGCCGGCTCTAGGATGACATCATGAGGCGGAGCCTATGAGATAGAGTTGTCTTACTTCTTGGTAGGAAAAGAGCTCAGGAAAATCATTCATAAATAATTTTTTCTTTTGTGTGCCAAAGATAATATTATGATCATAGATGTGGATATAGTTTACTTTGAAAGGCCAAAAGCAGCATAGCCATTTAATAATTGCAGTTTCTGCCCGTATGGAATCCTACGACATGAAATCTCATAAATCTGAATAGAGCAGTGAAAGAAAAAGCCTGGAGCAACATTCACCAGATTTGCACCACTTTAACATTTGCACCAAGTCTCCTCCAACTGTCCATGGTGGACATATGCTAGTAATACACAGTAGAAAAATATTCATCTCTATTTTCATCTCTATTTTCATCTCTATCAAATCTCAAACTAGCCCTTTTTCTTTTGAAACCACTAAGAGCTGTTAAATACCTCCATGTTTTTTTCTGGCTGACTGAATGAGCAGCATCAGTCTCTCTCTTTCACTCTACGTCTGCCTTAGTGCACAGTTCTGTGCTGCTGTGAGTCTACCAAACTTTACAGACACACGCACGCACGCACGCACACACACAGATATATACTTCTATCTGCCCCACGGAGCATTAAGCACAAACTCATTTTGACCACTTGTGACATGCAGCTTAGACAGAAAAATAAAGTAAGACTGGGTCAATTATAGACAAAAAACGTTCCCAGGAAGGATCCTGTTATTGTCGTTCACACCAAATATATTTAGAGGGTTTCATTTGTAACAGACAAATCAGTGCACAGCCCTGCCCTGCTCTTCCGCTCACCTGCCGCTCACCTGCCGCTCACCTGCCGCTCACCTGCCGCTCACCTGCCGCTCACCTGCCGCTCACCTGCCGCTCACCTGCCGCTCACCTGCCGCTCTGCGGGGTAACAGATCTCCCTGCTGCGTTTCGTCTCATCTTTGATTCAGCTTGAAAAGCACTGTGACTGCAGCAATGAGGGCATGTCTGTACTTTGACCGATCCCCAATTCTGTGTGCTCATACGTGCACAGTTGCACCAGTTGCTCTGTTTTTTGTTCTCTGTTTCATTTCATCTAACTGAGAGAAGGCATTAAATGAGGCATAGCAATAAACATAACATGCAGCACAAAAGGGACCTAATATGAGACAAAGCAAAAGGCGTGACATGAAGCCCAACAGGAAATGGAAATTCAGGTTCCTCCTCTGTCACAGCTGTGTTTCATAGAAGCATCAGCGCACCTTCATCTGTCTTTATGTAATTTAGAATGTCTGTGGAGGAGATGAGGTGTTCATAGGATCCTTCATCTCTGATCACATGACACTGCTCAGCTCTTTGTGGGCGGGGCCTAAAGCTGTGTGTTTTTGCCCTTCAGTGGTGCCAGTTTCCTGAAGCTTCTGCAGAACCTCGGTCCTGAGAACACCTGTACGCTGCTACTGGCCGTCCTCACCGAACATAAGCTGCTGCTGCACTCGCTGCGGCCCGACGTCCTGACCTCCGTCAGCGAGGCGCTCGTCTCCGTAAGGCGCATGCACACGTGTGTCTGTAGATCCATAGCTTCAGGTTACCCATGTTTATGTTCTACTGAAAGTCTGAAGAAACCATAGGTTCTAAATTGTCCCTTGTTGTGGATGAATGTGCATGTGCATGTGCATGTGACCGTGGTACTGCGACAGACTGACCACCATGTGCAGGCTGTACCCTGCCTCTGCCCACGAGTGGCCGGGTTAGGCTGCGGCAGCCCTGTGACCCCAAAAGGGACTAAATAGTATAGAACAGGGGCCCGTGGGCAAATTGTGGCCCCCAAGATGATATTTTGCGGCCCACGCCTTAAAATAACTAAAATAATATTTGAATGTTAGTGCGGGCCGCCAGTTTTCTATGAATGGCCTTTTCCAGTGTTGTGTGCAGAGCTGATGAACCGTCCAATCATGGTGGGGTATATGGCTGTTGGGGGCGTGGCATTGACCAGCTTGAAGCAGGGAAACGTTTAGGGCAGGATACCCCACACCCCCCTCCTTCACTCCACTTCACTGGTTTTGATTGGACTGACCGCTATACCTGCAATGAACTTCTGATGTTTACACTTTTTCAGAGACGCATCAACTCCAGTGTTTCTTCTTAACATGAAGAACATCTTCGTCCTCCAAAGAGGAGGAGTGATGTGTTCATGGGAATACAAAGGCGAAACAATGAAATGAAAAAAGGGTGAATTGCATTCTGAAGTACTGTAAGATCTGAGATATTAGACATGTCTTTGCAGTAACTTGTTCTATTTTCCATCTGTCCGCTCTCTCTCTGTGTTTGGTTTGGTTTTTCTGATCTTCTTCAAGAAGTTTCCATCATTTTCAGTGTTTTAAAGACATGTTTCTGGACAGTTTCCTCCACAGTCAAATACTTTAATCGCTGAAATAAATTCCAGTTAAGTGAGGGGATCTGCCCGTGATTGCGCTCCGTGGGTTACATTCCAGTGGCGGGTGACGTCACCAGCGGTGTGACGTTCTGCAGCGACAGGAGCGATTCCGCTCTAAAATCCGTGTGACCACTGCAACGGGAGTCACTTGGAAGTATAAAGCAGCCCTTAAAATACATGTAGCAATGTGCATCTTGATGAAGATGAACTTCCATCAGTTTCTGATCTGATGTAAAAACGTGAATGACATCATCCTTTCTCTGATCTCAGGTATGTGTGACGCTTGTTCTGACCTCCAGTGACCAGCGCCGTTCTTTTACTGACCACAGTTTGAATTGTATTATAAAAATATAGGAGTCAGTGACTGTCTGCTCTCAATAAGTTGTGACCAGAGTTCAAATGTTTGAAAAGTAAGAAAGACAAAAGCAGTTCATGAATTTTGTTTCTCACTGGTTTGGTAATTTAAAGAACAAACTAAAAAAACATTCCGATCAGATTCTAAATGTGAGCACATAGTTCAAAAAGTTCTTCTCCACCTTAAACTTCAATCAGTCCAACTGCAGGTTCAGACTTACTGACCATCATCTTGAAGTCATCCTGAGGGTCTGAGCTGCTTCCTCCATCAAACCAGCTATGAAGAAGAAGCTGCCAAGTCTTCATCAGTAAGGAGCAGGAGAAGCCATGTTCAGAAGAACCCATTGATGGAGGATAAAGAACTGTGAAATTGAAGCCTTATTTTATATTGAACAGTTATTAGTTAATAAAAAAGTGAATTAAACTGTGTTAATAAGGACGTTTAAATCTGAAAACAGCAGATATAGCAGACTGAAGAGACAGAAAACTAACATTTATTACTGATTTATCAACTCTATAATGTAGCTTTGTATATGTATTTGTTGAGTTTTTTTAAATAATTTTGTACAGAAAAAGTGAATAAAACAGTACAGTTAATAGTACAGTTGATGCTCCATACAAATGTACAACCAAACAGAGGAAGTTAGAAACTTGTTTACTCCAGGATCCTCTTCATCTTGTTTTCTGTTATAAAAGACATTTCACAAACTGAGAAAATGAGAATTTTTTATCTTTCAAAAAGTAAAATTAGCGTTGGGTCCCAGACACCCACGAGCTGCGTGCGCATGCATGCACGCTGAAGTTGCGGTCCAGACGCTGCCGTCAGTCGAGTTTGAGTCGCCTGGTATAGAAGATGAATGAATGAAGGGATTGAGTGTTGGTCTCCATTAAAGGTGACTTCATAAAGCCGGTGTTCTCCCTGCAGCCGGTGTTCTACCTGCAGCCGGTGTTCTACCTGAAGCCGGTGTTCTCCCTGCAGCCGGTGTTCTCCCTGCAGCCGGTGTTCTCCCTGCAGCCGGTGTTCTCCCTGCAGCCGGTGTTCTACCTGAAGCCGGTGTTCTTCTTTGCTTTGGGGATTCAGCACCGTCTTCTCTCTGTCTACAGATGACCTTCCCCCTGCGCTGGCCCTGTCCCTACATCCCTCTGTGTCCACTGCAGATGGCAGATGTTCTGCTGGCGCCCATGCCCTTCATTGTGGGCGTCCACTCCAGCTACTTTGACCTGTATGACCCCCCAGCAGAGGTGGTGTGCATTGACCTGGACACCAACACCGTTTTCCAGTGAGATCTGCACTGCTGTGGAGATGGTGTTCTGTCTGGAGTCCATCTGGACTTAGGTCTGTGTTTTGTGTCTCAGGTCAGAAGATAAAAAGCTGTTGTCATGGCGATCGTTGCCCAGGAAACCTGGCAAGACTCTCCTCAACACGCTGAGCAGCCTGCACAAGACCTTGGAGAAAAGTGAGTGACCTGCAGGAGCCCCCACAGACAGACTGCCCTTGACATTCTAGCGTTCACGGACTCCTCCTGCAGTTTGCAGTCCCGGCCTGGAGGAGGCGACGCTGGAGTTCCTGCTGACCGACTACGACCAGATCTACAGGCGTCAGAAGCAGCTGGAGCTGGAGATCCAGGAGGCGTTCCTGCGCTTCATGAGCTGCTTGCTGCGGGGATACCGCGCCTTCCTGCTGCCCATCACACAGGCCCCGTCTGACACCGCCACTGACTGCAGCTCCCTGTTCAACCTGCAGGGTGCGCTCTCCACTCACACACTAACATGATCTGGCCTGTGGGCGTGTCATAATCCACCTGTGGACAATGTCAGAAGTTCTTTGCAGATGATTTCCCAGCAGACATTTCAGTTCAGGCTCAAAGTGGTTGAACAGAAACAAACACATGGCTTTATAATTGCTCAACGTTGCCCCCTGCAGGCTTCCTGAAGTCTCGCGATCGAATGCAGCAGAAGTTTTATGCCCAGCTGACAAAGACGCAGATGTTCACGCAGTTCATCCAGGAGTGCTCCTTTGTCAGCGACCGCCATGCCTGCTTGGAGTTCTTTGATGAGTGCGTACAAAAGGTGGGAGTGGCCGATCCCCGACAGGACGAATGCCACGCCCCCAGCTGCGTGCTGATAGATGTTCCCTGTGATCAGGTGGATGTGGAGAAGCCGGAAGAAGTGAGGTTGATTGATCTTGAGGAGACGCACAGTGGAGAACACACCGTCTTCATCATGCCCCCAGAGGAGCCCCAGGAGGCCGATGGCTCTGAATGCCCCGCCCTCTACAGGTGAGACTCACTGTGTCCCTTCCAGGATAGGATGGTTGTTTATCAGGTCACAGGAATCCGACGTAAGCAACGTTCAGATGAGTTGTCCTGTAAACAGAAGTAAAAGGGGCGGAGCCAACAAATCTGTGGAATGAATAACAACTGTCCTGATGGAAGTAATTACAATGCTTAAAGTAAACACTAAAACACAAGAGCAACAATTAATGAAGATATTGTTAAATCTGTTTAATAAGAAGGAGTAAGAGTTTATGTCAGAAGAAAAACTGTCGACAAAAAGTCTGGATGAAACGGACAGTAAAACAGGTCTTCAATCTAAATAATCAGATCAAAGATTACTGTAACCAGGACGCAGAGACGTTTGGATCCATATGCAGCCAGGTAGGTTTAATGAAGACCCAAGCAGGTAACAGCCAGGCAGGAGTCAGAAACTCGGAGCGAGACAGGGGTCAAGGACACAGCAGAAGGTCAAAGCACGAGAAGGCAAAAGTACAATGAGGAACGCTGGCAGAACAAAACAATACTTCACGAAGAGCAAAGTCCAGATGAGTCCATAAATATGGCAAGGCTGATGATGAGAGGCAGCTGCAGAGCATCAATATTCAGGAGAGGGCTCCCTCTGGTGGTCGGAGGTGGAGCTAGATGGCTGAGCCCTGACAATAACGCAGACGTTTACGTAAATGTGATTTGTTACAACATAAGAAATAAAAATATGATGAGAACAATTAGATAGTGTCAAAGAAAAAAGGAAATCCTGGGTTTTGATTGCAAAAACGAAAGAATCTACTGACTGTAGACATGAATGTGTCTCTGATACAGAAAGTGATCGTTGTGTTTGAGTCATTCACATTTATTTATGACATTTCCAAAAGGAGGGTCTTCAGCCTAAAAATGGCTACAACTCTTCAGCTTTTAATAAACATGAGTTTTTCTACTGTTGAATATTTCTATGATAGAGTATACTTTCATAGAGTATGGAAAAGTGAGTTTCTACCATTGACTGTATCTGAGAGCTGGACTGAGTGGCCCCGCCCCCTGGTGTTCCAAACAGGAAATACCTGCTGGCTCCAAGAAGCCAAAATCCCACAGACTTCTACAGAGAAACAAACAGCTGTTCCTCATTCTGTTAGTCAGAATAAAACTTCTGCTCTGATACGATTTTTAACATCTCATTTTATTCACTTTCACTTTCTTTTTGTTCTGTAGTTTAATTTATTCAAGTTATAAACTGACCAATCAGATGCCTCAGTAAAAGTAGGTGGGCCCTGCTGGTTCCCATGTCCAATGTTCAAAACTAGGGATGTCCTGATGGGATCATGTGGTTTCAGACTTGATTATTTTGGGTGTTGTCTCTCGATCAGGAATGGATATTTCTTTCAGGTTTTATCTGTTTGATCAGCGCTGCTTGTTATTTCAAATCATATCAAATCAATATAGTAAATGTGGCTGCAGCGGTCGGGCGGTCGACCTCTGATCGTAAGGTTGCAGGTTGGATTCCGGCCTTGCCTGCCCACGTGTTGAACTTTCCTTAAGCAGGACACTGAACCTCAAATGACTTCTGGTGGCCATAGGTTGGTGCCAGTGTTGGTCAGTGGAGCGGCCATCAGTGTGTGACTGTAAAGCACCAGGAAGCGCCACACGAGTGTACACGTTTACACTTTAGATTAAATAAGGTAAACCAAATCAAAAAGGGACCAACCTGGATCTGTTTAGTCGTTTTTTTCTGTTTTATAAATGTTTTAAAAAGTATGGGATCAGGACTCGGTACCGGTGTCTAAACCATTACCAGAATGTAACAACTCAGAATCGGGTCGGGGACAAAAACCTCTGCTCATCCATACAATGTTTGATTGACAGATTTCATGTGGTAGGGGTGTGGCCTTGGAGCTGCTTCCTGCCGATGTCTGGCTCCAACATGGTGGTGTCCGTATTGTGATAAAGTAGTGACTAATTGGATTTTGTTGGAGTCATTTTCAATGTGGGGGGTGTCACACTCACTCCAGTTCTCAGACAGTCGATGGTTTTTATCAAAGATGCGTTCGCCGCTCCAGCATCACACAGACGAGCGAGAACCTTCAGCGGCGTCCGTCAGGATGGGACTTGGATGAACCATGTTGGGTCCCTGTTGGGTCCTGGATGAGAGCCCAGCCTCAGCTTTATGTAGTGAAGTAGATCTCTGTCTGGGGGGGCTTTTGCTGCTTTTCATCCTCACATTCACTGAATTTTCCTTTCAGCTATGAGACCTTCCCCATCCTGAACCTGGAGCTGCTGGAGCGCCCGCAGGACCAGCTGCGCATCCCGGCCAAAGGCAGTGCCCCCAGCAGCCCCGCCCCCCGCCGCACCAAACAGGTAACGTGGACGTGACTCTGAGTCTGTTACTGCTATTGGGGGGGGGGGTTCTGTTAAAGTACAGGTAATCTCTGGGTTTGGAATGATCTGGATTTACTCAGATTGTAAATGTTATTCAAGGCAGGCCGGTTTCCTGAAGAGTCTCTGGACCTCGTGGTTCTGGATCGGTTCTTTCGGCATAAACTGGATTAGGGAACTCTGAGCAGCAGCATGGCTGGTTTCAGTTCTGCTGTGACCCAGTTCCTCTGAAGGAAGAGCAGCTTCTCATTTGAATTTTATGAATCAGCATGAATATTTCAGCCGTCATTCAGGAGCAGCGAGGAAGTCCTCCTGATGGAAAGTCTTCCTCTAAACGCTTCTCCCATTTCGCTTCTTCAGGAGATCAAACTGGCCCAGAAGCGAGCTCAGAAGTACTCGGCGGTGCCAGAGATGTGGTCCAAGTGTCTCCTGGGTCATTGCTACGGCCTGTGGTTCATCTACTTGCCCACCTTTGTGCGGGCTGAGACCGCTAAGGTCCGTGCGCTGCACACGGCCTACGAGGTCCTCAAACACATGGAGAACCGCAAGGTGGTTCTGCCGGACGAGGTGAGACAGTCCAGCTCCATTCTCTGGTTTCTGTTTTCCAGGATCTCAGGCTTGAAGGAGGCAGACAAGAGTCAAGAGGTCATGAACAACATTGTCTGCTCCTCCAGATTTCAAAATAAGAGTCTGTCCCTGTGATTATTTCACCAAGAAGGACCGAAGGCTTTGAGGCTCAGAAGCATGCAAGACTGTGAAATAGAACTGGACAGAGCGTCCGTGACATCACCCATAGAGAGCGCCTTACCTCCGGCTCCAGCCAAATGAAGCCAATTCAGGTTACATTTTTCTGCAAAGCTGCCATTTGGAGCCAGACTTTAGTGATTGGTCCGAGTCGGTCTGAGTCATGATTTTAGGGGAACTACAGTTGCCAGTCCTGAGTGAGTTTGTTGGAAGTCCACATCCCTTCCACTGAAAGCGGCTCAGGAGAATCGGTCAATCAAACTTTGAGGTGAGGCCAGGGTGTACCACATGCTTTTATGCCTCTTTATATCTATGAAACATACATAGATAAAAATCCCATATATCTATGGGATTTTGGACTATTGCAGCCAGCAGGTACTTCCTGTTTTTGGAATGCCAAACGGCGTGGTCACTCAGTCCAGCTCAGGAGCTGCTTGTCTTCATCCCTGAAGGAGCCCAACCTTACAGAGAGGAATAGGAACAGTGCAGACAGTGGTCCACGGGCCACATCTGGACCAGGAACAAGTTCTGAGGAGCTAACGGCACAAAAACTCCCAAAAAAAAGTGACAATATTTTTTCAAACTGCAGCAGAATTTCCTATATATGTTTGATCCATGAATGCAGCACATCTGGTTACATGTAGGGGCCTTTTTTTAAAAGAAATCAATAAGCGTTTGTCAAATAATGCGAGAAGAAGGAAAGCACCTCCCTGTGTACTCTTCAAAATAAAACGTTTCCCAGGTATACCCATCTTCTTAGAATCACAAGTTTTGCTTCTAAATAAAACAACACCAGGAAAACTCCCACAATCCATTGCAGTTTTGCCCGTATTATCAAATGCAGGTGTTCTGCCTTCCATAATCTGTTTGAATCCTGGTTCAGACCCGTAAAACCAGGATCCTGATTGTACCACTGAGACTGAAAATGTTTGAAAGTCTGGCCCGACAAGAGGAGGACTCTTATTCTGAAAGGCCATGGAGGGGTTGGAGAACTTCAGTGAACAATCTCTTCAGTGACAGGTGTGTGTGCTGCAGGTGTGTTACAGGATCCTGATGCAGCTGTGTGGTCAGTACGGTCAGCCGGTCCTCGCCGTCCGGGTTCTTCTGGAGATGAAGAAGGCTGGAATCACCCCCAACACCATAACCTACGGATACTACAACAAGGTAGCGCCCCAACCCAAACCCGCTGCCCCACGTGACCCTCTGGCTCATTACGAGCAACCTGAGGTCCAAACGAGACCCACAGGTCTTCACGGTGTCCATGACCATGGACCAGCCTGTCTCATCCCGGTCCTGAACCCGCTCAGTACCAGAAGCATTCCTCATGAAAACGTTCTGTTTGAATGTTCTGAGATTCTGGTGGTTCTGTGTTGATGCTGCAGATCGAACCCGATTCTCAGAAACCTTCTCATCCACCTTCCTTCTCAGGCCATCCTGGAGAGCAAGTGGCCCTCCACCAGTCAGGGGGGGCGGCTCCGCTGGGCCAAACTGCGCAACGTCCTATTGGCCGTGGCCCAGTTCAGACAGCCAATCAAAGGACGGCAGAAGAGCGGCTCTGTGGGCTCCAGAGGAGAACCGACATGCTCAGGTTTGGAGGAGCTTCTCTGGTCTGCAGATGTTTGTGGATCTGCAGACAAACTGATCCAAGAGACTCATGAAAGGAGACAGCTGCTACCTGTAGGGGGCGCCACTGCAGCTCTACCACCTCCATCTCACCCTCTCCTCCACATCCTCCTCCCTCATGTCCTCCTTCATCCATGAACCTCCTCTTGGTCTTCCTCAGCATCTCCCCGTCTCTCCTCTCTGGTGTCCAAACATCTCCATCTGTTTCCAGAACCTCCGCTCCTCTGACGGATTCATTCCTGATCCATCCTGGTCTCTCCCAAACAGAACCTCTGCTGCCTCCAGCTCCGCCTCCTGTCTCACCGCAGTCTTCTTCACCTTTGCTTTCATCACACCTTGCTCCACCCGCTTCGCCTTCTGCTTTTCAAGCTTCTCCTGTAAAATAAACCAATCAGAACATCTGTCAAAAACCTTTCAGATCTTCATGTTTTGACGGTTCAGAGCAGAAATGCAGCTTTCATCTGAGCCTTTTGGGTCAGAACCTCAGCTGTGGTGCAGATGTTCAGGCCGTACACGAGACACATTCACATGGTTCTGACCCAGAGTTCTGGCTGTTCTCATGGGGTGGGGGTCTTTAAAGCTTCACTTGTGATGATGTCATCTTTCTGCTCGTCCCAAAGACTCTGTTGTTGCTGAGGACCTGAGGCTCCGCCCCCTCTCTGCTCTGATTCGTCAGTCCAGTTGGAGCGGTCTGAGCGAGAGCTCCAGCCATGAGTCTCTGAGCGGTCCACTGATGAAGAGCAGCAGCCTGAGCAGCATGAGGCCGTCCTCCGACAGTAAGCTTCATCCTCCTCCTCTTCCTCACTGATGTCACTGGAACTAACCCCGCCCCCTCCCACAGAGACCAAACCCTCCAGGAGGAGTGCTCTTCACCACACCGGCACCAACGGCTGCGCCGCCTCTCAGAAACCTCCTTTGGGGCTGCGGGACAGTTCCACTCCGCCCCCGGCGCCCCCCAGTGGAGCTGTGGTTCCTCGCAGTCAGGTCTGCCTCTCTTCCTTCTACAAAGACTGCGCAGAGACGGACTGCAGCTCCTGCGAGCCGGAGGATGGAGACGACAGGTGGGTGCGCTCAGCTGATAGTCTGCGCCGCTGCCCCCCCCAGCTTGACTGCAACTCTGACCTGCAGACCCCCACCTCCTCCTGAGAGCTCCGCCAGGAGAAAGGCGGTGGATGAAAACTGCAACCACGTGTCCTCGTCTAGCCGGGGGCTGGCAGGAAAGCTGCAGCAACTGCTCACGCCAACCAAAAAAGGGGCGGGGCGACGAGCCACCAGCGTGGATGACCGCCGCCCAGGAGGAGGGAAGGGCGTCGGACGACGGGTGTCGGACCAGAGACAGTCCAGGAAAGCTCAGGTGGCCGAGACGCTGCTGAAGGCCAAGGAGAGACTGGTCAACGCCACATCAGAGGTAAGGCCCCGCCCTGAGGAGAGATGGAGACGATCTGAAAAGGGAGGCGGGGCAGGAACCTCCTGACCCCCTCAGAGGGCAGGAGCCTCAGACGGGAAGTTGTCACACCCAGTCCCGCCCTCATGCTAAAGCAGATCGGCAGTCTGCTCAGAGCAGTTTTCCCAGCAGGAAGTTGGTAACCTTTCACTTCCTGTTTCTCTGTTATCTCCCCTCAGAGCTCGTTGTCTGTAGGAAGTGACCTCGACCTGCTGGACACGCCCACTCCGGTGTACCCTCTGCGCAGATCCTGGGACTCCAACCAGGAGGGGGCAGGCATGGAGGTAAAGAGGGGCGTTCTGCTGCTGTTTGGCTCGGTTCTGTTCCACCAGTGTTGACGCTGTCTTGGTTCTGCAGGTTCTGATGTCCAGCTGCTCCCTGTGTTGCAGCTGCAACTCTCTGGTCTACGATGAGGAGATCATGGCGGGATGGACGTCCGACGACTCCAACCTCAACTCTTTGTGTCCCTTCTGCTCCACCTCCTTTGTACCCTTCCTGATCGCGGAGATCTGCGACCTCGGACCCGTCAGCAGGTCTGAGCGCTGCCGGGATGACCCAGAAAACATTTGGGGATTTAATGTTCTTAAAATGACAAAAACTCTATTTTAACCGTCATGGTTATGATCCAGCAGTCCCTAGTGGTCATTCAGGGAACTGCATCCCCACCTTAAGAACAGTTAACTTTATTTAAATAGAAAGTTTCAGAGGAGTGGAACCCCAAAAATCATTCAATCAAAAGAACACAGAAATATCTCTTTAAAATACGTCCCGTCTGTGGCGCCCCCTCCTGGTTGAACACATCTGTAACTCCTCACCACATCTGGGGGTCCTCAGCTGGTTCCTCTTGATGTGGACATTAAGTTCCACCTGGAAGTCAGCTCACCTGAGGAACAGAAAGAAGAAAAAACAATGAAGCGATCCTGAAGAAACATTCAAGTGTCAGAAAGGGAATGACGGTCACATGTTTGCCGTGGGATCAGGGTTAAGATCAGGATCAGGATTAAGATCAGGATCAGGATTAAGATCAGGATCAGGATTAGGGTTAAGATCAGGATCAGGATTAAGATCAGGATCAGGATTAAGATCAGGATCAGGATTAGGATTAAGATCAGGATTAGGGTTAAAATCAGGATTAGGATCAGGGTTAGGATCAGGATTATTGTTAGGATCAGGATTAGGGTCAGGATCAGGATTAGGATCAGAGTTAAGATTAGGATTAGAGTTAAGATTAGGATCAGAGTTAGTATTAGGATCAGGATTATTGTTAGGATCAGGATTAGGATAAGGGTTAGGATCAGAGTTAGGATTAGGATCAGGATTAGGGTTAGGATCAGAATTAGGATCAGGGTTATGATCAGGATTAGGGTTAGGGTTAGGATCAGGGTTAGGATCAGGATTAGGTTTAGGATCAGGGTTAGGGATAGGATCGGGATCAGGGTTAGGATCAGAATTAGGGTTAGGATCAGGATTAGGATCAGAATCAGGGTTAAGATGAGGATCAGGATTAGGGTTAGGATCAGGATTAGGATCAGGATTAGGGTTAAGATCAGGATTAGCGTTAGGATCAGGGTTAGGATCAGGATTAGGGTTAATATCAGGATCAAGGTTAGGGTTAGGATCAGAATTAGCGTTAGGATCAGGATTAGGGTTAGGATCAGGATTAGGATCAGGATTAGGGTAAGGATCAGGATTAGGATCAGGGTTAGGGTTAGGATCAGGATTAGGATCAGAGTTAGGATTAGGATCAGGATTAAGATCAGAATTAGGATCAGGATCAGGGTTAGGATCAGGAGCTTTAAACTCCTCTGGAGGTCAAGTGAGTCGTGGTGCTCAGACACAGATCAGCTAAAGTTCTGATGTCTCTTTGCTGACACGAGTCTGGAAGAAAGGTTTAGAGGTTTGACGCCGTCTGACTCAGAACCACAACCAGCTCAACTGACAGGCCCGGTCCATGACCTCCAGCTGTCAGGACCATTGAGGTTTTGGAAAAGATCCGCTGCTAGACTCTACCAGGGTTCCTGTGCGTGAGCGGCCGGTCCTGCTGAGCAGGTTCAAACCTAAAGACAGGAAGTAGAATCCGAGCACATCGTGTAGCCATAAGAATGGTTGAATCTGATATGACCACAACAGCAGCAGCTTCATCACTCCTCCTCTTCTTCCTCAGTACCGAGCGCTGCGTCCTGAACCTAAAGGATGAGGTGGAGAGCGCCGTGAAGCCCCCGAGTGGCCCCGAGCCCCCCCAGCAGTCCCAGTGTAACGGTCTGAGCGAGGACTCCAGCTCTGAGACCAGCAGGACCACCACGGTAACCCCCATCCCACTCCTGTCACTGACTGACTCCGCCCCTTCCTTCAGAGCGTTTCAATGGGCTCTCCACAGGTCACGGTGGCATACCTGAGCCCCCTGGTTCTGAGGAAGGAGCTGGAGAGCCTCCTGGAGAACGAGGGCGAGGCGGTTCTGGCGCAGCCTCAGTTCCTGGAAAACCACTCCATCATCTTCTGGAACCTGGTGTGGTACTTCCAGAGGCTCAGCCTGCCCGGTAACCTTCTGCAGCTGGTCAGGAGCTCGCAGCTGGTCAGGACGTTCAGCCAGGTCAGCAGCTGCTCATTCTGCAACACTTGGACTTCATGTTTGTGAAAAACCCAAACTCAGCAGGATCTCCTGCTCTAACCCGACGTCACCCTAACCCTTGTTCTGGATGCAGGTCCTCTGTTTGTATCACGTGTTGGTAACAGACACAGGATCAACAGGTATTTCATACCCATGAATGTCCTGCAGAGTTTGGATGCTTTTGCCAAAAGGGATCAATGTTTCTGCATGTCAGGAACATGTGTGGATGGTTAGCGTTCATGTCTCCACAGTCTCCAGCATTGCTGTGAGGTCCTTAGCTGTTCACTCTTTATGTGGGGACTGATGAGAACCTCCTCAGATTGTCTCTCCATTGTCTTGAGAATGTTGAGGAATGTTGTAGAAGGCAGATGGAGGAGCAGTCATCTTCTGTCAAGTCAACCAGCAGTTCTGTCTCCCACTTTTCTTTTAAATACGAGTCAAAGCATTACAGTTCAACAGACACTACTGCGATTTGGAAACCACCTTAGAGGGCAGCTGTTTAAAAGCCCCCATAAGCATTTCTATCACTTCACTCTCTTGTTTCTTTTTATTTCTTCATTGGTTTGAAACTTTTACACAATGATGCACATTGTGCATGTGTCTGGCGTCCCTTTATGAAGCCCGTTTGGTCCTCGTCTATCAGCTCAGGGAGAAAAAGTTCCAATCTTTTACTGATTATTGCTGTAAATAGTTTACAATCTGTCCTCATTCCTCCTGACAACGTTTAGGGACTGTTTTACTTCTGCCATGTCCTTTGCTGAGTTTTTAGCCACTTTAGTGTTTGAGATGACGCTGGGCCACTGTCATCATGAAGTCTTTCAAGATTGTCTAGTTTCCCAAACGAATGTGGTTCTATTAGACATCAGGTTAATCCTTACCAGATGAAGTCCATTAGACTGAAGGATGCTCGTAATTTAAGATTTTGGAGGGATTTAAAGAGAGCTAGCGGCCATCATCAGAACCGCAGACGTGGAGGTCCATCTGGACAGGAGAGCAGACGCAGGACAGAGGAAAAGGGTTATGAAGCTGACGTTAGGTGTCTGACCCGAGTAAGTTGGTGCTGATCCAAAGTCGACTTCTGATGTTTCAGTCGGAGAGCTGTGCGGTTAGGATCCGGCTCCTGTGGGACACCCTGACCCCGGACACTGATCAGTGGCCCCCCCTCTACATCCTGTGGAGGATCCACAGTAAGTCCTTCACTCAAACTGGGCTCAGAACCCCAACAGAACCTGCCTAAATGTTCTTTCTCCTTCCAATAGGTGGCGCCCCCATGAGAACCTACAGCTGGAGGAGGCACAACCACCCCTTCACCCTGTCCTTCCTGGAGGAGATGCTGCGCTACGTGGGCATGAACGAGGTGCACAAGGCCGTCACGCTCTTCCTGGAGACACTCGCCAAGCAAGGCTCTCCCCAGATCCAGAGGTCAGCGTGGAGGTTCAGGTTCTGTCAGCTGTGGTTCAGGTGTTTGTGGAAACGTGATGTTTGTTTGTGTTGACAGGAGTCTGTACAGAGAGCTGCTCTTTCTCACGCTGGCCGCCATGGGCAAAGACCACGTAGGTGAGAGGAACCGCACAGCTTCTGCCGAACAGATCCATGACGTCCAAACAGCTGGTCGTCACATCTGTGACCACCAGGGTTATGGTCATGTTATAAAGGCGTAACAAACCGATTTCTATTCCTGCCATCCAATCAGATCCATCTGAGACAGAATCCAAACGACCTAAGCTGTTAAAAATCATTTCCAACGGAGAAAAATCCATCTTGGAAAAACCTGTTTGGACTGAGACATGGTCGGTTTATTTTCCTATAAGATTCATCCCAGTGTGATGCAGTAAAAGTGATCAACCATCATTCAGTCCAATGTGTGGAAACACTTTGAATTTACAAAGTCATGTGATCATACAGTGTTCTAGAATGTTCTAATGATGTTCCTTTGGATTATTCTGATGTGGAAAAACAACAGTGGACTGAACTTTAACTCAAATGTGAATGGATTTGACATTCATTCTTGTTTACTTGTTTGTTTGTAAACATATTTATTTACACTTGATTATCCTGAAGAAACACAAGAATCTGGAAAACTTCACTGTTCAGTAGCAGGAATTTATCTCTGAGTCACTGTTGAAGTTCTGGATGAAGACGTTCTGATCCAATCAGATTGTTCAGAACAAAACACTGACTATGAATCAGATCAGCAAACGCAAATATCGAATTGAATCAAATCATGGCTAAAATGAATCGCTGCACATCTGTAATGTTAGCTTGACATGAAAATAATCTAAAACTCTGCATGTGTAAAATAAATCCTAATTTAATGGACAAGTTTGTGACTCCACCCCCAAAAACACTGTACTGCAGTCCTGGTATCAGGCCATTCTAAGGGCGCCATCCAGTAACAAAGATTGGCCCTCCAACAATTTGTTCTGCTTTGTCTGAAGACAACGTCCATCTGACTTTTGTCATCATAAGTCCCGCCCACAAACACTGCAGTGTAGCCACGGTGATCCTTAACCAGAGTGGTTCCGATTTTCTAGGTCATAGGCGCACAGAAGTATGGTCATTTGATCAGGTGATCATGTGACCTCAGGGTCTACTGAGACGTCCACAGTTGGAGTACGCTCAGTACAGCTGAGCTATCTTTAAAAAATAGGTCATGCAGTAGCGAACAAGGTGCTCTCGGGTAAACCCACCACCTGAGTGTCTGTTATGGTTCAGGGGCCGGACTTACCAGCTTTCCTGTGTTGCCACGGTGACAGCCACCTGACGCTTAACCGATTTAGAACTTTTTTATGAGGAAGGTTGACTTAACTACTCGTGATGTGGACATACATGCAGAGAGGGGGTGTGGCCTCTCTTCTGACCATCCCTCTTTCACTTCTTGCAGCGGCCTTCGATAAGAAGTACAAGGCGGCGTGCTCGCGGCTCACCGGTTGCATGAGTCAGGACGAGCTCCAGAAGAAGCGGGCTCTGCCCCCGAGCACCAAAGCCATCGACTGCCGGCGCAGCTTCCACCCACCCCTGGAGTGCTGAGGGGCCTTTGCCCCCCGTTCTCCCTAACGGGAGCTGAGCAGCAGAAGATCCGGAGCTGCTGCTTCAGGGTCTCTGCTGCCCCGCAGTGTGACTGGGGGGTCCTGGTCTCCATCGGTTTTGAACCAGACCAGCTGCTGTGGGCGTCAGAGACAGACCCTGAACCGGAGCATCATTCTTCTTTAAACCTGTGGACAGTTTCAGGTCCTGATGCTTCAGCTGAACAGTCAGACACGAGGGAGCTTGTAAGCGCTGAAGGAACACCAGCTGAGGACCAGCAGGTGTGTCACTTCTCTGAAGGCCATCGCCTCCTCACCTGCCTGCAGCCTGAAGACGCCGCAGCTCAGAGACTGCAGCATCAGGACGCTCTGTCTTCTGCAGGCCAGACCAGGTCTCCTGGCAGCTTCCTATGAAGGCGGAGCCGAGGTGGAACCTCCATTATGGGCGGAGTCGTCGGACTGATCTGCTTCCCTGTAAATAACTCTTTGTCCAGCAGATGCTGAGAGATGTTTGTCTCTTCTAACCTCCTCAGAGAAGATCTGCACGAAGTCCCACCCGGACAGAAAGACTGAAGATGACGCAGCGACATCACTTCCTGTTTATTTACAGCTTCCACTTTTATGATACATTTTATTTATTGATGTTATTTCTGAACCAGGAATATCTCAGAACGCCACTGGGCATGCTCAGTTCCTCTAACTCCCTCTACACTTGTGTGTTCTTTTGATCACTCCTTTTGTCTAACTCCTCCTCATGGGTTATGACTCCTCCTCCTCTCATGTTGGTTCTGAAGCTGGACCGGCTGACAGCTGTGACCAGAACAGAACCCTGAGTTTGCTGTTATTTATATCTGGCTGTGATTTCGGGTGTAAACGTTTGTTTTTTTTTTTAAAAAGCAGAAATAAACAACGGTCCTGAAACAGAAGTCTGGATCTGCTCATCCTGCCACATCTGAAAGAAGCATCCAGAACCGGGGCAGGCAGTGGTCCAGTTCATGAGCATTCAGGGTTTCATAAAGTGATTGATGCTCCTGTGATGAGTTCATGTTCTGTTCTGTAGAGTGGGAAATCCCAGTTTTTTTCTTCCAGGTTCAGACTGATCTGTTTATCGAGCTTTGTCAGTGCGCGTGCACAGTTACGAGAGGCAGGCGTGTTCCGGTGCCGACCCATCACTGGTTCTACTGATCTGGGTTACTGAAGCTCGTGATGCTCGGCACAAAGTGAACACGACACGGTATACAACTCGGTTCTGCTCGGGTTTTCTCGGCTGTTTCCGACAACAAGCGTCGAGTGTCATGCAAACGCGCGCGCTCGCTCAGCTTCTTACCGAACCTGGACCTCCGGAACTAGATGGATTGGACAGGTGAACTCACTCCGCGCAGGTGTTCACGGCGTGCGCAGTACGGTGAAACCCTATTAATGACGTCAGCTCCGGTACAGGTTGTAGCTGAGTCACTGTCGCTTCGCTTTAAAAAAGTCGGTGGTTTTAGTTGTCTTTCTGCGCATGCGCGACGTGTCCGTGAGACTCTTTCGACGACAGTGAACCGGGAGACGGGTCCCGTTCCGGTTCGGTTCCGCAGCGTTTATCTCCACAGAGCTCCGCGGCGCTGTCCGCTCCACGTGGTGCTGAAACCGCGGGAGCGCGCGTGTGGCTGCGGGTCTAAACCGGAAGTTTGTCTGCTGTTCGTTTCAGGCTGAGCCATGCGGAGGGGAAGCCCGGTTCTGCTGCTGTACTGCTTCACAGGTAAGCTCCGCCCTAAAATCACACCGGAAGCTGTATTGTTCCAGATTGTTATGATCACATTGGACCAGGTTCCTGGGTTCTAGAGCAGCTTGAGTCACAGATTTGAAATAGAACCTTCAGAACCGTCATTGGTAACCGGATCAGAATAGTCCAGTATCATCCAGACCAGAAGAACTTTGATTATCTTTTGAGTTTTCTAAGTCCAAACATTTGGTTCCGTGTTGTGTTCTGCGGTTAGAATTTCATTTCCATGTAAACAGATCTTTACGTTGGAGGAAAACGATGACGTCATAAAGCACCGCGTTGATCCTGTTTTTTCCATTCAGTAAATCTGCAGGAGGATCAGATTTGATCCAATCCTCGCAATAAATCAGAGATCTTGTTTTTTTATATGACTTCTTTTAGTAAAGCATTCCCGTAAACACTGCAGATGTGTGGCGTCTGATAAACCCTGAGGGCAGAGGCTTGGTTCTGATGAAGGTCTGCCTCTGGGGGGCTCCGTGCCTCTGTGTCTTGACTCAGAGGCTTGGTTCTGATGAAGGTCTGCCTCTGGGGGGGCTCTGTGCCTCTGTGTCTTGACTCAGAGGCTTGGTTCTGATGAAGGTCTGCCTCTGGGGGGGCTCCGTGCCTCTGTGTCTTGACTCTCTCAGGTCAGGCGCTCCTCGCTTAAGCTGCGTCGTTTTAGATTCATTCACTTTGAAGAACCCAGCCTGGAGTTTATTCATTTAATCCGGGAAATGATCACAGGGATGACTGATGGGCTGAAATCTGGATTAAAATAATTGAAATTCAGATTTTCCTCCAATAATAAAGTTTGAAATATTTTTATCATCAGTTATAACTTCATTTGACACATTTGGACAAGATTTTAAAGTCATTGTAAATATTCCACTTCCATATCCCTCTGAGTTGTCAGTGAGATCACTTTGTATCAAGAGTACTTTGAATTGGGTTATTAATGCAACAGGTAAACCAGGGCCCTCCACCCTTTAATGCTAAGATAACCACTTGGTCCAGTTTCTTACAGACTAAACCGAGCGAGAGCCACACAATCTGACTACAACAAGAAAACACCGGAGGGATGAAAAAGAACGGTTCCCAGTCAGTGGCGATCTCGATTCCCATCGTTTGTGTTAGTGAATCGTTCAAAAGAGTGGTCGTTCACAAACGTCACATCTCTAGAACACTGACTCCGTGATGTAGGAAACATTAAATGAGGTGTGTCTGTCACCACAAAGCAATCTCCCCTTATCCCTAAAATCTGTGAAGGGAAACCAACTGTGTGTTTGATTTTTCCCAAAACTTACTGTGAGGAACTTGTATGTCCTGGTGTGAAAAGTAAAAGACGTTCAGCTTGTTAGATATAAAAACACTGTCGTAGTTCCACTGTTTTAAATATGTTAAACTACAATTAATAAATGAATGTTTTCAGACAAACATTTATTTTCCTGAATGATGAAGGTGGACTGCAGTTCTCGCTGGGTTCTGGTCTGTAAGAAACTGGACCAAATGGTTGCTTAGCACTATAGGACGCAGAGTCCTGGCCCATCCTCCCCGGACTGCTGTGATGGAAAACCTTCACGTTATCGTGATTTTCAAACCACAGAAACGTGTCTGACTGGTTTTCATGAAGGTCAAAGTTTCAGATGACGAAGAGGATCTTCTGCTGGTGTTCTTGCAGCTGCAGTAGCATCTCAGTGCCAGCAGGGGGCGACGTTCTCAGAGGCGGTGGTGTTTCCAGTGGTGGAGACCAGCGGGATCATGCGAGTTCCCAGCGTGGCGTCCCTGCAGCAGTGTGTGGGGGCAGGCTGTGACCTCCGTGGCTACGATCTGGCCTGGCTCTTCGAAGGCCGCTGCTATGTCCTCAGCTGCCAACAGAGGAAGAACTGCCGGCTCCAGGAGAGGCCGGGGGCCAACTCAGTGCTGGCCTTCCTCAGGAGGGGGCCCTCTCCATCTCTGGGAAGAGAATTTCCATACAGCAGCTGGCGGATGCCCCTCATTCCATCCTCTGAGGATGGGGGGCAGCTGGAGGATTTGGAAGACCTCCCCCTCTTTAACGGGCCCCGGGCGTCCCTCTTGGACCCCAGGGTGCTGGATGTGGAGTACTCTGAGGAGAGCCAAGAGGAACAGGACAGAATGGGTCCAGAAATGAGCCCCCTCCCCACTAGTGACGGATTTAACCAATCAGAGATGGAGTTTGAGTCTGATGGCCACCAAACACAAACCAGAGTGGCCCGGACCGGGTCTCAGGACAGAACCGGAACCGAGCCATCAGACATTCGGGTGAGTCTGGCAGGTCTACTCTCTGGGTTGACAAGACGCTTTTGAGCTGCAGAGCAGAAGAATGTCATCCAGTCGGGTTCTACTGGTACCAAGTGGATCCCTGAACGTTCAGTTTGGTTTTAATGTCCTGTCCTCTCCTGACCTCTCCTGTCCTGACCTCTCCTGACCTGACCTCTCCTCTCCTGACCTCTCCTGTTCTGACCTCTCCTGTCCTCTACTGACCTGTCCTCTCCTGACCTGACCTCTCTTGTCCTCTCCTGACCTCTCCTGTCCTGACCTCTCCTGTCCTCTACTGACCTGTCCTCTCCTGACCTGACCTCTCTTGTCCTCTCCTGACCTCTCCTGTCCTGACCTGACCTCTCTTGTCCTGACCTCTCCTGACGTCTCCTGTCCTGACCTCTCCTGACCTCTCTTGTCCTGACCTCTCCTGACCTGACCTCTCTTGTCCTCTCCTGTCCTGACCTCTCCTCTCCTGTTCTGACCTCTCTTGTCCTGACCTCTCCTCTCCTGTTCTGACCTCTCTTGTCCTGACCTCTCCTGACCTGACCTCTCTTGTCCTCTCCTGACCTCTCCTGTTGAAGCCGTTCTCTCTTTTCCACAAACACGTCTGAGCTTTACGAATACAGCAGCTTCATGGATGTCTCTGATCACCATGGAAACGGCAGAAAGGTCTCAGCTTCTTCTCTCCTATCAGACAGAACCTGACAGTAGAACCACACCTGCAGAACCTGTGACTGACTCCACCCACCACCCGAGTGCCTCTGCACCCCACCCCCCCATCCATCGTGGGTCCATCAGCACAGAGCAGCCAGGTACGTCCCAGAACCCAAGCTGTCAGAACCGCTGGCCCAAAGGAGCTCTTCTCCATTCCCACTGTCCGCCTTGTCCTGGCAGGTCCACCACCAACCGGGTCTGTGGGAAGTCTGGTAGAACCACCTCTCACCAGTAGCACTGCCGGTCCCGTATCTGCTGACTCACTGGAGCCAACAGCAGGTCCTCATCTCCATAGAAACCAGACCTGCATGTGTCAGGGGTTGGAGTTTATTCTGCATCTTCTGATCTCAGAACCGGTTCTACACCTGCAGCCATGTCATGTCTGCTCCTCACACAGGTGCCGCTACACTGCTCCTGGCTCCGCCCACCCACATTCAGAATGTCACTCCTGTCCCCGCCCCCTCCTTTCCAGCTGACCGTCCTGAAACTTCGGCTCCGCCCCCTTCTGCAGGTAAGCCATCGATGAGCCATCGGACATTAGTTCTGCTGACAGACATAGACGTGGCTCTGATCCAAACAGAACCAAGCTACCTTCACTGACTGCAGGCAGAATTCTGGAACAAATCAGTCTGGTCCAAACCGGTTTGGACCGTGGTTTGGCTGATTTGAAGCCAGATCAGTGAGGTTCTGAGCTCAGCTTACTGGTTCTGATGACCTGGAGATCTGTTTCTGTTCAGCCTCATCCCGCTCAGAGGGGTCGTACCGCGGCCCATTGGCAGTAGTGGGTCCAGACCGGAGGCTGGTTCTACCTCTGAGCAGTGTGTTGCTCGATGGCAGCGGCAGCACCGGCGGCCGAGGCGTCAGCAGCTTCCGCTGGGAGGCGGTCAGGTGGGTTCTGTGGGTTAGATGTGCAGATGAAGGTGGGCTCTTCATTGTCTCCGTCTCTACAGCGGTCCTCCGGGGTTTCTGCTGCAGAATGCGGACCGGGCCATCGCCATGGTGACCGGTGTCCAGGCAGGGCGCTACATCTTCAGGCTGACCGTGTGTGACCAGGAGGGGGCGACAGACAGCGCCTCACTCACAGTCAGGGTTCAGGAAGGTGAGGGGGGTTGGACATGAACCTTATCGTGTGGTTCTGATCCAACTGTCGTCCATCCATCCTGCAGCCTCCAGTCCGCCTCTGGTGGCCCACGCCAGCGGAAGCCACACCCTCACGCTGCCCAACAACTCCCTGGTCCTCAGAGGGTCCGTGAGCGACGAAGACCAGAGCCGGGTCCACTTCCTGTGGACCAGAGACCCCCAGAGTCCTGCGGCAGGGGTGAGTGCAGCAGTGCGGAACATGATGGATCTGGGTCAGAACCAGAACCCAGAGGAGCAGAGAGATTGATGTCCAGTCGGGATGGAACCTTCTGGTTCTTTAAGGCTCATTCAGGAGGAACGGCTGAAGTTCCGCTCTGGACCCAATTTCGGTTCCGACCCGTCACAGCCTCTGCTGTGCTGCAGGTGGTCCTCTTCGGCTCTCGGACTCAGCCGTCGCTCTTCTTGGCCGACCTGGTGGAAGGAACTTACCTGTTCCAACTGAAGGTGACCGACACCCAGGGCCGCTCCAGTGTCGCCACGGCAACCGTGGAGGTCCAGCCAGGTGGGCTGTTTTAAAGGAAATGTCTCACAAAACCGGTCCGTAGAGATGTGTGTGATGGTGGGGGAAGAGTTTTTCAAAGAACAAAGTTTATTTATCTCTGGAACGTCACAGAACCTGAACACGACCTCAGGTGACCTCTGTGCTTCTCTGTAGAGCCAGCAGGGGGCGAGCAGGTGGAGCTAGAGATGCTGGTACCCGTGTCTCAGGTCAGCGTTCTTCAGCTGGACACCGTGGTCCAGCAGCTCGCCGCTCTCATCCACGTCCTGAACAGCGATGTGCACGTGCGTGCGCTGGAGGGCCGCTCGCAGCTCAGGTAGGCCTGGCATTGATCTCCTGACGGTCCCGCGGCTGCTCCAACTGACCTTCACGTCTGTCGGTGCAGCACCGTGCTCCGCTTCAGTGTGGGCGGCCCTTCAGGACCTATCCCAGCTCCCCGTCTGGTCGCTCTGCTGAGGACGCACCTCCTTCGGGAGCGGAGCGGCTACCTGCTGTTCAGAGCGCTGCGGGTCGACGCCGTGGGTGAGTTTTGACTCTGAAACAGGAAGAAGGGGGTCTGCATCTTCAGCTCTTCCTTCTCTGTTCAGCGTGTTCTCTCGTCTGTTCGGGGCGGGGCCAGTGTGATCCAATCACCAAGCAGTGTGCCTGCGACCCCTTCTGGACAGAGAACCTGGTCCGGCGTTACCTTGGCGACGGAGAGAGCAACTGTGGTAAGACTGATGTCTATGTGGCTGCAGCAGAAGTCTTCTGCATCTTCATCATCGGGCTCCTCCTCCTCAGAGTGGAGGGTCCTGTACGTCATCCTGACCAGCTTCATCCTCATGATCTTCATCCTGACTCTGGGCTGGACCTTCATGTGCTGCACAAGGTGAGTCTGACCGACCCAACCAGACACCAGCGTTCTGAACATGACCAGCCCTGTCCCACTGCAGGAGGCGGAGCCAAGCCAGAAAAAGAGCCAAGTACGCCGTTCTGAACGACATGGATGAGCAGGAGCGACTTGAGCTCCGGCCTCGGTTCAGTGAGTCTGCCAGTCTTCCGTTTGAACGATGACATCACAGCAGCTGATGCAGAGCGCCATCTTTTGGTCTGCAGGTGTCAAACACCGCAGCACGGAGCACAACTCCAGCCTCATGATGTCCGAGTCGGAGCTGGACAGCGACCAGGACGCCGTTTCCAGTGGGGGGCGGCGGCTCCGCAGCAGGAACCGCACCTCCGCCTGCAGCCGGGAGGCCTTCGGGTGACCGGACGGCCGTCTGCTTCCTGAGATCCACATTCCTCCTTCTGGAAGCTGTTGCACTGATGCAGACCACAGGGGGCGCTGCAGGCAGCTGCTGTCAGAGGAACAAGGTTTTGACACAAAGGTGAGAAGATGAGCCGCTGAAAGCTTCTGAGACGATTAGTGTTTTATTCAAGCATGAACAGATCCAAACTTTGACAGCAGTTTGGAGGAACGTTAGAAGGGTCGAAACACTCTACCTCCACGACAACAGAAGATCTACAGGACCCATCATTCTGGACAGACTCTAAGGCTCCTTTACATTTCAGTAGACGCGACATTAAAACATGTTTGAAAATGTTTGTTCTTTCTCTTTATTCGGTTCTGATCTGCTCCAGAACCATCAGGATGTTTCAAGTCTCCACAGACAGTACTGACAGACCGTCCAGAAGGCGGCTTCTGCTCGGCCACAAACCCACCAGTCATTTATTGGTGGATGGTAAACCAACGACAAGGGAGCATACTGCCCCCTGCTGCAGTGGAGGAACCATCTGTGGCCCAGATCATAACAGACGACATGAGGACAGAACCGTGTACCGGTATGATGCTGGAGACGAACACATGATCAGAACATCTATGTTTTTGAATTACTGCGGTGTGGACCCTCAGTTTGGACCAGGACCAGTACTCTGATGATCACAGGGATCTGGACCTGAGCAGCACGTAGGAGACCCCCTCCTGGATTTGGGGGCATCAGGGTTGCAGTCCTCCAAAGCACATGTACTTCACCTGCAGGTACTCGTCCACACCGTACTTGGAGCCTTCACGACCCAACCCGGACTGTTTTACCCCGCCGAAGGGGGCCTCGGTCGCAGACACCAGCCCCTCGTTCACGCCAACCATCCCCACCTCCAACGCCTCTGCCACCCTCCAGATCTGACTCACATCCTGTGAGTAGAAGTAACCTGTGAGCAGAAACCCCAGCATTATTCAGAACCTTCAGGTCCCATACTGGTTCTAGACACTTTCCAGATGCAGGGGTGGGGGTAGAGAGACTGACCTGCTAGCCCCACATTTGCAGAATTAGCCACGGCCACTGCCTCCTCCTCAGTATCAAACCTGCAATGAGAAAACCTCTTATTCTCTCCTCAGGGTTCTCCGCTGTGAACGTTGGGGATGTAGCAGATGGGTGCAGACGTTTCACCACAGCTCTGCTGTTTCCATTTAGAACAAACCACCAGGTTTTCAAAAATGTTCTAAAAACGTAAAAATCTACAAAGAAAAGTCATCTTTTAAGTGGAAATGTCATCAAATCTTTATATGAATGTTATGTTTTCAACTTTGAACATAAAAACATCTAGAATAAAACTCGAAACTTCAGCAGTTACTCCAGCTAATCCAGCAGCTGAGATATGTTTGTTTACAGCTGGATGGTGTGTTAGAGGAACCAATTTTTGGGATCTCAGATCTGTTTTCAATTCAATTTGATTTTATTTAGATAGCCCAATATTAAAACAACGTTTTATCAACGAGCTTCAGTTTTCTGCTGTTTACATGGTCAGAACATGGTCGGAACGTGTCGGAACATTATTAGAATATGGTCAAAACATTGTTGGAACATTTAAGAATGGTGAGAACATCTTAGAAGATGGTCAGAACATGGTTAGAACCACTTAGATGGTTAGAACGTGGTTAGAACATGGTTAGAACGTCTTAGATGGTCAGAACGTGGTTAGAACATGGTTAGAACCTCTTAGATGGTTAGAACGTGGTCAGAACATGGTTAAAACGTGGTCAGAACATGGTTAGAACGTGGTTAAAACGTGGTCAGAACATGGTTAGAACGTGGTCAGAACATGGTTAGAACGTCTTAGATAGTCAGAACGTGGTTAGAACATGGTTAGAACCCCTTAGATGGTTAGAACGTGGTCAGAACATGCTCAGAACGTGGTTAGAACATGGTTAGAACTCCTTAGATGGTTAGAACGTGGTAAGAACATGGTCAGAACTAGGTCAGAACATGGTTAGAATGTGGTCAGAACATGGTTAGAACATGGTTAGAACGTCTTAGATGGTCAGAACATGGTTAGAACATGGTTAGAACCTCTTAGATGGTTAGAACGTGGTCAGAACATGGTCAGAACGTGGTTAGAACATGGTTAGAACTCCTTAGATGGTTAGAACGTGGTCAGAACATGCTCAGAACGTGGTTAGAACATGGTTAGAACCCCTTAGATGGTTAGAACATGGTAAGAACATGGTCAGAACTAGGTCAGAACATGGTTAGAACGTGGTCAGAACATGGTTAGAACATGGTTAGAACGTCTTAGATGGTCAGAACGTGGTTAGAACATGGTTAGAACCTCTTAGATGGTTAGAACGTGGTCAGAACATGGTTAAAACGTGGTCAGAACATGGTTAGCACGTGGTCAGAACATGGTTAGAACGTGGTCAGAACATGGTTAGAACGTCTTAGATAGTCAGAACGTGGTCAGAACATGGTTAGAACGTGGTCAGAACATGGTTAGAACGTCTTAGATAGTCAGAACGTGGTTAGAACATGGTTAGAACCCCTTAGATGTTTAGAACGTGGTCAGAACATGCTCACAACGTGGTTAGAACATGGTTAGAACCCCTTAGATGGTTAGAACGTGGTCAGAACTTGCTCACAACGTGGTTAGAACATGGTTAGAACGTGGTCAGAACATGGTTAGAACGTCTTAGATAGTCAGAACGTGGTCAGAACATGGTTAGAACGTGGTCAGAACATGGTTAGAACGTCTTAGATAGTCAGAACGTGGTTAGAACATGGTTAGAACCCCTTAGATGGTTAGAACGTGGTCAGAACATGCTCACAACGTGGTTAGAACATGGTTAGAACCCCTTCGATGGTTAGAACGTGGTTGTCCTTCTCATGGTTCCCTGAGGTGTTTGGAAGAAGTTTGAGAGTTTTGTGAGGGCAGGTGTGGGCCAACCTGATGACAGGAACCAGTGGTCCAAAAGTCTCCTCCCTGGTGCACAGCATCTCCGTGGAGACATCGGCCAGCAGAGTGGGCTCCATGAAGGACCCCACCAGGCGCTTCCCGCCTCTCAGCACTTTGGCACCGCGGGACACGGCGTCGGATATTTGATGGAGCACCTGCAGACGAGGAGCGTCAGAGACTGCAGTGTAGACTGTCATTTGGTTGACCTTTTCTGATGACCTTCTCTGCTGCCCTGGCAGTGATGAGCGGCCCCTGCGTGGTGTCCGGCTCTGAACCGTGACCCAGGCGGAGCTCGGCGTCCATGGCACGGCCCAGCTTGTCCAGGAAGAGCTCGTAGATCCCAGACTGCACCAGGAAGCGGTTGGAGCAGACGCATGTCTGCAGAAATGGTCATGTGATTCATCAAAAATCCTCAGTGACCCTGTGAGGTCAACTCCTGTTTAGAAGTCACACACCAGAGCCTCTCCCTCACCTGGCCAGAGTTCCTGAACTTGGAGGCCATAGCTCCGCCCACTGCTTTGTCAACATCAGCGCTGTCAAAGACGATGAAGGGGGCGTGGCCACCAAGCTCCATAGAAACCCTCTTGACCGTATCAGCCGCCATTTTCAGCAGCAGCTGAGGAGCAAACAGAACCTCCTGAAACCTCATCTGCTGGGGCAGCAGGGGGCAGCAGGGGGCGCCGCAGCCTCACCTTCCCTGTAGTCGTGGACCCGGTGAAAGAGATCTTTGCCACCAGGGGGTCAGTGCAGAGGACCTGCCCCACGGCAGGGGTCTTCTCTCTGGAGCAGGGAACCACGTTGAAGACGCCAGCGGGGATCCCTGCCTTCTCTGCCAGCTGCACACAGGAAGTGACATCACTACAAGGTCCTCTGCAGCTTCCTGGACTCTAAAGCCAAACCGACCAACTGACCTCTGCCAGGGCCAGTGCAGACAGTGGTGTGTCCTCGGCCGGTTTGACCACCACCGTGCAGCCAGCTGCCAGGGCCGCGCCCACCTTCCGGGTGATCATGGCGCTGGGGAAGTTCCACTGCCGAGCAAATGAAGCAAAGCTTTTAATGTGAAAGTCTTCGCTCCTCAGTCAGTTCCTGAGTTTATGGCATGTTTATGAATATCTTTATTCTTTGTTGTCCTTCTGCTACTCCCTAATGGGGGCGCCACATCAAATCATCTTCCTCTGTCTAACCTTCTCCTCCCTCGTGTCCTCCTCCACCTCAAACCTCCTCTTTGGTCTTCCTCCTTGTTCCTATCGCTCCAACCTCAGCATTCTTTCACCAGCATCTGTTCCTATTCTCAAACCACCTCCACCTGCTTCCAGCACATCTACCATGATCTGTCCCTCTGATCTGTCCATCCATCCTGGTCCCTCCCAAAGAGAAGCTCAGCATCTTCACGTCTGCAGCCTCCAGCTCTGCTTCCTGTCTCTGAACCAACATCAGGTTTCAGTTTGGAGGATTTCTCTCAGAGGAAACATGAAAAACATGGAGATCTAGAAAACCCCGTTTGGAATGCCTAATGTCAAAGATCTCTCTGTGTCTGGATGAAGCGTTACGTCTTTGTAGAAATGTACGAATTCCTCACCGGTGTGATGATGGAGGCCACGCCCACTGGCTGTTTCAGGAGGAGGAGCTTCCTGTCGGTGGCTGAAGCTGGAACAATGTCACCATAAATGCGCCGCGCCTCCTCAGAAAACCACTCCAAGAAAGATGCAGAGTATGCCACCTCTCCAAGAGACTCCCTCATGGGCTTACCCTGCAACACACAGTAGTTTCAGACAAATACAGCCTTCCTACCCTCAGGGCTGTAAACATATTTTTATACTAATGACTTACACCTTAGAGCATTCTGGGTACTGTAGTCAGGAGTCTAAGAGCACTTTATGTGTTACGACTGAAAAAATGTCTTTGTCAATAAAGTTTTATTATCTGTGTGTGCTCTCTGCAAAGGCGGATTCTTGCTGATAAAAGGTGAAGAACACAGTTTTCTAGAAAAGCTTCCCATCAACCCCTATGACCAATAACCAGCTGCTTGACCCCTCTAGGCATTCTGGGTAGTGTAGTCATGTGAGAGTGTTGTGGTGAAAGCTTTGGTAGTGACACTCACACTTTCAAAGGTGATCAGCTTGGCGAGGTCCTCTTTGTGCTGCGTCAGCAGGTCGAACCACCTCCTCAGCAGAACGCTCCTCTCCTGCAGAGCCAATCAGAGCCTGTGCTGGCATCGTTTGAGCTTCACCTCCATGTGAAACAGTTCAGGAGAAATGGTCTATAATTTCAGTATGGCAGCCCCAAAGGGTCAAAGCCACACCGGGCACCTGCAGAGTTTGAAAAGTCGAACCCTCTGATTCAGGAACGAGAGGAGATACTGAGCGTCGCTGATTTAGAAGACCCTTCCTGTCAGTTGATGGTTTCTACTGCGTAGAATAATTTACACATGAGGATCGGAGTCAAAACTTCAGTCAGAAAACGGTTTCAAAGAAAGTTTTCATCATTTCAACATTTAAATCAACTGCAGCAGAACTCTCAGAAGTCTCTCTGGAGACTGGAGATGGCAGAGAAGCGGCAGTGGAGCGCTTGAAGATGCTGCAAGACCCAGTCTGGACCGGATCCGAACAGAACCCTCCCTTCAGGACGGCTGAGCCCTGCTGATGAGGGAACTAATTGGTTTTCATTTTCTGCCCGTTTCTGCTGCTGCTTAGGTTCCAGATGACCCAGATTTTGATTTTAAAAGCAGATGCTTTTATTTTCTCAATGCTCTTAAAGATTACCGGAAGTTCTCAGCGCGCGGCTAAAACCTTTTTTGTTTCCGTTCTGATAAAAAAGCATTATCTATGGTTTCACTGAGATGGCGTAATCGGACTGAACTCAGCTGTCCATACCTGGATGAACGAGAACCTTCACCGAAGTTTACGGAAACAACCGATGAGAGCCGAAACAAAAAGGACCGCTAGAAATGTGACGTCATCTCATAACAACAGCGATTCCTGGTCAAGCCGAATTTACGTGCTTTTCCTCTTCGAGCACGCGCTTCATGTTCCGGATCACTTATGTTAATCGAACATGGCGCGTGCATGGCTCCACCTACCTTTGCCGTGACCCGTTTCCAGGTGTGAAACGCCGTGTACGCGGCGCGCACGGCCCGCTTGGCCTCGTCGGGGCCGCAGTCAGACACCCGGGCCAGCTCGTGCCCGGTGGCCGGGTCCAAGACCGGGAAGGCGGCGGCCGCGGAAACCCACTGGCCGTCCACGTACGCGTGCGTGCGCAGCAGCGGCGCGGCCACGTTCAGGCTGTAGAGCCGCTGCATGACGGCGGACACGCGGCCGCTCTTCTGCAGGCAGAGCGCTGACATCCCGTCTGCCTCGGAACCGAACCCCGGAAACCACGTGACCCAACAAGAAAAACACCGCGCGTTTGAGAGCCCGCCTTTGTATGGCAAGTCAAAAAGCTCAAAAGGGTTCAGGACATAGAGTCGCGCGTTTATCAGCGGCGTGACGCAGTAAGGTCAAAGTTCAAAGTCAGGTTTTTTTGTCAGGAATAAACAAGATGAAGCAGCGAACGACCCAGAAACATGAAATAAGCCAAATAAATGCATTTCAGAAGAATAATAAGACTCTTTGAAATTCTTTCACAGTCTTCACAAATCTAGGTGATTTCCTGGATTCTTTCCGTTCTGTCTCAGACAGTTGAAGTGTTTTTATAATATAAGTTATAGAAGTGAAAGAACTTGAACATTTGGAGGATGATTGAATACTTTTCCATTCCACTGGAACTAACTTGTCCTGATTTCAGTCCCAGCCGGCCACTTACCTGCAGAGTTCAGTCCAGGCGAGGCGCCTCCCTCCGCTGTCTCTACGCTGACCTCTCAGCAGTAACCTTCACCTGATCACGGTCAGACATGGTCCCAGCTGAAGCTTTATTTCTGTCAGGATGATGGTCTCATCCTTCTTTCCTTTGTCCCTCATTCTTCTTCACTCCTTCAAAACGCAGGATCAGCTCTGACCTTGAACCACATTGTGATGGATGTAGATCATCAGGCCACATCAGGAGATGCTGGACCCAGTTCTCCTCCAGTCAGACATTTTTCTGCACAGCTTCATGCTGCTGATCAATCAAACGTGAAGAAAACTTTCAAGCGTTTCTGCAGAAATCTGCTTTGATCGGTACATAAACTCCAACTTCAAGGAACTAAGAAGTTGGAGGGTGAAAAACGGAGGAAGAAGTTCCTAAAGCAGTGTGTCAGACTCCAGGCCTCCTGCTGGTTTTCCAAAAACCCCGTCCCATCTGCTGATGATCTGGATCAGGTTTGTTTGGCCAATAAGGAGCTTCAAAGGCAGGTTGGTTGGAAAACATGTAGGACAGCGGCCCTCGAGGCCTGGATTCTGACACCCTACCCTAAAGTGTCACACGGATGAAGTGATGTATGTGAGCTTCAACCGGCTTCAGAATCACCGCCTCCACCGGACGCAGCTTTGGAACCATTGTTGCCGGACATGTTTAGATAAAAGACAAAACCCAAATACTTTATTGAAGCAGAACTAAAGAGTCCAAACACTCCAGTGTCGGATCATTACAATAAAACCAACCCCTGAAACCCACAGTTCTGATCAGAACTAACATTAAAGTAACCATCACCTGGTTCTGGACAGCAGCAGGTCGGAAGCTGTCAGGAATAAATTAATTGCTTGAAGACTTGAAGCTTGAAGCCTCTCAATGGAGTCAGCCGGCGGACTTAAACAGGAACAGCCAAGGGGGAGATGGTTCTGCTCTAAGGCACCAGAGGAGGACGGGTATAGATATGTTTGGATCCTGTAAGAACCCTTTGAAGATCTGCTGGTCACAGAGCCAGAACCAGAGGCGCAGCAGGGGTGTGACGGTACCACAGCTGACCCAGTCCACAGCAGCAGCACATACCGCTAAAGCCCCCTCAGTCTCAGATCCGGGTTGTATATGCAGTGAACCGAACTTTCATGAAGACAAAGGGTAAAGACGTCTGAACAAACAGCGCCCTCTGGAGGCCAAATCTGTCATCCCGCCAGGCGGGGCTTTGGGCGCCAGAGTGGGTAGCAGCTCCGGATAAAAAGAACAGGAATTAAGGTCAGTTTAAACATAGAAAACGTGAAGACTTCCTGTGTAGACGTCACTGACATGGCCACAGACCGGATCTCTGATGCTCTGACCCACAGCGCCATCAGCTGCTTCCACGATCAAAGGAGAAGATGAGCTTTGGTTGAAGGGGGCGTTTGTGCAGGTACACCTCCACCTGGGCTGGTCATGGTCCCAGAAACACGGGGTTGGGGGGTTAGTGGTCATCACCTCAGATGTGACAGGTAAAAAAGGAGACAGCCACGTGCACACAGCACGTGCACACGTCTCTGAACAAGGCTTTCATGGGAACGCCGAGCCGCTCCGCGGCAGGAAGGTCCAGTCCCAGTTCGAGCTGCTGCTCTAGATCCACACCCAGCTGGACGGGGAAATCTCCCAGCAGCCATTGCGGTCCCACTTTGATTCAAATCCAAAAAGGTGGTGCCGCCAGCTACACCCTCCATACCTCACTGTGAGGGGGAGGGGTGGTGCACTGCGTCATACCTCCAGGAATAAGTCGGTAGGGGGGCTCTTCTGTGCCCCTCTCACTCTTTCCACCTTCTTGATGAGCTCGGAGACGACGCACACGGAGGAGGTGAGGGCAACCAGGAACAGCAGGTCTGTTGATGACACAAAAACCGCAGGTTTGATTCCTCGTTTCTGCAGACTAAACCGTCTTTGCTGATGGAACCGTCGGACTAACCAGGACTCAGGTTGGTTTTAGCCATTGTGTTTTCTCTCGCTCTGTATTCAGTACTCCGGTACCGCCTGACATTCCCTGATCTCCAGAACAACACGATAGTGCTGTGAGATCGGACCATAACATGCAACGATATACTACGACCTGTGACCTGCAACCCACCAGTTCTACGACGATAACAAACCCCTCAGGAACAAACTGAGGGCAGCAAAAACCTGACTGCAAAGAGGAGCCGGTACCAATGGTTACAAAGGATTATGGGTGCAGCCAGGAACCACCATCTCTGAGAACTGGAGAGAGTGTGATGTCATCCACAGAGCTTGTCTACACATGCCGCCGTGTTGGAGCAGATGTCAGTCAGCATCTGCCACAGTCTCACCAATCAGGAGTGAGCTTGTTGGAAGGACACACCTCTACCACTAACACAAAATCGGTCAAATGTTTTGGACGTGGGGGCCAGCATGCTCCACCTGCTTGGACTGAGGCATCAGATTGGTCAGTTTGTAACGTGAAAACTTGAACTAGGGGTGTCAAATTATCACGTTAATCATGATTACCAAACTAAAGACAAATTAGTGTCTCTTAATGCCTCTTATATGCTCTCGATGCCCGTCTCTGTGAGTACCGCTGTGTACGCGGCCCGCACCGCGTTGCTGCTGTGACGTCATTAATGAGCAACTTTGTAGTTCTTTACAGATGCAAACAAGCCCACAACGCCACATCTGTGATCTATTACGTAAGAGATAAAGTCTGCTGAGTGTTCGTTGTCATATATTAAAGGGGCGTGTGGAAGGCTGAGCTTATCAGATGGCAAACTGTGGAGTAAGGTATGTCAACACGGATTATGGGGTTAAGAAGAAGGTTGCTTTTTTTTGTTGCTCAGAAGAGCAATAACTGTGATTCTGACCAATAGAATGACTGAGCTCCAGCTGGTTATGTCTCTATAGAAGTCTATGAGAGTTTGACTTCTTGAAGCCAGCAGGTACTTCCTGTTTGGAACGCCAGGGGGCGGGGCCACTCAGTCCAGTTCTCAGTGACACTTTGTGGTCTGAACGTGGTAGCCGTTTTTTTCCAGGTTCCCAGAAGCAGCTACATCTCAAAAATGAGATCATTGGTTCAAGTTCCATCTGTTTTTAGATTTAGACTCTTTTCGGAACCATTGAAAACATTTTAAAAAGTAATTTTCAGAATTATTTACAGAACCAAAACCTAAAGTGTGAAGTCAGAATAACAGCTGCCTTCAGGTCATCTGCGTCGTTGGTTGTGCTGCTCATCATCCATAGATCTTCTGTCAGGCTCGGTCAGATGAGTTCTCTGGACCCTCAGGCACCACGGCCACTGCAGCAGAACTTGGTTCCTTCATCAGTGTGGGGAGAACCCAAGTCCTGCTGGATTATAAAGCCAGTTTCTGCATCTAGTGGGTCAGCAGAGGGCAGCATGAAGTTCTCTGGAGTTTCCTGGTCGATTTGTTTTGACTGTGGACTTCAGAAAACCCAGTGGACCATCACCAGCGGAGGACCAGCAGCAAGCCATCACTGGCGGTGGACTCTCCACTTGTTCTCCAGATTTTCCTTCATCTGCAGAGAAGACTTTGGAGCAATGAGTCCTCCTCTTGTTCTAAGCCCAAGTGAAACGTCCCTGGTTCAGGAGCAGGACACTTGGGTCCATTCTTGATGTTCTGACTCTAGCCTTCCTCAAGTCTTGACTTGGTTTCTCCTAACAACATTCTAGAGGCTGCAGTCAGCTGGTTCTGACCCATCTTCTCCTTTAGAAGGAGGTGAACGACGCCGTCTCCTCCATTTAACGGCTCAGGAAACCTCTGCAGATGTTACTGGTTCATCACCGTCACACAGGGACGCTCCGCTGTCGCCTCACCTGTCTGCGCTTCACCTGCGCCCGCGTCTCCTCCACTGTTTGCCCCGACGACAGCAATCATCGGTGACTCCATAATAAGGAAGGTCCGCTTGTTTAACGCGGTAACTCACTGTTTTCCTGGAGCCACAGTTCTGGACATCCTGGAGAAACTCCCAGAACTGTTGCGCTCTTTCCCTTCCACTGTTAGGAGACTGATTTTACACGTCGGTTTTAACGATACATCTCATAGAGAGTCTGAAACGACTAAAAAAGCTTTTAACAAACTTTTTAATTTTTTAAAGTCCTGTCCATTGACTGTTTTTATTTCTGGACCCCTCCCTTCTCTCTCCCGCGGCCAGGGCCGGTTCAGCAGGCTGCTGAGTCTGAGCTCCTGGCTCCATTCTGCTTCCAGTCAGAACGGATTTGTTTTTATTGACAATTTTAATCTGTTCTGGAACAGAAACTCTTTTTACAAAAACTGATGGAATCCACCATAGTCCACTGGGTAGTAATGTCTTAGCTGCCAACATCAGACACTCTGTCCAGACATCAGCTGCCCCCATCATGACCACACCAGTCCAAACCACATCTTCATCTGCACAAACATCCGTGTGTGGAAGTGACTGACTGGATTCTGTACATTCCTCCCACAATCTCCAACACATAACTGCTCCAACCTTTCTCGGTGCTTCCTGTCAAAGACCTGCTGTCCCGTTAGTCTATACCATTGAGACCATTATTACAGACAGGTCCGCCATGAGAGGACGTGTTGGGAGGAAACCAAACATGCGCTGCCTCTGCCCACTAAAGGAAGCACCAAAGCAGGAACTGCATCCATTATATCCAACTCCTTTGCAGTAAAGCAAATTACTTTAGATCAGTACCCCAGCTTTGAACACCATGCCCTTGTTTTTAACAGCCCTCCAGTTTTATGCATCACAGTATATAGACCACCAAAACCAAACACTGGTTTTATTGAGGAGTTTTCTGAGTTCCTTGCATCTGTCCACATTTCCTTTAACATGATTTTAATAACTGGTGATTTTAACCTGCATGTAGACAAGGAGTCGGACCATTGCGCTACTCAGTTTATGGAATTACTTGCTTCTCTGGATTTTCAACAACATGTCATGCAGCCAACTCACAACAGGGGGCACACTCTTGACCTGGTCATCAGTCATGGTTTGTCAACAAGTGTGTCCACTGTTGTGGATCTGGCTGTATCTGATCATTACTGTGTGCTTTTTAACATCACTGGTTTTATAAAACAACAGACCTCTGTGAGAACGGTGAAGAAACGCTACTTAACTCCTGAAGTGGGCGAAAAATTTATTTCAACTGTTTGTATTAACGCTCCACTCGTCTTACCAGCCCCCTGTGACCTAATCGTAGAAAGTTTTAACAGCAAATTAAAATCCAGTCTTGATTCAGTTGCTCCATTTAAGCCTAAAAAGATAAGAATTAAACCCACACCCCCATGGAGAACTGAAGGAATGAAACAATTGAAGAGACAATGTAGATCAGCTGAAAGACGAAATTGAAACTGAAACTTGAAATAAACTACCAATAATACCAAAATCAACTGAAACTATATAATCAATCCGTGAAACAAACCAGGAACGCATACTTGCAAAGATCATCTCTGAGAATAAAAACAATCCCAGAGTCCTCCTCTCCACAATTGAATCTTTGATCAACCCTGACCTAAATACAAACACAATGCCAGCTACCATGTCATTGTGTGAAGAGTTTGTTGACCACTTCAGGAGCAAAATAGATTCTGTCAGATCCAGTATCTTAAATGAACAAAAAAGCCTTTTTATTGAAAATGATGGCTTGATATTACACGGGGAAGCACTGGACAGTTTTGACCTGGTTGAAGCAGCAACACTTGGTCGAGTTTTCTCCCAAGTTAACCCAACAACCTGCTTTCTAGATCCCATCCCCACATCCCTTTTTAAAACATTTTATGGGTCTTTTGAGAGTGAGATTTTAGATATAATGAACTACTCTCTTCAGACGGGAATTTTCCCAGCTGCCTTTAAAACTGCCGTTGTAAAACCACTACTTAAGAAAAATAACTTAGACCCCTCAGTTTTTAATAACTACAGACCAGTGTCTAACTTACCATTTTTAAGCAAGGTTTTAGAAAAACTTGTTTTTATTCAACTGAATGAGTTTCTCGTACAAAACAACATCTTTGAGACAAACCAGTCTGGATTTAGAACAAACCACAGTACTGAGACAGCCCTGTTAAAGATAGTTAATGATATCAGGTGTGCCTTGGATTCAGGTCAGATCTCAGTATTAGTCCTACTAGATCTAAGTGCTGCTTTTGATACTGTTGATCACCTGATCCTGTTGAACAGACTCAAAAGTCTTGGCATATCAGGGACGGTTCTCAAGTGGTTCAAATCCTATCTCACGGAGAGATACTTTATGGTAAATATGGACACTTACTTTTCTAGGATCCACAAAATTAAATGTGGTGTGCCTCAAGGCTCCATACTTGGCCCCTTACTTTTTAACATCTATATGCTTCCTCTAGGGAATGTCATCAGGAGGCACAACATCAGCTTTCATAGCTATGCTGATGATACCCAGCTGTACATACAGTAGCTATGTCTCCTGATGACACAGGGCCAATAGAAGCACTTTTTTAACTGTATTTTAGAGGTAAAATCATGGATGGCAAATAATTTTCTGCAGCTCAACCAGGAGAAAACTGACATTTTAATTATTGGTCCTGAAGCTAAGAGAGACAGTTTTTGAAGTTAAAGGAACTTTCATTAGATTGTTCAGAAACGGTAAGAAACCATGGCGTTATTTTTGACTCTAAGCTAACTTTCATCCCACATATTAAACATGTGGTTAAAACGTGTTTTTATCATCTTAGAAACTTGGCTAGAGTCCGCCCACTACTCTCTCTCGCTAACATGGAGATGCTGATGCATGCTTTTATCACAAGTAGAATTGATTATTGTAAGGCCCTGCTTGCCGGTCTTCCAAAGACTAACCTTAAGAATCTTCAGCTTCTCCAAAATTCTGCTGCAAGACTTCTTACTAAGACCAGGCGACAGGCCCATATCACTCCACTTTTAAAATCTCTGCATTGGCTCCCCATAAGCTTCAGGATTGATTTTAAGATACTTTTAATGGTTTTTAAATGTCTTAACGGTCTTGCGCCTTCTTATCTGTCTGACCTTTTAGTTAAATATGAACCCTCGCGGACCCTGAGATCCTCTGGCACTGGTCTTCTAACCATTCCAGCAGTAAAAACCAAAACGTATGGAGAGGCATCCTTTCAGTATTATGGCCCTCGTTTGTGGAACGGTCTGCCAGAGGATCTAAGAGCTGCAGAGAGCATAGATGTTTTTAAGAAAAGGCTCAAGACCCACCTATTTAACCTGGCTTTCATATAATTTTTACTTTGTATCTTTTACCTATTTATCTATTATCTATTTTATAATGTTTTATCAATTTACAATAAACTATTAATTTATTTTAAATTCCTCATTATAATGTTTTATTGTTGGTTTTTTAGCTTTTAGCAATATGTTTAGTTTTTAATTTAATTTTATTTTGTTTCCAGTGCTTCCTCAGTTGGGTTCTCTCTCTCTATGGGTCGGCTGCCGTTCAGCTGCGGCGGCTCTGGATGGGGAACTGCATTGCTTCCTAGCTGTGGTGAGGCGGGTCCCTGCTTGTGTCGCTGCGTTTGGTTGGCTGTGCCGCTATTCACAGAGAGAGAGGTCCCAACTATTTGCGTTTCGAAAAACAAACTGTCATGCTCAGCCTGTTTCTCACTGCCAATCTCCATCAGTTAGGGGGTAGGAGGACTGAAAGGGGTGGGGGTTGTGTACAGATCTGAGGGAGGGGATTTTATGTTAATTTATACTTATTTTTATATTATTATTTGTTTTTATTTGCTTATTTAGTACCATTATTTTGTTTTATTTATTTTTATTTTGTGTAAAGCACTTTGTGTTATGTTTTATATGAAAAGTGCTATACAAATAAAGATTGATTGATTGATTGATCACATGTTCAAAGGGAGACATCAGGAGCTTCAAACTAAATTTTGCATTTCCTGAGACTGAATTCCAGGCTTTTGTCTCCTGTGAGCCAAAATCCTCTGAGTTTAGGGGAAAGAAAAGCTTGAAATGTTTCAGTTTGTCTAATAATATCATAAAACAGAGTCTCATCTTCATAACGGTTTATAATTGTTTTAAATGCTGGGGACGGGGGGGTCCAGTAAGTGGATGCTTGACGAAGAGCAGCTGATCTTACCAAAGATGCTGAGGCTCTCTGTCTGGAACACGCTCTGCAGAGGAGGGAAGTAGATGACCAGCAGCTGACCCATGATGGAGGCCAGGACCGCGTAGCAGAAGGTCCTGTTACTGCACAGACCCATCTCATGGACCATCCGGGTCTGGAGACAGTCGCACACACATCACTCACCGGAAAAGTGCGCCCGCTGAAGCCTCAAAGGGGGCGGAGTTACCTGTGAGCGTGAGCTCAGAGCGTTGAACATGTCGAACAAGACAAAGCAGGTGAAGGTCATGGTGGTGTCTCGAGGAGTGATCACGTTGTCCTGCAACTGGAACAAGAACAGGAAGTGAGCAAAGAATCTGGAGCGGTTCTGCTGCGGCGGTTCTGCTGCGGCGGTTCTGCTGCGGCGCCCCAGCTGGCGCTGTTCACCTCTCTCCAGAAGACGAACAGAGTCCCACAGACGATGATCATGGCCGACACCAAGACCTTCACGATGAGGCTGCGCGTGATGATGCTGTCTCTGACATTACGAGGAGGTTTCCTGATCACCTCACGGTCCACAGGCTCCACCCCCAAACTGCCAAAGGTTCACAGGGATTAGAGCATGTCCTGAAACAGCTGTTTTCTAATAACGACTGTGCTAAATGATGAATTTCAAAATAAAAGCAAGAAAAATAGAGGCTGAAAAATTAGTGATTACAAAATAAAAGAAACAGAATGGTTAGAAGCGACCAACAGACATTGAACTAAAACCTGAAATGAAAGAAATATTTTTGCCTGAAAATAAAAAGCTTTTTCTTTTTGAACAGAAAAGCTGAAAACTTAGCTGTACTAAGTACTGTAACTGTACTTCTCTAGTTAAACTTTAACTTTTCAACATCAACATGAACGTTGGAAATGACTCAGTGTTGATAAATTTATATGATCATTTGTTCAGGAAAATCGATCGCAATAGTTTGTCCATGTTGGATGGATGGATGGATGGATGGATGGATGAGTGGATGGATGGATGGATGAATGAGTGGATGGATGGATGAGTGGGTGGATGGATGGATGAGTGGATGGATGGATGGATGGATGAGTGGATGGATGGATGAGTGGATGGATGGATGAGTGGATGGATGGATGAGTGGATGGATGAGTGGATGGATGGATGAGTGGATGGATGGATTCATGAGTGGATGGATGGATGAGTGGATGGATGGATGAGTGGATGGATGGATGGATGGATGGATGAGTGGATGGATGGATGAGTGGATGGATGGATGGATGAGTGGATGGATGGATGAGTGGATGGATGAATGGATGGATGAGTGGATGGATGGATGGATGAGTGGATGGATGAATGGATGGATGAGTGGATGGATGGATGAGTGGGTGGATGGATGGATGAGTGGATGGATGAGTGGATGGATGGATGGATGGATGAGTGGATGGATGGAAGGAAGAATGGATGGATGGATGGATGGATGGATGAGTGGATGGATGGATGGATGGATGAGTGGATGGATGGATGGATGGATGATGGATGGATGGATGGATGGATGGATGGTGGATGGATGGATGGATGGATGGATGGATGGATGGATGGATGAGTGGATGGATGGATGAGTGATGGATGGATGATGAGTGGATGGATGGATGGATGAGTGGATGGATGGATGGATGGATGAGTGGATGGATGGATGAGTGGATGGATGAATGGATGGATGAGTGGATGGATGGATGGATGGACGAGTGGATGGATGGATGACGAGTGGATGGATGGATGAGTGGATGGATGGATGGATGGATGAGTGGATGGATGGATGGATGGATGGATGAGTGGATGGATGGATGGATGGATGAGTGGATGGATGAGTGGATGGATGGATGGATGAGTGGATGGATGGATGGATGAGTGGATGGATGGATGGATGGATGAGTGAATGGATGGATGGATGGATTTTGTTTTTCACTGTTATAAAAAATCTCAAAATACATCACTTTTATTAAATGCAGTACGCTTCCACAACGTCATCCTCTAGTTGAAATTATTTTTGGAAAAAAAAAGAAAGAAATTCTAATTTTGCAGCAACTTATCAGAAAAACAGACCCAACTTTAGGCTTTTTGTGCTGCAACTTTCATCCAGATGCAGCAGCTCCTCAGTAAGATGAGGAGCTGCTGCATCTGGGTTGGTTTTTTTCTCAGACACAACCTGCAAAAGCAGAAAAACTGAAACTGCTGCAGAGACTACACCCCCGGATGCATCTGTACCTCTGAGCTGGTGGTCCATCCATGATGATATTGATCCACAGGATCTGCATGGCGTTTAGAGGGTTGGGGAAGTTCATCAGTGTTGCCAAGGAGATGAGGGTGAGAGCCGCGATGCTCCTGCCCACCAGCAGGGGAACACAAAGAAGGCGGGGTCAGAGGGCGAAGGGCAACTTGTAGCATAGTGGGAGCAGAGCTCTGACTCACGTGCTCAGCTGGAAGCGGACAAAGTTTTTGATGTTGTTGTAGATTCCTTTCCCCTCCTCGATGGCTGACCTACGAGCAGATCTTCTTTTCTTATCCAAGCAGGAAGTGAGGAACCAGGAAACACATCTGAACAGGAAACGCCACAACCTGCAAACTTAGACTCACATGATGGTCTGGAAGTCGTCATCCACCAAGATCATGTCTGCTGCCTCCTTGCAGACGTCCGTGCCCGTCTGGCCCATCGCCACGCCGATGTCGGCAGCCTTCAGAGCCACGGCGTCATTCACGCCATCCCCTGTCATGGCAACCACGGCGCCGAGGTTCTGCAGGGACTGTAGCGAGAAGCTTGGCTGATGCGGTTTCTAGCAGCCAGACCTCAACCTCCAGGATTACCCTCCCCAGCTGCAAAGCTTTCCTACTTCCTCCATGAGAGGTGACCCTCCAGCGCCATTCTAGAATTAGATGAATCGCTTCTGCGACGACTCCACTCACCTTGACGATCTTCAGCTTGTGTCGGGGGCTGGCTCGATAAAACACGGCAATCTGCAGGGACAGGAGGAGTTAATGTCACGCCCCGCAGACAGGGGGCTGTTGGGGTATCGAAGAGCTTCTTACTTTGGGGACGACGTGCGAAAGCTGCTGCAAGTCCAGATGATCCACCTCTTCTCCTGACAGACACTGGCACCCTTTAGTGAGGAGGCCCAGGCGGCTGGCTGCAGGAGGAGCAGAGAACATGAGGAACCAGGAGATGAAGGCGAGCTGCTCGCTCCTGAATCCTCTCACCTATGGACATGGCGGTCTCCTGAGAGTCTCCGGTGATCATTTTGACTGTGACTCCGGAGCAGATGAGCGTGCTAACAGCCTCTTTGACTCCTTCTCTGGGGGGGTCCATGATGCCCACCAAGCCCAGGAAGGTAAGGTTCCCCATCTGAGAGCCCGAGGCGAAGGCCAGCACTGGAGGGGAGAGGACAGTAAGCAGGAGAAAGGGTGCAGGTCCAGCAGGAGGTCCTGGAGTTACCTCGGAGGCCGGAGGAGCCCATGTAGCTGATCTGCTGCAGGTACAGTTCCCTCTGCTGGCTGTTGAGCGGCAGCGCAGCTCCTCTGCTGTTGTAGGAGCTGCAGAAACGGACCACCTGCTCGAACGCCCCCTTCACAAAGTAAATCCCCGCCTTATTCTGCAGAGCAGGCGCATGTAAGCTACGGCAGTGCGCCCGAAGTCCCGCCCAGATGAGCCTCTCCTCACCTGCTGTGTGCGGTGAACACAGCGGACCGCCATCCACTTCTGCTCCGAGGAGAAGGGGTGCTCCTCAAGGCGAATGTACTCCTGCTGCACGCCCTCCAGTCCCATCTGCACACAGACATCAGGCCTCAGCTTGAAACTGGTAAAGCAGATGCAGCCAAGGGGGGAATGTCTGCCTAAGGCCGGGAGGCTGTGGGTTCGAACCCACAGAGGGGTCACAGAAAAACCTTTCAGACCCAACGCCTCTTTGGATTGCTACTCCATTGGGGGTGGGAGAGTGTCAGAAAGACGCAGGACCCACCTGCTGTAACTCCAACCTCACAGCTTCACCTGAGGTCACCTGGTGATGTCATCAGGACACACGGTGGGAACGCATGCCTCGTGCGCCCTGATGACCCTTTGTTTTAGATATGAAGACATGAGGGGCTGAGGGGGCTGTGAAAAGCATCAGCCCTGAAGCTGAAGCTTTCAGGAGCAGAAGAGCTGCTGGAAGTGAGCAGGAAGGAGGGGTCTGTTCAGAGATGGGGGGCTGGTTTCTGTCAGGGGAGGGCTTTTCTCCATCACCACAGAGATGACCTGAAGAACAGAAGGGCGGAGCAAACAGTGTAACCTTCATGGCGAGGGCGATGAGCGCGCCCTCAGTGGGACGTCCCAGCAGGTTGTTGTTCCTGATGACCGAATCGTTGCACACACAGCCGGCCTGAGAAGAAACCAAAACCTCCTTCAGCTCCTCACAGGTGAAGCGCTACAACAACACGCGCCATGTTTCCAACGTGCACAAATTCCTAAGCTCCTATAATGACCTTCATCTTCCTGTCGTATTTGAAAACGTTTTTGTTATGTGTCGTATTTGTTACATAGCGCTGGATGGTCCCATTAGGAAAACGTGGGTGGGTGTGTGTGTGGGGGGTGGGGGTCACAGGCCACATGTTTGAATCTTAAGCAGGATTCAGGTTCCTCACCTCCACGATTTTGCTGATTGAAGGGCAGGTGAATCCGTGGACGATCTCTCCGCTCAGTAAAACCTCTCCAGCTCCGTTGTAGCCCACGCCGGTCACCTGCCAGACAAAACCCAGGGGTTCAAATCACTGCATTACTGACGATTCTTACATTAGAACCGCCTTCAGAGTTACAGAATAAGAACTTCAGAATGATTGTCCGGAGTTCGGGCTGGTTCCCACCTCGGCGTGGAAACTGTCTGACGTGAACAGCTGCGTGACGGTCATCTCGTTCTTAGTGAGAGTTCCTGTTTTGTCTGAGCAGATGACGTTGCAGCAGCCTGATGGAAAAGCAGGAGGTGAAGTTAAACACCTTCATGAGGCAAGCCCCGCCCCCACAGCGTTTCCTCTAACAGGAAGTGTAAACACATCAACAAAAGTCATCTAGGACGCCGTACCCAGAGTTTCTACGATGGGCAGTTTCTTGACGATGGCCCTCTTTTTCACCATTCGCATCACGCCAAGCGCCAGCGTCACCGTGACCACAATGGGTAGACCTTCAGGAATGGCAGCCACCGCCAGACTGAAAGAACGGAGAAGAGAAGAGCTCTGAAAGTCCACCACAGGCCCCCATACCTGAGGGAGAACGTGAAACTACCTGACGCCAATGGTGAACATGTCCAGGATCTTCTTCCCCTGCAGCCAGCCCACCAGCATGATGACCCCTGAAACACAGCAGAGCACGCTGAGCTGGACGCAGATTCAGGTCAGGAGCCGTGGTCCAAAACTCACCGATGATGCAGAAGGAATAAAGAGACAACTGCTTCCCCAGCAGGTCCATGCTCTTCTGCAGAGGAGTCTTTGGAGCCTGGAAACAAGCAATACTTTCTCTGAGCTGCAGAAGAAACATGTGAACTGTAGAGGAAACGTGTGAACTGTAGAGGAAACGTGTGAACTGTAGAGGAAAGACGTGAACTGTAGAGGAAAGACGTGAACTGTAGAGGAAAGACGTGAACTGTAGAGGAAAGACGTGAACTGTAGAGGAAAGACGTGAACTGTAGAGGAAAGACGTGAACTGTAGAGGAAAGGCGTGAACTGTAGAGAAACGCGTGAACTGTAGAGGAAACGCGTGAACTGTAGAGGAAACGTGTGAACTGTAGAGGAAACGTGTGAACTGTAGAGGAAACGTGTGAACTGTAGAGGAAACGTGTGAACTGTAGAGGAAACGTGTGAACTGTAAAGGAAACGTGTGAACTGTAGAGGAAACGTGTGAACTGTAGAGGAAACGTGTGAACTGTAGAGGAAACGTGTGAACTGTAGAGGAAACGTGTGAACTGTAAAGGAAAGGCGTGAACTGTAGAGGAAACATGTGAACTGTAGAGGAAACGTGTGAACTGTAGAGGAAAGACGTGTACTGTAGAGGAAACGTGTGAACTGTAGAGGAAAGACGTGAACTGTAGAGGAAACGTGTGAACTGTAGAGGAAAGACGTGAACTGTAGAGGAAACGTGTGAACTGTAGAGGAAACGTGTGAACTGTAGAGGAAAGGCGTGAACTGTAGAGGAAACGTGTGAACTGTAGAGGAAACGTGTGAACTGTAGAGGAAACGTGTGAACTGTAGAGGAAACGTGTGAACTGTAGAGGAAACGTGTGAACTGTAGAGGAAACGTGAACTGTAGAGGAAAGGCGTGAACTGTAGAGGAAACGTGTGAACTGTAGAGGAAAGAAGTGAACTGTAGAGGAAAGACGTGAACTGTAGAGGAAAGAAGTGAACTGTAGAGGAAAGACGTGAACTGTAGAGGAAACGCGTGAACTGTAGAGGAAACGTGTGAACTGTAGAGGAAACGTGTGAACTGTAGAGGAAACGTGTGAACTGTAGAGGAAAGGCGTGAACTGTAGAGGAAACATGTGAACTGTAGAGGAAACGTGTGAACTGTAGAGGAAAGACGTGTGAACTGTAGAGGAAACGTGTGAACTGTAGAGGAAACGTGAACTGTAGAGGAAACGTGTGAACTGTAGAGGAAACGTGTGAACTGTAAAGGAAACGTGTGAACTGTAGAGGAAACGTGTGAACTGTAAAGGAAAAGTGTGAACTGTAAAGGAAACGTGTGAACTGTAGAGGAAACGTTTGAACTGTAGAGGAAACGTGTGAACTGTAGAGGAAACGTGTGAACTGTAAAGGAAAGACGTGAACTGTAAAGGAAACGTGTGAACTGTAGAGGAAACGTGTGAACTGTAGAGGAAACGTGTGAACTGTAGAGGAAACGTGTGAACTGTAAAGGAAACGTGTGAACTGTAGAGGAAAGACGTGAACTGTAGAGGAAACGTGTGAACTGTAGAGGAAACGTGTGAACTGTAGAGGAAACGTGTGAACTGTAGAGGAAACGTGTGAACTGTAGAGGAAACGTGTGAACTGTAGAGGAAAGACGTGAACTGTAGAGGAAACGTGTGAACTGTAGAGGAAACGTGTGAACTGTAGAGGAAACGTGTGAACTGTAGAGGAAACGTGTGAACTGTAGAGGAAACGTGTGAACTGTAGAGGAAACGTGTGAACTGTAGAGGAAACGTGTGAACTGTAGAGGAAACGTGAACTGTAGAGGAAACGTGTGAACTGTAGAGGAAACGTGTGAACTGTAGAGGAAACGTGTGAACTGTAGACGAAACGTGTGAACTGTAGAGGAAACGTGAACTGTAAAGGAAACGTGAACTGTAGAGGAAACGTGTGAACTGTAGAGGAAAGACGTGAACTGTAGAGGAAACGTGTGAACTGTAGAGGAAACGCGTGAACTGTAGAGGAAACGCGTGAACTGTAGAGGAAACGTGTGAACTGTAGAGGAAACGTGTGAACTGTAGAGGAAAGACGTGTACTGTAGAGGAAACGTGTGAACTGTAGAGGAAACGTGTGAACTGTAGAGGAAACGTGTGAACTGTAGAGGAAACGTGTGAACTGTAGAGGAAACGTGTGAACTGTAGAGGAAACGTGTGAACTGTAGAGGAAAGACGTGAACTGTAGAGGAAACGTGTGAACTGTAAAGGAAAGACGTGAACTGTAGAAGAAACGCGTGAACTGTAGAGGAAACGTGTGAACTGTAGAGGAAACGTGTGAACTGTAGAGGAAACGTGTGAACTGTAGAGGAAAGACGTGAACTGTAGAAGAAACGTGTGAAATGTAGAGGAAAGACGTGAACTGTAGAGGAAACGTGTGAACTGTAAAGGAAACGTGTGAACTGTAGAGGAAACGTGTGAACTGTAGAGGAAACGTGTGAACTGTAAAGGAAACGTGTGAACTGTAGAGGAAAGACGTGAACTGTAGAGGAAACGTGTGAACTGTAGAGGAAACGTGTGAACTGTAGAGGAAACGTGTGAACTGTAGAGGAAACGTGTGAACTGTAGAGGAAACGTGTGAACTGTAGAGGAAACGTGTGAACTGTAGAGGAAAGACGTGAACTGTAGAGGAAAGACGTGAACTGTAGAGGAAAGACGTGAACTGTAGAGGAAAGACGTGAACTGTAGAGGAAACGTGTGAACTGTAGAGGAAACGTGTGAACTGTAGAGGAAACGTGAACTGTAGAGGAAACGTGTGAACTGTAGAGGAAACGCGTGAACTGTAGAGGAAACGCGTGAACTGTAGAGGAAACGTGAACTGTAGAGGAAACGTGTGAACTGTAGAAGAAACGTGTGAACTGTAGAAGAAACGTGTGAAATGTAGAGGAAAGACGTGAACTGTAGAGGAAACGTGTGAACTGTAAAGGAAACGTGTGAACTGTAGAGGAAACGTGTGAACTGTAGAGGAAACGTGTGAACTGTAGAGGAAACGTGTGAACTGTAGAGGAAACGTGTGAACTGTAGAGGAAACGTGTGAACTGTAGAGGAAACGTGTGAACTGTAAAGGAAACGTGTGAACTGTAGAGGAAAGACGTGAACTGTAGAGGAAAGGCGTGAACTGTAGAGGAAACGTGTGAACTGTAGAGGAAACGTGTGAACTGTAAAGGAAACGTGTGAACTGTAGAGGAAAGACGTGAACTGTAGAGGAAACGTGTGAACTGTAGAGGAAAGACGTGAACTGTAGAGGAAAGGCGTGAACTGTAGAGGAAACGTGTGAACTGTAGAGGAAACGTGTGAACTGTAGAGGAAACGTGAACTGTAGAGGAAACGTGTGAACTGTAGAGGAAACGTGTGAACTGTAGAGGAAACGTGTGAACTGTAAAGGAAACGTGTGAACTGTAGAGGAAACGTGAACTGTAGAGGAAACGTGAACTGTAGAGGAAACGTGTGAACTGTAGAGGAAACGTGTGAACTGTAGAGGAAACGTGAACTGTAGAGGAAACGTGTGAACTGTAGAGGAAACGTGTGAACTGTAAAGGAAACGTGTGAACTGTAGAGGAAAGACGTGAACTGTAGAGGAAACGTGTGAATTGTAGAGGAAACGTGTGAACTGTAGAGGAAAGACGTGAACTGTAGAGGAAACGTGTGAACTGTAGAGGAAACGTGTGAACTGTAGAGGAAACGTGTGAACTGTAGAGGAAACGTGTGAACTGTAGAGGAAACGTGTGAACTGTAGAGGAAACGTGTGAACTGTAGAGGAAACGTGTGAACTGTAGAGGAAACGTGTGAACTGTAGACGAAACGTGTGAACTGTAGAGAAAAGACGTGAACTGTAGAGGAAACGTGTGAACTGTAGAGGAAACGTGTGAACTGTAGAGGAAACGTGTGAACTGTAGACGAAACGTGTGAACTGTAGAGGAAAGACGTGAACTGTAGAGGAAACGTGTGAACTGTAGAGGAAACGTGTGAACTGTAGAGGAAACGTGTGAACTGTAGAGGAAACGTGTGAACTGTAGAGGAAACGTGTGAACTGTAAGGAAATGCGTGAACTGTAGAGGAAACGTGTGAACTGTAGAGGAAAGCCTCTTCGTGTTCTATTTGTGGAACAAACCTCTTCGGCTTGCATCATCTTGAAGATCTCCCCAAACTCAGAGTTCTCTCCAGTTCCGATGACGATGCCCTGAGGAACACACACAGAACAGCATCTCAAAGCTTTCTAACTGCAGTTCGGAAGCAGTCTGAGTCCAGAACAGATGGAGCAGGTCTGTTTCTACCTTGGCTTTCCCGCAGCGCACCAGCGTCCCCATGAAGGCGATGTTGCTGCGGGAAGCGATGTCTCTGTTAGAGGCCGTGGGCTGGGGGGTGGTGGACTTGGAGCAGGGGGTGGTCTCTCCTGTGAGGCTGGACTCGTCCACCGACAGGTCTGTCGCCTGAATGTCAGAACACAGACCTCTATCAGAAACTCTGCAGTTTGGTTCTCCATTTCACTTTAATGTCATGACACTGAATTCAAGGGAGGAAGAGCAAACACCAAATGTTCACCAGGTTCTGGCTCCTGAGAAGCCCCCCCAGAAACCTCCGTACCTCGAACAGCCGCAGGTCAGCAGGGACCCTCTCCCCGACCGACAGGCACACGGTGTCCCCTGGGACCAGCTCTCGGGCCAGCATCTGCTCCAGGCGCCCCTCCCTGATGCTATGGGGGGCAGAGACAGGTAAACAGAAAGGCTTCTTCCTGACTTACAGTGGTGAGCTTAGACCTGAATGAAGACCTCCATGAAGGTCAGGAACTTCAACTCAAGTCAGACGGACGGAAGGAAACTCACCAGTGACATTCAGGAGGAACCAACTTCCCCAATTCCTCTAAAGACTTCTCTGAACGATACTCCTGAAAGCACACAAGATGAGAGCCGCTGCAAACACACACACACACACGGAAACACACACACACGGAAACACACACACACGGAAACACACACACACACACAGACACCCCCCCCACCCCACCCCACACACACACACCCACCCACACAAAGACATACCTGCACAAAGGCGACTGTCACCACAATGATGATGGCCTGTGAAGAACAAACAGAATCTTATTGTTGCAACTTCTTCCTGGACTTCCTGGATGTGAATGAAAGTCCTTCCCTAGTCTGAACGAGGTTCTGTGTGTGAAGCTTCAGATTGTTCTGGATGTTAGGAAGAGCTCACTTTTTTCTCCTGCATGTACAGTGTATATAATCAGAGTTACTGAAGGGTTGCATAACTTTAGTTTATTTTGATGTTTGTTTCCTTACCTTCAATTGTATTCACACATTTTTCATTTAGTTTAGTAACCAGCTATTGTTAACATTTTATGACTGATTTCTTCTGTACAAATACTGGTGTGGAGTCCATTGAGACAGCTATGGATGTGATTTATAAATCTATTAATCAAAGCTATAGAAGTAAAATTGTATTGAAATTGAAGTTTTAATTTTCTTTGCCCCTTGATTCCTGATCCCAGAGCTGCTGCAACAATTGAATTTCCCCACAGTACCATCACTACAGCTTCTGGTGTCTCATCTCATCTCACTGACAGGGAGCTTCACACACATCTCTGAACTTTGCTCTGAGAATCCATGAAGACTTCCTGATTCCAGGCCTGTGGAGATGTCTGACCCCTAACGAAGAGTTTGGACATGGAAATGCGGCTTACCACAGTGATGCTGATGGCGTCGTCAAACTGGTGCATGAGAATGCTGATGACGGCGGAGGCCAGCAGCAGCAGGATGAGAGGGTCCTTGAACTGCAGAGATAGGAGAAGGGCTGAGGCAAAGCAGCAGATTCATCCTGCAGCTTCTGTCCACGTCAGAGTGGATGTAGACAGACACATCAGGAACACGTCAGCCCCCCAACGGCTGACCTGCCAGACTCGGAGCTGCCTGCACTCTGACAGGACCTGTGGGGGGGGTCCTCGTGAAGCCCTCAGCTGTAAAACATGCTGGCAGATGGATGAACATGAGGAACGAACGCGTTAGAGCTGCAGCTCCCCATCGGAGGAGGACAGGAAGTCCTTCAGCTCTGCGGGGGGTGGGGGGTGGGACCAGAGTCACGTTCTTCTGTGCTTCATTCAGACGCAGGTTCCTCAGCACTCTCACCTGTGAGATGTACTTCCTCCACAGTGGCTCATCTTCACTGATGTCAAACTCGTTCCAGCCGTGGTACGCCCTCCTCCGGTGCACCTCCTCCTCAGTCAGCCCCCCCTGCAGGTCGGCCTGTTGGCAGCAGAGGAACGGGAGGTTAAGATGCCAAAGTGTTTAACGATGGTTGAGGAGCAGCAGAGCAGACGTTTGTCCTCAGAGGCGCTGATTCATCTCAGTAATGGTTAACAGGAACCAACGGCTGGCCTTAACCTTCAGGGACATTTGGAATCACAGACACAGTTCAGCTTCACGGCCCAGAGGGCATTGATGTAGGTTCACGTGGACACATGTCTCACATGCACGTCTGAGTGATCTGATGCAGTAAAATCATCAGATTTGATCACATGACTAACCTTCGTGAGTGCTCATCCGATCCATAACATTGGATCTCTGCAGTGATGTTTCTGCAGGAGGTTAAACGCTCAGCAAGGAGGTCTGGACTGATGCTGTCCCCATCTTCAAACATTTTGATCTCATTTTACCGAAGAACAAACTAAAACCACGACTGACAGCTGAACCCACAGAAGCAGACCCCGCTGAGCATGTTTGTGAGAGCATCAGCTGTACCATACCTGCAGGGTGCACGCGACTTCATTCACAGGGAGTTCACTGGCTTCTCTGGAGGTTAGTACAGGAACCATGTTCTCATTTTCACTGCAGGGCTGGCTCTCAGAAAGCTGGAAGACAAACAGAGAAGAAACCTGAGAAGAACACAAATGGCACAATTAAGTTCTGCTGGTTTAAGAATGTTCTCGGTTCTGAATGGTTTGACTGTTTTCATGTAGTCAAGAGCTGAATCTCCGGGCAGCTCTGGTCCAGGAGTGGAGGGAGTCCCCCCAACCCTTCAGTCTGGACTCTGCAGGACCTCATCTTGATGAGGGGCCACATAGACTCAAACCCATCAATCAGGGTGGAGGAGAACTCATCCTAAATCTGTTCCTACTAGAGATGCGATATTAACCTACGAATCAAATCTTCTAAACAGGTCATTACATGAACGATGGGAATCAACTCAGCTGGGAACCGTTCTTTATCTGGTTCTAGTTTTATTCGTTCACATAAATGTTCAAACAAGATCATCCTTCTAACTTCAGATGCAAATATCACAGGACAACCTCCATAAAAAAAGAAAAGAGGACAGAGGCTTTGAGTCGCGGCACGTGCAGGGGGGGGTTTGGAGGAGGAGCCTGGGGGCTGGGGGGGGTGCTCAGTCATTGCTCTGGAGTTGCTGTATTGAGGTTTGAGTTGTTCAGTTAAAACTGTTCTTGTATTAAAATGTTTCATCAGCAGCTTGTGTTTGGAGCTTCAAAGTAACCTGATTTGTTTCTTAATGTGTATCAATAATGGCTTTGTTACATTTTGTTATCTATTTAAGTTTATTTTTTAATGACATGATCTTCTAATAGTAAAGTTTCCTTGTTTTTAACCACTCCTTACATGACACTAAACTAAGAGGCTTGATGTGCTTCATCAATCCTCCAAATGCACAAGACTCAGTTAAATCTTTTGTCAGAACTGTTTATTATTAGAATAAATGGAAAGCAAATGTTTTTCTGCTGCACAGCAGTACCTCTAGTTTCTGCTCAGAAGCAAACTTTGAATTAAATAAGAACTGTAAGTAAATTTTTTGCTTTAGGAGGATCTTTATTGACACTGAATTTTATTTTGAAAGGAACTTGAATGTACGACTAAAATAAATCAAAATTGTAGCCTTCCCCCACTGAAAGATGCCGATTTTCACAGAAGAGAATGAATGAAATAAAGAAACACTGATGTATCCGTGACATCCAATAGAATGGTTCCAGAGCACAGCTGTGACTACCCCCACCCCCCAGAGCAGGGGTCTATGTGGAGAACAACAACCGGTGGGACATTAAATCATCACACAGCCATTGGTGGGACCAGCACTGAGGTCACTGAGGTCACTGCAGGTGCCTTTTTTTCTTTAGAAAATAATCAGTTAGAGTTCAGCATGTAACAAGTGATGATTGGATTATAAAGCTGACCAATCACAAAACAAATGTCCCCTTTAGAATTGGCCAATCAAAAAGAGTCCTGACTCTCCGCCTCATAAACGCGCGCGGGGGGGGGGGGGGGGGGGGGCATTAGGGCGTGTTTGCGCTCTCGGTTTGTGCAGTTTATGTTCCGATGATTCTGCTTTTATGTTTCTGAGCACAAAAGCACACTTTAATGACAAACACAATGTTTCTGCTTCAGTGCACAACACTGGTTACAGTAATGACAGAAATTTAACACCATCAGCTGAAAAGTTTGTGTTTCTGTCCTGGGCTCATTCTAAGAAAACCAAAGAGTAAAGCGGACAAGACCATCTGGAACAGTCATTTGGGGGCGCTGTTGTCCATAACAAGCTCTGACCAGGGTGTAAAGAACTCGGGTGTGAAGAAGCTCCTGCAGCTCCTCACTGCACCTTTACCCAGAAAACATTCCCATCATGGTTCCTGACTGTCTTTTCCTGTCATTTCTTCCATGTTCTCTCCTCAGAGAACCAGGTGGAATCCAGACCAGGTGAGAGGCTAACATCCAGTCAAACCAACTCCACCCACCCAGAACAAAGTCAGAAAAACAGGAGAAACTTCTGAAAAGGAGAATCCCAGCGTTTCACATGTCAAAGAACTGCGTTAAATGAAGGAACTTTGACCTTTAGAATGGGGGGGGGGCTCCTCCACCCTCAGTGTTTCTCTTCTACTCTCAACATTTCATCATCCAGTTTGATGGGTGGATTTCTCTGCCTCAGCGGAGGATCCGTTTCCCTCCTGAAACCATGAACAAACAGGAGAATCCGACACCTGCAGTGGAGCCAGAAACCTGAGCAGTCAGGGGAGCAGGATGCTGGCGGCGCCGCCACACACTGATCTCTAGATAAATACCATTGTTTCTCTTCTTCTTCAGCAGAACAAGCAGCAGGCTACTTCAGGGCGGCTCACAGGGTTGCAAGTGTGCTGCATTGTCCACAGATCATTGATGACAAACAGAACCTTCCAGAAGAACCAGAAGGTGTAAGGAAGAAGCTGCTGCTCCTCATCAGGCTCCCAAACCCCTATGTTCCACACATAGGCTCCACGTGATGCAGACAGAACGAGCAGGAAACCTGCGAGCAAAGCTGACGCACCTCAGTTCAGGTCCAAAGTCCTGCTCTTGTTCCAGTCATCTCCACCATAATGCAGTGTGGAAACACGAGGTCTGGATTTACAGCACAGCAATGATGAGAGAACGCTTCACAACAACCGGAGGAACAGAACCTCCATAAAAGCTAGAACCAGAACCCTGACGCCAAGACATACGAACACCTGTGCACATGCACGTCTGCCTTTAGCACATATGAGTCTGTGTGCGTTTGCATGCGTGTGTGTGTAGATGTGAGCATACATGTGTGTTTATAGTGGGGCAAAAAAGTCTTCAGTCAGCTACCAATCCTGTAAGTTCTCTCACTTAAAAAGATGAGAGAGGCCTGTAGTGTTCCTCATAGGTATACCTCAACAATGGGAGACAAAATGAGAAAAAAAATCAAAAAGTCCTCCGTGGTTCACAGAAAATCACATTGATTTTTACAGAATTTATTTGTAAACTATGGTGGAAAGTAAGTGTTTGGTCACCTACAAACAAGCAAGATTTCTGGCTCTCACCGACCTATAACTTCTTCTGTAAGAGCATCCTCTGTCCTCCACCTGTTACCTGCATTAATGGCACCTGTTGGAACTCCTTATCTATATAAAAAACACCTGTGCACAACCTCAAACCGTCACACTCCAAACTCCACTATGGCCAAGACCAAAGAGCTGTCTAAGGACACCAGAAACTAAATTGTTGACCTGGAGCAGGTTCAGAAGACAGAATCTGCAATAGCGAAGCAGCTGTAGCACACACGTGTGTGTGTATATGAGCACACACGTGTGTGTGTATACGAGCACACACGTGTGTGTGTATACGAGCACACACGTGTGTGTGTATACGAGCATACCCGTGTGTGTGTATACGAGCACACACGTGTGTGTGTATACGAGCATACCCGTGTGTGTGTATACGAGCATACACGTGCGTGTGCACGTTTGACATTGAGCAGGTCTGCTGAACAGTGCTGATGTCAGACCCTTCAGCTTCCTCTGGCTCAGACAGAAACAGGAATGTTCTTTTCTTACGGTACAGGTTCAGCTCCAGGTTCAGGTCAGATGATGCTCCTCCATTCAAACTCCACCTGGGCTAAAGTCCACTTCATGGGTCACTTTTGGAGACCTGGCTCCAGTTCCTAACAGGTTGCTCTCTGCCTTCAGCAGAGCTGATACATTGAGAGGATTGAGACTAATAAGCAGCTGATGGAGCTTAGAGCTGCATCCTGCTCTATCCTGCTTGATGAGCCCCCTGTAGGGCTGGAGGAGAACTGCATTAGGGACAAAGATGCTGAGAGACATCAAGGTCTGTGAGATTTAAGTTGCTCTACATGTTTGCTTCCACAAGAACATTAAACCTGCACAGAAGCATGGGGTCAAACCAGGATGACATTTGTCCATGAGGTCTGACAGCTTTGTTTCTGTTTTCACTGGAAAAGAAAATAAAGATTTTGAATTTGAAAGAGGAGAAGATGATGGGATCGTAACATCTGCAGCCTCATCAGCTGCTGCATCTGAGGAGAAACATGTGCTGTAATTCATGCTTCAGATCCTCATCCAGCAGCACTGAAGTCTTCCTTGTTGCATAGCAACCTTCAGTAAACAGTACTTGTTTGTATCTGTGTGTCAGCGACTTCCTTGTTTGATGTATAACTTTATTTAAAGTGTCAACAGTTTACAGAGACGTGCCAACAGGAACCTGTCTGGAAACATTGGATCAGCTAAACCGAGGTCATGTGGAGAAGCGTCTGCCTTAGTCTCATCAGGACACTAACTCCTCACGGTTTTCCTGACATTCATTGTTTCTTTTCCAAACAGAAAAAGAACTCGGATCATCACAGCTGCCCCCTCCAGAGGAGCAAGAGTTTCCACAGATCAATCAACCAGCTCCACTGCAGCATGATGACGTTTACACTCAGACCCTGATCCCCCCACTTGCCTGCTGCTCTGCACCTCCCTTTTCTCCGCCTGAGCTCCACACAGAAGGACAGAGGTGGTGAAGCATTGTGGCTCCAGGTCGGGAATGACAGACGGGACGAGGAGGAGAACGCGGGCGCCGTGGCTGAGCCGAAGATCAGGAAGCAAATGCTGAACAGAGAGTCAGCGAGAATCTGATCCACCTGTGCGGACACGCCCCTCCCTGCCGCTCCCTGCCACGTTTAACCAACTCCCTCCCAGTGGCTGTCCGATGAGGAGATCCAGAACAGAACATCTGGACTTTCAGCTGAAGGACAGAACCAGAACCCTCCCACAATGAAGATCTGCTGCTACAACAGAGGCTGCAGAGAAAAATCCCCCCATGTGTGTGCAGCGCCACGGCTTTTAATAATAATAATAGTCCATAAGATAATGGACTCTAACTGCCCCATGGGGGGGGGGGGGGGGGGGGGGGGGGGGGGGGGGGGGGGGCATTGAAGCTCTGCAGTTAATGAGTGAAAGACAATAACTCAAAAGAGATCCAGAGAGAAGAGGAGAACCAAAGACAAGAGGAGAACCACAGAGAAGAACCAGAGAGAAGAGAAGAACCACAGAGAAGAGGAGAACCACAGAGAAGAACCAGAGAGAAGAGGAGAACCAAAGAGAAGAGGAGAACCAAAGAGAAGAGGAGAACCACAGAGAAGAACCAGAGAGAAGAGAAGAACCACAGAGAAGAACCAGAGAGAAGAGGAGAACCAAAGAGAAGAGGAGAACCACAGAGAAGAACCAGAGAGAAGAGGAGAACCAAAGAGAAGAGGAGAACCAAAGAGAAGAGAAGAACCACAGAGAAGAGGAGAACCACAGAGAAGAGGAGAACCACAGAGCAGAGGAGAACCACAGAGAAGAGGAGAACCACAGAGAAGAGGAGAACCACAAAGAAGAACCAAAGAGAAGAGAAGAACCACAGAGAAGAGGAGAACCACAGAGAAGAGGAGAACCACAGAGCAGAGGAGAACCACAGAGAAGAGGAGAACCACAGAGAAGAGGAGAACCACAGAGAAGAACCAGAGAGAAGAGGAGAACCAAAGAGAAGAGGAGAACCAAAGAGAAGAGAAGAACCACAGAGCAGAGGAGAACCACAGAGAAGAGGAGAACCACAGAGAAGAACCAGAGAGAAGAGGAGAACCAAAGAGAAGAGGAGAACCAAAGAGAAGAGAAGAACCACAGAGCAGAGGAGAACCACAGAGAAGAGGAGAACCACAGAGCAGAGAAGAACCAAAGAGAAGAGGAGAACCACAGAGCAGAGAAGAACCAAAGAGAAGAGGAGAACCAAAGAGCATAGGAGAACCACAGAGAAGAGGAGAACCACAGAGAAGAGGAGAACCACAGAGAATAGGAGAACCACAGAGAAGAGAAGAACCACAGAGCAGAGGAGAACCACAGAGAAGAGGAGAACCACAGAGGAGAACCACAGAGAAGAGGAGGTGCTGTAAGCTCAGTGTGTTTAGAAGAGAACCACAGGGCAGAAGAAAACCAAAGAGAAGAGAAGAACCACAGAGAAGAGTAGAACCAAAGAGAAAAACCACAGAGCAGAGAAGAACCAAAGAGAAGAGGAGAACCACAGAGCAGAGAAGAACCAAAGAGAAGAGGAGAACCACAGAGCAGAAAAAAACCAAAGAGCAGAGAAGAACCACAGAGAAGAGGAGAACCAAAGAGAAGAGGAGAACCACAGAGAAGAACCAGAGAGAAGAGAAGAACCACAGAGAAGAGGAGAACCACAGAGAAGAACCAGAGAGAAGAGAAGAACCACAGAGAAGAACCAGAGAGAAGAGGAGAACCACAGAGAAGAACCAGAGAGAAGAGGAGAACCAAAGAGAAGAGGAGAACCACAGAGAAGAACCAGAGAGAAGAGGAGAACCAAAGAGAAGAGGAGAACCAAAGAGAAGAGAAGAACCACAGAGAAGAACCAGAGAGAAGAGAAGAACCACAGAGAAGAACCAGAGAGAAGAGAAGAACCACAGAGAAGAACCAGAGAGAAGAGAAGAACCACAGAGAAGAGGAGAACCAAAGAGAAGAGAAGAACCACAGAGCAGAGGAGAACCACAGAGCAGAGGAGAACCACAGAGGAGAACCACAGAGCAGAGAAGAACCAAAGAGAAGAGGAGAACCAAAGAGCAGAGGAGAACCACAGAGAAGAACCAGAGAGAAGAGGAGAACCACAGAGCAGAGAAGAACCACAGAGAAGAGGAGAACCAAAGAGAAGAGGAGAACCAAAGAGAAGAGAAGAACCACAGAGCAGAGGAGAACCACAGAGCAGAGGAGAACCACAGAGAAGAGGAGAAGCACAGAGAAGAACCAGAGAGAAGAGGAGAACCAAAGAGAAGAGGAGAACCAAAGAGAAGAACCAGAGAGAAGAGGAGAACCAAAGAGAAGAGGAGAACCAAAGAGAAGAGAAGAACCACAGAGCAGAGGAGAACCACAGAGAAGAGGAGAACCACAGAGCAGAGAAGAACCAAAGAGAAGAGGAGAACCACAGAGCAGAGAAGAACCAAAGAGAAGAGGAGAACCAAAGAGCATAGGAGAACCACAGAGAAGAGGAGAACCACAGAGCAGAGGAGAACCACAGAGAAGAGGAGAACCACAGAGAAGAACCAGAGAGAAGAGGAGAACCAAAGAGAAGAGAAGAACCACAGAGCAGAGGAGAACCACAGAAAAGAGGAGAACCACAGAGAAGAGGAGAACCACAGAGCAGAGAAGAACCAGAGAGAAGAGGAGAACCAAAGAGCAGAGGAGAACCACAGAGAAGAGGAGAACCACAGAGCAGAGAAGAACCAAAGAGAAGAGGAGAACCACAGAGCAGAGAAGAACCAAAGAGAAGAGGAGAACCAAAGAGCAGAGGAGAACCACAAAGAAGAACCAGAGAGAAGAGGAGAACCACAGAGCAGAGAAGAACCACAGAGAAGAGGAGAACCAAAGAGAAGAGGAGAACCAAAGAGAAGAGAAGAACCACAGAGCAGAGGAGAACCACAGAGCAGAGGAGAACCACAGAGCAGAGAAGAACCACAGAGAAGAACCAGAGAGAAGAGGAGAACCAAAGAGAAGAGGAGAACCAAAGAGAAGAGAAGAACCACAGAGCAGAGGAGAACCACAGAGAAGAGGAGAACCACAGAGAAGAGGAGAACCACAGAGAAGAACCAGAGAGAAGAGGAGAACCAAAGAGAAGAGGAGAACCAAAGAGAAGAGAAGAACCACAGAGCAGAGGAGAACCACAGAGAAGAGGAGAACCACAGAGCAGAGGAGAACCACAGAGAAGAGGAGAACCACAGAGAAGAACCAGAGAGAAGAGGAGAACCAAAGAGAAGAGAAGAACCACAGAGCAGAGGAGAACCACAGAGAAGAACCAGAGAGAAGAGGAGAACCAAAGAGAAGAGGAGAACCAAAGAGCATAGGAGAACCACAGAGAAGAGGAGAACCACAGAGAAGAACCAGAGAGAAGAGGAGAACCAAAGAGAAGAGAAGAACCACAGAGCAGAGGAGAACCACAGAGAAGAGGAGAACCACAGAGCAGAGGAGAACCACAGAGAAGAGGAGAACCACAGAGAAGAACCAGAGAGAAGAGGAGAACCAAAGAGAAGAGAAGAACCACAGAGCAGAGGAGAACCACAGAGAAGAACCAGAGAGAAGAGGAGAACCAAAGAGAAGAGGAGAACCAAAGAGCATAGGAGAACCACAGAGAAGAGGAGAACCACAGAGAAGAGGAGAACCACAGAGAATAGGAGAACCACGGAGAAGAGAAGAACCACAGAGCAGAGGAGAACCACAGAGAAGAGGAGAACCACAGAGAAGAGGAGAACCACAGAGAAGAGGAGGTGCTGTAAGCTCAGTGTGTTTAGAGGAGAACCACAGAGCAGAGAAGAACCACAGAGCAGAAGAAAACCAAAGAGAAGAGAAGAACCACAGAGAAGAGGAGAACCAAAGAGAAAAACCACAGAGCAGAGAAGAACCTGTGAGAAGAGGAGAACCACAGAGCAGAGAAGAACCAAAGAGAAGAGGAGAACCACAGAGCAGAGAAAAACCACAGAGAAGAGGAGAACCACAGAGCATAGGAGCACCACAGAGAAGAGGAGAACCACAGAGCAGAGGAGAACCACAGAGAAGAGGAGAACCACAGAGAAGAGGAGAACCACAGAGAAGAGGAGGTGCTGTAAGCTAAGTGTGTTTAGAGGAGAACCTGTGAGAAGAGGAGAACCACAGAGAAGAGGAGGTGCTGTAAGCTCAGTGTGTTTAGAGGAGAACCACAGAGCAGAAGAAAACCAAAGAGAAGAGAAGAACCACAGAGAAGAGGAGAACCACAGAGAGGAGGAGAACCACAGAGCGGAGGAGAACCACAGAGAAGAGGAGAACCACAGAGAGGAGGAGAACCACAGAGAGGAAGAGAACCACAGAGCGGAGGAGAACCACAGAGAAGAGGAGAACCAAAGAGAGGAGGAGAACCAAAGAGAGGAGGAGGTGCTGTAAGCTCAGTGTGTTTAGAGGAGAACCAAACAGCCACAGTGAGAATGTGAAGATGTAGGAACCGTGTAGAAGTTTGAAGATGTCTGCAGGGGAAAAGGAGGAGCAGTGAGGAGCTGCAGGAGCTTCTTCAGAAATTTTCCTCACAGGATCATCCAGTTTTCTTCTCCCTGATTTTTTCCGTCCTGCTCAGAACGCGACGCAGACACAGCACCCCCTAGTGAGCAGCTGTTGGAACTGCAGAACTTTCTCCAGTTAGTTTGGTCTACTTGAGTGTTTGCTTCTCGTGTTACACCAAACCAATTGGTTCAGGCGAGCCCATGGGACCGTCCCAGAAAGAGGCGGGGCTTCTGGCGAAGCAGCTCCACTAACGCTTTGGGTCCCACAGAAGAAGCTTGTCTGTTTTCCTGGTTCTGGTTTGAAGGTGTCAAACATTTATGGGGAACCTTTAGGCCCTCATAACGGGGGGAACTCAGCAGATTTCTACATCTTCTACTAAATGTTTGCTCTGAGCTAATCTTTAACTCCACAAAGTTTCCTGATTGATTGATTGATGATCAGGAGCAGCTGCTTTCTTTGGATCAGGAAAAAACCTTCGACAGGGTCAAGTGGGATTATCTCTTCTCGACCCTGTCAAGGTTTGGATATGGTACCATTTTTATCTCTTTGACTCGCTTATAATATAATCGCCCCCCAGGCATCAGTACAAGGTTTTCGCTCACACTACTTCTCCTTGGGTCACTCGCCGGGCAGGACTTTCCATTATCTCCTTTACTGAACCTTTGTCCATTGCATTAAAAACAGATGCAAGAGACTCTGGCTTCATTAGGGAGAAACTGAACATGCGGTATCTCCGTACGCGGATGATGATGAAAAGTCTTTGCCAATTATAATGTCAGAGTTCAAAGACTTTGGGACAATTTCAGGGTATAAAACTATTTTCTCCAAACGTACCCTTTCATTGACTAATAACAAGGACAAGCAGCCTTCCCCGTTTCTTCATACTTATCCTTTTAATACCTTTGATCAATTTAAATACCTATAAGTATCAATGTCACAAGAGAATTTTCTGTACTTTTTAAACACAATTTCTTAACTCTGACTGAACAAAGAAAAAGAAAATTTGACCACTTTTGATCAACTCGGTGAAAGATATGAGAAAGTAGGGAAAGACTTGTTTAAATATTTACAGATTTGCAGCTTTGTTAAGATAATGTTGTCGTCTTTCCCCCGCTGGCCCCCTGAATATGACATGAATATGGTGTTTTTGAAAGACCCTATAGATAGGGGTTCAATTTCTACAATACTCTATGTTTGATCAAACTTTCAAGATGGGTTTATATTGGACCACCTCAAAGATGCTTGGCAACAAGACATTGGTCCAAGTATTTCTGCTACCCAGTGGACCAAAGATCAGAACAATGTATATTCTTCTTCATTTTGTCCTCCACAAGGACTTATGCACCAAGATTGCACCAATCAAAGGTGAAACTTTCCGAGGTGTTCCTGGGGTGGACACACTGTGGCAGATGTAGATCTTGTTAAATTAGAATCTAATGAACTCTCCAACTTATTCAAACCTATTAGACGAGTTAATGAAACATGTCCAAATAGAAAAAAATCATATTTACACTTTGAGGAAAATTAGATGCATTCCTTTCTAAGAATATTTCGAAGAAAAAGAATGAAGAAATGAAGCAGAAACGAGGAAGGAAAAAGGGGAAGAGAAAGAACAAAAGAAAGGGAAAAAAGAATGAATGGTATGGATCCCTTAGCCCTGCTTCTACCACCTTTTAATCTATCTACTTTTTATGATTTTTTTGTTTGTATAAATGTAATAAACATCTTCAATAAAAACATATTTTTACAAAAACTCTTCATCGGTCCAGTTCCATTCACAATTCTGTTCACGCTTCACAATTCTTGCATCTGTTGAACTTGCGAGTTTCTGCTTGAATTTCTTTGCAGGATGTCAGAATAGCCTCCAGAGCTGCTGTTTGGATGTGAACGGTCTCCACCCTCACAGATTTTTGGCTTGAGGATGCTCCAAAGGTTCTCACTAGGGCTGAGGTCAGGGGAAGATGGGGGCCACACCATCAGTATATCTCCATAACAACCAATGATGCAGAGGTGTTCCTGCAGCAGGAGATGCAGCATCGTCATGCATGAAGAGGATTTTGTTACAGAAAGTTGGGTTCTTCTTTTTAAACCACAGAGGAAAGTGGTCAGTCAGAAACTCCGCCTACTTTTCAGAGGTCATTTCACACCTTTGGGGATCCTAAAGGGTCGACCAGTTCTCTCCCATGATTCCAGCCCAAACCATGACATCACCACCTCCCTGCTGATGTCACAACCTTGTTAGGACATGGAGGCGGTCCACCAACACCCACTACTCCATCCACCTGGACCATGCTGGGCTGTATGGCACTTATCAATGAACTGCTTGAAAATGTGTCTTCATGTGTGTCTGGGCCACTGCAGCCGTTTCTGCTCGTGAGTGTTGTTTATGGTCAATAGAAGGTTAATGTCGAACTGCAGCCTCTGGAGGATCTACACCTTCATGCTGGTGGGACTCCAGAGACAGCAGCAGCTTCAACATGTGCTGCTGCTTTGTGATGGTATTTTAGCAGCTGCTCTCTGAATCTGATGTATTTGTCTGACAGAAACCTTCCTCATTCTGCCTTTATCTGTGCGTGCTCTGAATCCGACACTAGTCGATGATCACGCTGAAGTTTTCCTGAAATCTCCCAGGTTTTCATACCTGCTCCAAGACGTAACTATTTCACTCTTTTCTGCTGTCAGTGATCAAAGAGCCCCAACACACAATATCATCCATGAGTTTAATTGAAAAACAAAGAATTTGATCAATTGCTGTGGGTGAGCCAAAGTCTGCTTGCTTCTCTCCATTGTGATGCAGACAAACTGATCCGTGTTTGTCTTTGTTTTCCTCATCTGAGCAGGAATCTGGATCTAAACGGTACAGCTGAATAGCTCTAAAATTGCTTGCCATAGTTTTTTGCTTCGCTAATGATAGTTTGGGGTTGTGAGGAGCTGGAAGCCAACAAAAAAAAGGAATGCTGGGATATCAACAAAAGGTTACTTCAGCGTCAACAGCCCCTCCCACAACCCAGAGGTGAATTTGTAAAGAGCTCTTGTTGCTCAGCAGAAAATATGTCTTATAAAAACGACACAGGTTTTTTGATTTTGGTTAGAAATGACACAATCTAAACTTAAAGAGAACTGGGAACGCTTTCACCACAGAAAAAAATCTAGTTGGAGTGGGCCTTTAAGAGCTTCTGGTGTAAAGGAGTTCCCAGCGTTCGTTCATCTGGAGCGTCTTCATGCTGACATTTGCAGATATAAAACATTACGGTCAAATACACTCAGAGTCTAAAGCTCCCAGACTGTGGGAACAGAACGGGTTCTCCAGATCGAGTCCAGACAGCAGAGTGTGAAAGAAGACAGGAAGGTGCAGGAGGCGGCTGTGAACGGAGCGCTCAGATTTGCCCCGCCCCTCCAGCGCCCACAGACAGCTCCACACTCACCTGCTGCCTCTGGCAGGTACACAGCAAAAGCAAACATGCTGGAGACTGAGGTTCATGACTCACACCCTGAAGGCGCCTGAGCTTCAGCTGCTCGTCTCACGGCTCCACCTTTGCGTCTGCAGCAGGTTCTCACAGTCATGCTGAAAACCCGCAGGTTCCTCACTCATGAGAGCTTCATGTTATACACAGTTCTGCTGAACGGCTGAAGAACGTTATCATTGCAAACTAAACCATTCTGGGAATGAATGGGAGGAATAAAAGGAAAGATTTGGCCTAAGGCTTTTATTTTGTAAATTGTTTTTCTATTCCTTGTTTGTGGCCACTCCCATTTTCCCCAAATTGTAAACATTGGTTTCTGTTTCCTTTTTTAGGAGATAGAACATCAAGCACTAAACTATTGGAACCAAACATCTGATTCTGATTTATAAAATAACTGGTTTTATTTTGAAGATGAGGTTGAAGGGATTCAGGATTTTAATCTTTTCAAAAACTATATTAAAGATGGAGAACATCATTCCAAAGAGTTTCAGCTAAACTTTAGAACTATACGTCATCAGATTAGCAATAAAACATCAAAGGTTCTACAGGACTATAATCTTTAAAGCGTCTCCTTTCCTATGGTATTTCCAAAGTAAAAGCTAATCTTGTAGTTTGAAAGAATAAAACGTAGTTTTAATCAGTTTCTGAAAACAGTAATAAAGTTAGCATGACTCGGTGAAAACGGTAACGTTTATCAAAAAGTTCAGCCACAGTAACAAATAGTAACAATATGAAGAAAGCCCGGAGAACAAAAACCCAGAAGGTAATGTTAGAAACCAGCTGAGCAGCATGCATGAGGCCTGTTCACGGAGCTTCAAGCTTATTTATCCTTTAGTCCTCCAGGGGAAAAGAGATGTTCTAAAGGTAAACACCTTCGTCTTCTTATGTTCTGGAGCTGTGTTCGTCACCATGGAAACCACACTCTCCTGATCCTCAAACCTGAGAAACTTTTTTCTTTCTTTGCTGCTGTTTTTGTTTACATTAATAACAATAGTAAACAGCGACAGTTCGTTTAAGGACAAGCTAGCCTGTGACTAATATGACTAAATTCAGCTGCACGGATAGATTCTGGCAAACTACCCGATAGGTTAGCGTCCTTGTTAAGCCGCGCTACAACTGATCAGCTACGAAAGTTCTCTTTGTGATTCACGCAACTAATTTGGTGACGTTGGAAAGTTTTGCTGCAACGTTTCTACATTGAGAAAAAAACCTAAAAGTTGCAGCAGATAACTCTGATGTCATCAGTGATGTCATCAATGAGTCACACATGTTGATATTTCTATGGATGAACAGAAATATGAACAACTGTAATCCCACAACCTCCCGCTTCAACACACCCTCACTGAGAACCACACCAGAACCAGAACAGAACCGTGCTAGATCCAAACCGGAACCACACTAGATCCATTCCAGAACCACACTAGATCCATACCAGAACCAGACCAGAACCAGAACAGAACCACGCTAGAACCAGACCAGAACAGCACTAGATCCATACCAGAACCAGACCAGAACCAGAACAGAACCACACTAGAACCAGACCAGTCCCTGAGCGAGCATGCCTCTCCTTCGTCCCGCTGTCAGTGGCCTGGTTGGAACCAGGGCCCCTTTAAAGGTCTTATTTCTCCATTTCTCATACAGTAGGTGACACTCTTTCTATTGGTTTTTCATTCACTAATAGATGCCAGTAGAACCGAACATCTGACCCAAAGGACAAGCCCGCGGGTCAGACCTTTAGGTCAGATGCTCGGTTCGGGTCACCTGCTGTCAGGCCGCTGGGTCAGCTTGATAAATTAGGGAACCAGCCCCCCAGCCTGACAGCAGGAGGTCCCGCTACCGTGGGCACGTGAGGCTGCGTTGTGTCAAATCCACCGTGATGGAAAAGTCCCACAAACAGCAGTCACAATCCTCACGCGGCGCTCCAACATTTTAGGTCATCACGTGACCTTTCTTTACCTTAAAAACTTTTCTTTCATCCTAACAAGCGCGTGGCCGCTAAGGTGCCGCGGGTCCAGATGAAAGAATCCAACACAGGTCAGAACGCGGCCCCGGGGGATGCGACTCACTCTACCTGGGAACAGCCACCCGGAAGCGCCGCGCAAGGCTGTTGTTAGCGAGCTGCGGAGGAGGTTCGAAGCCGGGAACCGGACGGAGCCCACAGCCGCTCTCCTGTCAGGGCAGCAGCCGCGACGGAGAAGGGCTGCCGGGCCCCGCAGAGCTCCTGCACGCGCTGAAGTGGAGGCAGCTTCATGTCGGGGGGAGAAAAACCTACCAGTGGCTCCTGTTTCTTCATCATCTTCCGTAAAATCCCACCGAGGAGCGACCTTCTCCGCGGAAACACTGTCCACCATGTTCGCCTCACTGCCAGCGGCCACTTCCGCTCACAGCTTCACAATAAAAGGCGGAAGTGACGTCAGAGCGGCAATGCTCTTTTATTTCAGTGTTTTAATCATGTTTAGACCATTAACACCAAACTCTTTTGTGATCTTTGACCAACAGTCAGATCATTTTTATATTCTACAGGTTTTCAGCTGAACTCCTTCATACTGTCAGATGTTGTCACCTTTCTAATAGCCAATCACTGACCTGGTTCAGGAGATTTTTGCTCACTCTTTTGATTGGTCCAAGTTTATAATTTTTTGTATTTATAGTTTCTAAATTTAAACAGTTTTTATGGTCGTTGAAAATGAGCATGAAAAGCTTCAAGTCCTTTAAAAGTTCAACTATAAGATTTTTTGAAAGTTTAGTTCATAATTGTGCCCCTTTTCTTTGAACATGTTTTTTAACATTGTTCAACGTTCTGTACAAACACAGTTTGTAATATTTTAGAATATTGCTAAACTTATAGCGTGGTTCTGTTTACTGTTTAGGAGCTCTGATGACATCCTTATGAGAATAGACTTTTGTCCTTCACAGGCTCCTTTTGTTGTTCCTTAAAAAAATGCTACAATAGGAAATACCAGCACAACTTTTTTATTTGTTCTCGTAACCATAAACTATATACACGATTATTGTTTTCTTTTTACACTTTAGGAGCTTTGAACTCTTATTAGATAAATTGTTACCTTGGCAACCTAGTTATAACCCCTTAAAGAATGTGTTCAATGTTTTATAGTTTTTTTCTGTTTATTTATTTTTTTAGATGTGTTTATATATTAAGCTCATTAAAGTTTTTCTATCTGCTTTCGTTTTTATTGCTGTGAGATAAGCTTTTTCTTTTCTTTCGGTGACATCTACTTCTGTACTTTATCAGTTAATATTAACATTTACACAAATGTTCGCTTTCACCTCTTTCATTTTGTTAATCCTAGCACTGAATAAATATCCATACAAGGGCTGTCAACGTTAACACATGCAATTCATTTACAGAATGGATGCGTTCATAATTATTAACTCAGATTAATTACCCGCCAGAAGCAACTGTCTTCCAATTCAGACAGTTCAGACTTCCACAGCGTGTGTTAATTTCTGAAAATACACACTTTCGTCGGGCACTATCCCGCTTATACCATGTGTCAGGCCTCAGCTGTCCGCCTCCGACCACCAGAGGGAGCCGTCTCCTGAATGTTGTTTCCCCACTAGCCCTGTCTCATCTTATCATCAGCCTCGCTATACTTATACGCCTTGTTTGGACTTGACCCTTCGCCAAGTTTTGTTTTGCCCAGCTGACAATTCCGAGCATTCTTATCTGTACTAGCCTCCTGGTGTATTTGACACTTCTCTGTCTCTTCAACTTCCTGTCTTGCTCTATGCTCTTTGACTCCTGCCTGGCTTTTGACTGCGTCTTGTCTCTACCTTGCCTGTTTTGTTCTCTATTAAAACCTACCTGCTTAGACATTGATCCACATGCCACCGCGTCCTCATTACAAATAGTCACTTACAAAAGAAATAAATATTCAATGGATTTTTAGTACTTCATTCTTGTTAATTTTTTCGGTTTAGATCGCTTCTTCCACATATAGTGGACTATTTGGTTGGTGGTGTAGCTGGTTGTCACAGTAACACAACAAAGCGTTGCTGACCTCGACTGCAGCAACAGAAGAAAGAAATATTTGTGCCGATCATCACAATAGTTTCAATAAAGCATCAGATCAGAGAGATGGTTCACCTTTTACAGCTTGTTTTTGTCCCAAAGATGAAGCAAAAAATGTGTTTTAAAGAAGCCTGCGCAGTGATATAGAGAATTTCTGCCATATCAGAACTATTTTTTTAGATGTGTATCAAAACCCAGAAGCCAATCAGATTAGAGTATTCATCCGAACCATTTAAACCGCAGAAACACAATGTTCATTTCTCATGGCTTTATATCAGCATCTTTGTTTTATTGGAGTAAAACTGCGGACATTAAATTCTTTGTAGTTCTGCTTATCTTACTGTTGATGTGTTTTGTGCACACATATTACATTTCCGGGATATCTGAGTTAACACTTAACAAATTAAGACATTTCAGACAATGAGAATGAAGGAAATATGTTCTCTCTGGACTTTTTTTTATGTAAGGCCATATATTGTGATATAAAATTTACCTAGTAAAACATTGTGAACAATCTGATTAATCATAATCCAAAAGTGTGATTGTTTTAATCAATTGACAGCACTTCATACATCCGTTCTGCAGAAAATTAGTTTTTTTCCTTTCTTTCATGAAATTTAGTAGTTGTGACCAACACATTAGGCTCATAAAATAAACTAGTGGCAGTGTTGTTTCTTTTGTTGAAAAAAATTGTGATCACATTTGTGATTAGAAGGAAATCCTTCTTCACAACTGTCAACAAGGTATGTAAACAAACACTGTGCCTAGAGTGTAAATTAAAAACAAATGCAACCAAAAAGAACTCAGCTAGAAACTGGCATTTTTAGGTATTATTTCAGAGAAATAGAGGGTTTGAATTAAAAACCTTCCTCTAAATTCTATTGTTCATAATTACTTTTTGTTGTAAAATTTTCATAATATAATTCGATGTTCACAGGTGTTCTTCTACTTTTGACTGAAAATCTTTTATTTTTGAAAACAACCACTCCACTTCCTATCTTCTTAAGCGCACCACCTCCGCCTGTCCAATGGTGGCTGCCGCGTGCCCTTCATGCCAGAATGTTCCACTTGCTACGAATCCTAGATCGTCTCTGCAGTAGATGGTTTCACCTCTGTTTATTTTTTGAGCTGGACGTGAGTTGATTTTTCGGTTGGAATTGGACCGTCACCAGTGTTGGGTAAGTTACTTCTAAAAAATAACTGATTACTTTACTTAGTTACTGGATCAAAATTGTAACGAAATTACTTTACTTAATACTCATTTGAAAAAGTAATTCACTACTCTTTACTTGACTTTTTCCCACTCATAAATTCTCAGGGAAGAACAGCTTTGCACAACAAAGATCCTCTTGTCTTTCATTTAACAGAGTTCCTTTGAAAATAGATTTTTAATCTCAGTAGGACTTATTTGGTTAAATAAAGGTACATAAATAAAATAAAACAAAATAATAAAAAACTAAATTTTTAAAGCAAAACCCTTGTCTGAGGTATGAACATGGTTCAAGACATAACTTGGATTCATTTGAATTCAGACAACAGTGTGAAAATGACACAAAAATATGTTACTGTTACAACATATGTGGTCTGTGCTACAGCTCAAATCAGATGTGGAAAATCCTGTTATATTCATATTCATCTCTATTAAATCTGCAACCAAGGCAGTTTTTCTAAAAGACAAAGAACTATGGAATGCCTCTATATTCATTCTGGACAACTTTATGTTTCCATGACAATGAGTGTCCTGAGATTCTCTCGGTCACATAGTGGGCTGTTTGGAGCAGGTGGGTCAATGACTAGGCTGTCTGGCAGAATGTCAGACTCTGCTGGACTCCTCCAGGGTTTGTGCAAAAAGTCTTCAATGGACAGAGTTTCTCTGAACATCCAAACAGAGGAAGAGTTTGTCGTCTGGACCTAAAGTTCTCCTCAGTTGACTGCGTGTGGGATTACCGCATGGAGAATCAGGGATTCGATTCCCCAGTGCAGGGATAGGCAACTCCAGGCCTCGAGGGCCGCAGTGTCTGCATGATTTCCAGATATCCAAGCCCCAGTCATGACTGTTTACCTTGTTCAGGTGTGTCCAGCCAATTAGAACATGCCAGAGCATGGTATGTTGGAAAGCATGCAGGAATGCGGCCCTCGAGGCCTGGAGTTGCCCATCCCTGCCCCAGAGGCACAGTGATCCTCATCCACAGGCAAGACCCTTCACGCTACTGGCTAACTATGCACCACAAAGGAGATTAAATCTGAGTCTCCCTGTGTTGGGCCCCAGCCCAGATAAAATACAGAGTTGTGTCAGGAAGGGCATCTGGCATAAAACCCTGCCATACCAAATGTGTGACTCAGTGGAAACTGGCTGTGGCAACCCCTAAAAGGAAATGGGGATGTTCTCCTCCTCCTTCACCTCTGTTCCCTGAACCTTCACCTTTTCACTTCAGTTGAGGAAGGTGCTGGTGGTTCTTCAGGCTGTTTTTTCTCTTAAGAGCTATGTTTACTGTGGGTTTAAAGACTTGTTCTTTCCCTGATGGTCATTTTAGTCCCTCGTTTTCAGAAACAGGGCAGCGCCTGTTGCTATTACACGATCTTTGTTTGCAGTTTGAAACAATGACCAACAGGGGCGCTGAAGAAGAACTTCCGGTGTGCCCCGGAAACACAACAACAGCTGAGTGTGCGTGACTCAGACTCCTGATCCTGCTGCCCGTCACGGTCATTTTCGGCAGCAGAGCGTTAAGTTGGCCTTGCAGGAAGATGGGGAGCGTTTAGTTATTGTAGCGGCAAAACAAAAACGTGAAAACGACCAAACGGGAGGGTTTCCACCCCCCCCCCGAGCCACTGCTGGCACCCCCACCCCCTGTCTCCGTGGGAGGTGAGCATCAGAGCTGCGCAGGCGCCGTTTGTTTGTTTTGACGATTAAATAGTGTTGAAGCGAGATTTTTAAACTCCACAGAAGTCAGGTGTGCGCATGCGTGTTCGGCTGAAGTAACGTTACAGGTCTGGTTTTAAACCAACCTTCAGACCAGAATCAGCTCCTTCAAAGTTCTCTTTAAGGGGCCCTGTCCACCTGTCCGAACTGGTTCCGATTGGTTAGCACCACACCTGGGGGCCAGTGGGGAAGCCGGTTCCGATCTCACTTAAGTTGCGCGTGCAGGTAAATGTGTTTGAAAGGTCTGTGTAAGGAAAGGTTCGCTGACGCCACTTGAACGCTGCCGATGTTCAGAAGTAATCTGATTATTATTCCGATCAGGTCTGACCTAAACTGTGTTTATTTCTGCATATTTCTACATACTGTTTACACTGATACTGAAGTTATCAGATTACTGTCGTTACTTTTTACATTGTTGCTTAGTAATCCGATTACTGTCGTTACTGTTTACATTGTTGTTTAGTAATCCGATTACTGTCGTTACTGTTTACATTGTTGCTTAGTAATCCGATTACTGTAGTTACTGTTTACATTGTTGCTTAGCTATCAGATTACTGTCGTTACTGTTTACATTGTTACTTAGTAATCCGATTACTGTCGTTACTGTTTACACTGTTGCTTAGTAATCCGATTACTGTCGTTACTGTTTACACTGTTGCTTAGTAATCCGATTACTGTCGTTACTGTTTACACTGTCGCTTAGTAATCCGATTACTGTCGTTACTGTTTACATTGTCGCTTAGTAATCCGATTACTGTCGTTACTGTTTACATTGTCGCTTAGTAATCCGATTACTGTCGTTACTGTTTACATTGTCGCTTAGTAATCCGATTACTGTCGTTACTGTTTACATTGTCGCTTAGTAATCCGATTACTGTCGTTACTGTTTACATTGTCGCTTAGTAATCCGATTACTGTAGTTACTGTTTACATTGTTGCTTAGCTATCAGATTACTGTCGTTACTGTTTACATTGTTACTTAGTAATCCGATTACTGTCGTTACTGTTTACACTGTTGCTTAGTAATCCGATTACTGTCGTTACTGTTTACATTGTCGCTTAGTAATCCGATTACTGTCGTTACTGTTTACATTGTCGCTTAGTAATCCGATTACTGTCGTTACTGTTTACATTGTCGCTTAGTAATCCGATTACTGTCGTTACTGTTTACATTGTCGCTTAGTAATCCGATTACTGTCGTTACTGTTTACATTGTCGCTTAGTAATCCGATTACTGTCGTTACTGTTTACATTGTTGCTTAGTAATCCGATTACTGTCGTTACTGTTTACATTGTCGCTTAGTAATCCGATTACTGTCGTTACTTTTTACATTGTCGCTTAGTAATCAGATTACTGTTGTTACTGTTTACACTGTTGCTTAGTAATCAGATTTTTTTTACTGTTTACACTGTTGCTTAGTAATCGATTACTGTCGTTACTGTTTACACTGTTGCTTAGTAATCAGATTACTGTCGTTACTGTTTACACTGTTGCTTAGTAATCCGATTACTGTTGTTACTGTTTACACTGTTGCTTAGTAATCCGATTACTGTCGTTACTGTTTACATTGTTGCTTAGTAATCCGGATTACTGTCGTTACTGTTTACATTGTCGCTTAGTAATCCGATTACTGTCGTTACTGTTTACATTGTCGCTTAGTAATCCGATTACTGTCGTTACTGTTTACATTGTCGCTTAGTAATCCGATTACTGTCGTTACTGTTTACATTGTCGCTTAGTAATCCGATTACTGTCGTTACTGTTTACATTGTCGCTTAGTAATCCGATTACTGTCGTTACTGTTTACATTGTCGCTTAGTAATCCGATTACTGTCGTTACTGTTTACATTGTCGCTTAGTAATCCGATTACTGTCGTTACTTTTTACATTGTTGCTTAGTAATCAGATTACTGTCGTTACTGTTTACATTGTTGCTTAGTAATCAGATTACTGTCGTTACTGTTTACATTGTTGCTTAGTAATCAGATTACTGTCGTTACTGTTTACATTGTTGCTTAGTAATCAGATTACTGTCGTTACTGTTTACATTGTTGCTTAGTAATCAGATTACTGTTGTTACTGTTTACACTGTTGCTTAGTAATCAGATTACTGTTGTTACTGTTTACACTGTTGCTTAGTAATCCGATTACTGTTGTTACTGTTTACACTGTTGCTTAGTAATCCGATTACTGTTGTTACTGTTTACACTGTTGCTTAGTAATCCGATTACTGTTGTTACTGTTTACACTGTTGCTTAGTAATCAGATTACTGTTGTTACTGTTTACACTGTTGCTTAGTAATCAGATTACTGTTGTTACTGTTTACACTGTTGCTTAGTAATCCGATTACTGTCGTTACTGTTTACACTGTTGCTTAGTAATCAGATTACTGTCGTTACTGTTTACATTGTTGCTTAGTAATCAGATTACTGTCGTTACTGTTTACACTGTTGCTTAGTAATCAGATTACTGTCGTTACTGTTTACGTCAGTGCTGAAGTAATCAGATTACTAAAAGCAGATAGAATCAGATGACCAGGGTTGAGTGCAGCTGTCTGGTCATCCGGTGTGTATGTGGAGGGGCTCACACGGCATTTTGCTGGTATTTGACAGGCGGTGGTGAGGTGCGATGGGGAACCAGCTGGCGGGCATCGCCCCCTCGCAGATCCTCTCTGTGGACAGCTATTTCTCCGACATTCATGACCATGAGTATGACAAAAGCCTGGGCAGCACTCGCTTCTTCAAGGTGGCCCGGGCTAAGCACCGGGAAGGCTTGGTGGTGGTGAAGGTCTTTGCCATCCAGGACCCCTCTCTCCCGCTGACCAGCTACAAGCAGGAGTTGGAGGAGCTGAAGATCCGGCTGCATTCCTGCCAGAACTGCCTGCCCTTCCAGAAGGCAACCCTGACGGAGAAAGCTGCCATCCTGTTCCGGCAGTACGTCCGGGACAACCTGTACGACCGCATCAGCACACGGCCCTTCCTCAACAATGTGGAGAAGCGCTGGCTGGCTTTCCAGATCCTCAGTGCCGTGGACCAGGCGCACAAGGCTGGCGTTCGCCATGGCGACATCAAGACAGAGAATGTGATGGTGACCAGCTGGAACTGGGTCCTGCTGTGCGACTTTGCCAGTTTCAAACCCACCTTCCTGCCGGAGGACAACCCTGCTGACTTCAACTATTTCTTCGACACATCCAGACGCCGGACGTGCTACATTGCTCCCGAGAGGTTCGTGGACGGTAGCATGTTCACCACGGAAAGCGACCAGAACACGCCGCTGGTGGACCTGACTAATAACAACCAAAGGAGCAGAGGGGAGCTCAAGCAGGCCATGGACATCTTCTCTGCAGGTACAGAGCTCTGAGGTGTAGGGGGAGCTGTAGGTGTGGTCGCCGCCGAGCTTCAGCGTGTCTTTGTGCTCCAGGTTGCGTGATTGCAGAGCTCTTCACGGAGGGCGTTCCTCTTTTTGACCTGTCCCAGCTGCTGGCATACCGAAAAGGCCTCTTCCAGACGGAGCAGGTCCTCCAGAAGATCGAGGACCTGAGGATCAGAAAGCTGGTACCTCCAACCACTCACACATGGCACGCAGGAGCCCCCCAGGGCTGCTCTGACAGCAGAATTCGGTCTGTCCCTGCGCAGTGATGCCTGTGGGGGGAGAGGTCAGGCCACAGGGGCAATGGAAAAGCTGAGAATCCTTTCTGAACTGAGATGCTCCGCATCAGTTGCTGCTTCTCACCTTTGCTCTCCTCCTCAGGTGGCTCAGATGGTCCAGCGGGAGCCAGAGAAACGCCTGACAGCAGAGGAGTACCTGAAGCAGCAGAGGGGCGGAGCCTTTCCTGAGATCTTCTACACCTTCCTCCAGCCCTACATGACTCAGTTTGCCAAAGAGACTTTTCAGTCTTCCGAAGAGCGAGTCCTGGTTATCCGCAAAGACCTCGACAACATCCTGCACAACCTCCGAGGGGGTGGGGCTTATGTTTTCCATGCCGTATATCTTCCAATAGTGGCCGGTTTTTAATAGATGCCGGTCTCCGTTCAATGCCGGGTCTAACAGGTGTTCATTACTTTCAACGCCAGTCTCTAATAGTGGCCAAACTCCTTTAAGTGGTATTTGTGAAATAGCATCCTAGTGAGGAATCTGCACCAGATTTTGGGGAGAAGCCTAAATATAACATCCGCAGAAAAAGGAGCAACAAACAAACAGATTTCCTGGAGCAACAAATTAGAAGAACTGGTTTTAACATGGGTTATTGAGCAAAGACGGAAAGGTGTGCGTCTCTAGGAAAATAATGTTGTTTTCTGCATTTTGTGACTGAATTTCACAGTGAAATGAACACATCAGGCATCACCATTCCGTCTGTCATGAAATAAATGCCGGTCTATAATAAACACCTGGTCGGCTTCCAAATGTTTGTAATAAACGCCGGGAGTACTATTAGAAGACATATGGATTTGTCTTTAGAAATGCAGTTCTCATCAATCCAAACTTTCCTCAGTTCTGTTGGTGCTGGAGGTAGGTGGGCGTAGGTGATTCTGTTTTCTTCTTCCCTTCTAGGCTCCTCCTCTTCCTCCTTGGAAGTTGGCGATGGCGTGCCGAGCCCCCGGGAGGAGCAGGGCTTGCTGGTGCTGGTGTCCGTCATCACCTCCTGCCTGCAGACGCTGCACTCATGCGACTCCAAGCTGGCGGCGCTGGAACTGGTTCTTCACCTGGGCCCGCGGCTCAGCGTGGACATCCTGTTGGATCGCATCACACCGTACCTGCTGCACTTCTGCAACGACCACATGCCCCGCGTGCGCGCTCAGGCCATTCGCACCCTGACCAAGGTGCTGGCGTTGGTGAAGGAGGTGCCAAGGAATGACATCAACATCTACCCAGAGTACATCCTGCCCGGAATCGCACACCTAGCCCAGGATGACGCCACCATCGTCCGGCTGGCATACGCAGGTGCTGTTCTTGTCCAGAAGCTGATGGATGTGTTAAGATTCAAGCAGATCCATCGAGGATCTTTAGTCTTTTGGGGGACAGGGTCAGACTATGCCCCGCCCCATCTCATGTCTGATGTTGTCTGACGTCTTCGTCCTCTGTTTTCCCAGAAAACATTGCTCACCTGGCCGAGAGTGCGCTCCGCTTCCTGGAGCTGGTTCAGGAGAACAATGTGAACTCTGAGCAGGACCTCAGTGGCGAGGACGGCGAGGAGATCAACCACCCCGGCGACAACTACGATTCCGGTAGGTCGTGGTGGGCAGTGCTTTGCCGTGTCAGTGCCTGTGTGTGACACTGCCGCGATTTTTCCACAGAGCTGCAGGCGCTCCATGAGATGGTGCAGCAGAAGGTGGTGACACTGCTGAGCGACCCCGAGAACATCGTTAAGCAGTCACTGATGGAGAGCGGCATCACGCGCCTCTGCGTGTTCTTCGGCCGGCAGAAAGCCAATGATGTGCTGCTGTCCCACATGATCACCTTCCTGAACGACAAGAATGACTGGCACCTGCGGGGGGCGTTCTTCGACAGCATCGTGGGTGAGTGGCTGTCCGCATCAGAGGCTGCTACCGGGAGACTCCGCCTCACCGCCATGTCTCCTGCTTTCAGGCGTAGCAGCGTACGTGGGTTGGCAGAGCTCCTCCATCCTGAAACCCCTCCTACAGCAGGGCCTGAGCGACACAGAGGAGTTCGTCATCTACAAAGCGCTGAATGCCCTGACCTCCATGTGCCAGCTGGGGCTGCTGCAGAAGCCGCACATCTACGAGTTCGTCAGTGACATCGGTGAGCTCCACGCTTCAGGTTCCTCCACAGGTTGTCCCGGTGACAGCACCTCCTGGCTGACCTTCACTCCACTTCCTGGAGAAGGTTGCCGGCTGTGGTGATCCTGCTGTTTATTCCGGCTTCTCTGGTGAGACTCCAGGTTACTGAGGAAGTTACTGTAAGGCATAGTGGAAGCAGGTAGGAGAATCCATCTGACGCCGTTCCTGCAGGTACACCTTAAAAGTAGGAATGTCCCAATCAGAATTGAATGGCCACAATCAGATTCAGTTTCATTTGATTTAGATTCTCTGCTGTTACTGAGTCCTGATCCGATACTTTTGTAAAACATTTTTAAACAATGGAGAAAATGTTCTACACTGATCCATATTGCTCCTGATTTTTATTTCATTCACCTTCTTTTATCTATTAAGACTAAGCATTTCTGTGAAGTCGCTTCAATAGAAGAAATAGATAACTATTAATGAGGAAAAATAGGTGATAATTGGTCACCTGAGAAAGTTTGGTAATTGTAGTTTAAGGATCTTCAGAGCTTTTGGTCCGTTTTCATTTACTATGATCCATTTTTACATGAAAATATTCTCCAAAAACATTTGTTTCAGTCAGACAGTAAGATAACTATTAGTCATGTGACTTTATTCTAAATTAGTTGACATAGTATGAAAATGATGATAGGTTTTCATGACTAGATCTTATTAATAGACAAATGTATTAGTTTTGGTTGTTTTTTTGAGATGTTGGATGTATTTTGTTTTATTTATTTATTGATCACTTTTTCCCAGAGCCTACACTCATTGGCTGTTGTCTCTGCTTGTTGGCAGCAGGAGAGCGCCATTCTCATTAAAAAGAAACAAAAGCCCCATCTTTTTTCTGTTAAAACACCTTTGAAGGGTGTCAGTTATGTTAAGACAAAAAACCAGAGACCCTTGCAGTCAGTTTAAACATTAATTAAAAGAGTTGTTCAGCCTTGCAGTCTGACTCTGTAAATATCATGCTAACTTTACCAAACTGTTTTTGTGCGCCTCAGGCTCAAACTGCTCCCTTATCCTGCTACGTTTTACAGTAATAAAATGGCGTTATCTGTGCACGAGATGCAGATTTCAAATAGAGGATTTATCTGTCATTAAAGCCGGGTGCGATATTGGCCCGCTATCTGCCCTCGTTTCCTGCCTCTACGCCCCACTCCTCTCATCTCCACGAGCCACTGCCCCCCGCCTCTATGCGCCACCCTCGCTGCCCACCTTTAACCCAACTCCACTTGTGAAGCGCACGCTCCCCACCACCTTCATCTTTCTGTAAGGATGGTCTGAGATGTATGTGAGAAATGAATATAAAAAGCACGTTTTTCAAAATGGTGGCTTTTCTGTTGGTTTTACCTCCATAGTGAGACAGATCTATTGAAGTTTCATGAAAATTGGCAAAAGTAAACTTTAAAATGTCCTTAGTAATGGAGGTTATTTGCTAACCACGCCCACAATCCTAACATGTTCATATCCTGCGTGATATCATTTTGCTAAGCTGTAGTCAGTGATCAACATATTCAATTTTCACGATATCCTGCTAAAAAATGTGGGAATAAAAGAGAACACCAGTTTTGCGAGCTCGCCACGTGCACTCCGTTCAAAATCTACAACTTCTAATTCCAACATTTTTTTCCCAATGGCTTCCCCATGATGCCCAAGAAGTTAGCAAAAGATAAAAATCCCTAGGACCAGTTTTCATATGTAGCTGGTACCAAAGATGTTTTTTTTTCCTTAAAAGTCAAGATGGTGGCCTCTTCCCAAGGTCAAAGGTCAACAAAACATGTACAACATTGGTTGTAGACTGGCTGGCTGCATGTGTGTTAAATTTGGTGAAAATCAGACAAACAAAAGTTTCCTTGTCCCATGTCCCCGACATGTGTGTTTTGGTTTCGTTTGTGTATTTTGAAATCATTTTCATTTCAATTCATTTCTTTTCAGTTTTGCTACCCTTGATGGCATTAACTACTCTTCCCAAAAGTCATTTTCGTCGGGTACTGGGTGTGTTCAAATTTTGATGACTTTTCATGCATGTGGCGGGGGGCAAATTTTTGCTCAAAGGCGCAGAATTTTTTCCATAAGTGAAAACAATATGATCCTTGCGGTCAGTGACTGCTGCAGGCAATAATAATAGTTTGACATGTTTAGCACGTATCATAATAATAGAAAAATACGCTTCCAATGGATAATCGGGATACAACATCCGAGACCGATCAGGTGGGGAACTCCGTGAACGGATCACGATATCACGATACTTAAAAGCAACTGGAATTACCCCCCTCCTCCCTGGCCGAGCTCACTGTCAGCTGCTGAGTCCTACCCCCCTCTGCTGCTGTCCACAGCTCCCTTCCTGTGCCACCCAAACCTGTGGATCCGGTACGGTGCCGTGGGCTTCATCACCGTTGTGGCTCAGCATCTGAACGTGGCTGACGTCTACTGCAAGCTGATGCCCCACCTTAATCCCTTCCTGACCCAGCCCATTATCCAGGTGAGTCCCAGCCCCCTGTTGGTCCTCAGACTGCTCTCCCCTCCTCATCCTCCTGACCTGCTCAGATTGATAAGGAGCTGGTGCTCCTGAGCGTGCTGAAGGAGCCGGTGAGCCGCTCCATCTTCGACTACGCGCTGCGCTCCAAAGACATCGGCAGCCTCTTCAGACACCTGCTGCTGCGCCAGAAGAAGCGCTGTGGCTCCATCCCAGAATGCCCCACGCCGGATGACCCGGCCATCGCCCAGCTACTCAAGAAGCTGCTGTCACAGGTCAGAACCGCTTTTTCCTGCTTTAAGCCAGAGAGGTCCAGCAGAATTCTGTCAGCAGGGATCGCAGCGCTTTTCAAGAACATCTTTCAGGATGTTTGGATTTAGAGGATTTAGTGGTTTTAGCAGATGTTCTGAGGTTCCAGGAGATGTTCTGAGGTTCCAGGAGATGTTCTGAGGTTTCAGGAGATGTTCTGAGATTTCAGGAGATGTTCTGAGGTTGTAGGAGATGTTTTGAGGTTTCAGGAGGTGTTCTGAGGTTTCAGGAGATGTTCTGAGGTTTCAGGAGATGTTCTGAGGTTGTAGGAGATGTTCTGAGGTTGTAGGAGATGTTCTGAGGTTTCAGGAGATGTTCTGAGGTTGTAGGAGATGTTCTGAGGTTGTAGGAGATGTTCTGAGGTTTCAGGAGATGTTCTGAGGTTTCAGGAGATATTCTGAGGTTTCAGGAGATGTTCTGAGGTTTCAGGAGATGTTCTGAGGTTTCAGGAGATGTTCTGAGGTTTCAGGAGATGTTCTGAGGTTTCAGGAGATGTTCTGAGGTTTCAGGAGATGTTCTGATGTTTCAGGAGGTGTTCTGAGGTTGTAGGAGATGTTCTGAGGTTTCAGAAGATGAAAAGGAGTTTTTTCCTGCAGTTTTTTCCTATCTCCTGCAGCTTCTTAAACCTTCATCCTGCTCAGGTTTCTGTTCCTGAAGGTCCATTCTGAAGCATTGCTTGAAAAACTCAGATGTCTTGCCAGTCTCTATCCTTGCTTTGACCCGGTTGTTATGTTTTACCCCTGTGGGGGTAACGAGTCACCTCTCTGCGATTGTCTGGGTCTTGTCTGACCCGGTGGCCGGTTTCCTCTCAGGGAATGACAGAAGCTGAGGAGGACAAACTGCTGGCGCTCAAAGACTTCATGCTGAAGTCCAACAAGGCCAAAGCCAACATGGGCGAGCAGAACCAACAGGGGGACTCAGCCCAGTGCGGTGTCATTGACCTGGCAACGCTTGGCATCATGGGCCGGCAGGTGGACCTGGTGAAACCTAAAGCTGAGGCCGAGGAGAGGAAAAGTACGTCTTCATCATCATCATCAGAGGCAGCTGGAGTCTGGTGGTTCTGATGGATCTTCTGTCTGTCTTCTGCAGCCCGGAAGCAAACCAAGCAGGACTCTACTATGAACGAGGAGTGGAAGAGCATGTTCGGCTCTCAGGAGCCGCCATCCGCCCAGCCTCCCACCGTAAGTCCTCCTCTGTGAGGAGCAGCGGTTCTGCTGGCCTGGATTTTGGTGCTCAGGCGGGTCGATGTTCTGCCTGCAGCCTCTCATCCGGGTTCGCTTCTGTCCTCAGGCGATCGACGGGCTCGGGGGTCAGAGCAGGAAGAGTGTCGTTGTTCCGACGGCCCCCACTCTGCACTTGGGGGTAAGTGGCCCCACCTACCAGCGCCGCATGAACACCTGTAAGGCAGAGCTTCAGCAGCTGGTGCAGCAGAAGAGAGAGCAGTGCAGCGCCGAGCGCATAGCCAAAAAGATGATGGAGAGCGCCGAGTGGGAGAGCCGGCCCCCTCCGCCAGGTAACATTTCCTCGTGCTGGCAGGTGTGTGGAGGAGGGCCTATGAGGGCTAAACTGCTCCAGTGTTTCAGGATGGCACCCCAAAGGCCTGCTGGTGGCCCACCTACACGAGCACAAGGCCGCCGTCAACCGCATTCGGGTCTCCGACGAGCACGCCATCTTCGCTACGGCGTCCAATGATGGCACCGTCAAGGTGTGGGACAGCCAGAAGATGGAGGGCAAGACCACCACCACCAGGTGAGGGCGAACTACGTGCACACGGGCGCACACACACGGGCACACACACGGGGGCACACACACGGGCGCACACACACGGGCGCACACACACGGGCACACACACGGGCGCACACACACGGGCGCACACACACGGGCACACACACGGGCGCACACACACGGGCGCACACACACGTGCACGCACACACGCACGCACACACGGGCACACACACGGGCACACACACACGGGCGCGCACACACGGGCACACACACACGGGCGCACACACACGGGCGCACACACACGTGCACGCACACACACACGGGCACACACACACGGGCGCACACACGGGCGCACACACACGGGCGCACACACGGGCGCACACACACGGGCGCACACACACGGGCGCACACACACGGGCGCACGCACACACGCACGGGCGCGCACGCACGCACGGGCGCACGCACACACGGGCGCACGCACACACGGGCGCACACGCACGGGCGCACACGCACGGGCGCACACGCACGGGCGCACACACGGGCGCACGCACACACGGGCGCACGCACACACGGGCGCACACACGGGCACACACACACGGGCACGCACACACGGGCGCACGCACACACACACGGGCACACACACACGGGCGCACACACACGGGCGCACGCACACACGGGCGCACACACACGGGCACGCACACACGGGCACGCACACACGGGCACGCACACACGGGCGGGCGCACACACACGGGCGCACACACACACGGGCGCGCACACACGGGCGCGCACACACGGGCGCGCACACACGGGCGCGCACACACGGGCGCGCACACACGGGCGCGCACACACGGGCGCGCACACACGGGCACGGGCGCACACACGGGCGCACACACGGGCGCGCACACACACGGGCGCACACACGGGCACGCGCGCACACACACGGGCGCACACACGGGCGCACACACACGGGCACGGGCGCACACACACACACGGGCGCACACACACACGGGCGCACACACACGGGCGCACACACACGGGCGCACACACGTGCACGTTTGTGTGATTCTTTTTTTCCTGTTCTTCTTGGATTCCTCCTCTCACCTCTTCCTCCCACCCCTCTTCTGACCTGCTGCGATGACCTCCTCTGACTTTCCTCTCTGACATTCTCCCCTGACCTCCAACCTCTTCTGACCTCCTTTCTGGTTCTGCTGAAGTTTCTTTGGTTCTGTGGTCCCGTCTGGATCCGCCCCCCTTCTGTGGTTGTGCTGACAGTGTCTTTCTGCAGGTCTGTGCTGACATACGCTCGAGTGGGGGGTCACGTGAAGACACTCACCTTCTGTCAGGGCTCGCATTACTTAGCTGTGGCATCAGACAGCGGCTCCATCCAACTGCTCGCCGTGGAGGCCAACAAACCGCCAAAGTCCCCCAAAGTGCAGCCGTACCAGACCAGGTGACGTTCAGGTGTTCCTCTCAGGACCTGCTGCAGGATTGCAGACATGTTTTGACCTTTTTTACTCGTTTCAGGACTCTGGACCTGCAGGAGGACGGCTGCGCTGTGGATGTCCACCACTTCAACTCTGGCACTCAGTCTGTGCTGGCCTACGCCACCGTCAACGGCTCGCTGGTGGGCTGGGACCTTCGCTCCAACGCAAACGCCTGGACGCTGCGTCACGACCTGCGGCTCGGACTCATCACTTCCTTCTGTGTGGATATGCACCAATGCTGGCTCTGCTTAGGTCTGCACGGGGGAGGGCGCGTGTTGGGTTTGGATGGGGGCTTTCCAGGACAACAGATCCAGACTCCTCAGCCTCTGTCTTCATCATGCTGCATTTACTGACCCTCAGAAATGTCTAAATGTTTGGTGTCTTTTCACAGCAAAGCTTCAAAAGGCAAAGAGAAATGAACTGAAAGTCAACCAGGAGAGACGCTGCAGAGAATCATTCCAACCTTGTGCGTGCGTAATTTTGATTTGTGCATAACTTTGTGCGTGTGTAATTCTTGATTTGTATCTCATAAAATACATTTTGTGCATGAGTTCAAAAATTACAAAATATAAAAAAATTAGAAAAAGTACAATGTACACATGCACAACTTCAAATTACGACAGCTTGAAACTAACTACACGCACAAATCTTTAAAAGTTATGCACGAATCACTTACACACGTACACATAAAACCGCCTTTACACGCAAATCTCACGTGAGACTCTTTTCACGTCTCTCAGATTCGTGCATAAGTGATGCGTTTAAATGCTAGTGGAATGCTGGGTCATCAGAGTTTTCTGATGAGCCGCTCTGAACTTAAACGGTGAATAAGATCTGGTGAAACTTGACATTTTCCAACTTTCTTGAACAGATATACCGGCTAATTAATATAAAAAGGTCTAAATATGGGTTTTTATAACACTTTTCCCTTAAATATAAAAAGATTTTCCAGAATTAAACAGTTCATCTCTGCAGCCCCGCCCCCGACAGCGCCTCAGACACGGGGCTCTCTCCCCAGCAGGTAACCCTCCCCGCGGGGACACCTCCCCTCTGGTCTGGGTTCACGTTCGCCGCGGAGAACTTCCGCGGTTGATCAGCCCACTGGCCCGTTCCGATCTGTGACTTTTTAGATTGGTCCAGCGGGCAGCGGCACCTGCTGTCCCCGTGACTGGTGACCAGCGGTTGGAAAATGTCAAGTTTCGTGCATATTTTTTAAAGATTTGTGCGTGTAGTTAGTTTCAAACTGTCGTAATTTTAAGTTGTTCGTGTGTACATTGTACTTTGTATTTTTTATTATTTTGAATTACAAATCAAGAATTACGCACGCACAAATCCAAAGTTACGCACAAATCCAAAGTTACGCACAAACCTAAAGTTACGCACAAACCTAAAGTTACGCACAAATCAAAATTACGCACAAATCAAAATTACGCACAAATCGGACTGATACTAATTTCTCTCCACAAACCTTCAGCTCAAAATCCCTGTTTTTATTGAACGCAGCAAAAAGACCTCTGGGCTTTCTGTGGTCTTTGAATGCATCACAGACACAAATAATTTAATTATTTTAATTATAACCAAAGTTTGTGAACCTCAAGCTTTAAAGACCAGTTTGTCACAGGAGTCTGACGGCACTCTGTCACCGCCGTGGTCTCTCTGCAGGAACGAGCAGTGGCACCATGGCATGCTGGGATATGCGGTTCCAGCTGCCCATCTCCAACCACTCCCACCCGGCCCGCGCACGAGTCCGCAGCTTGCTAATGCATCCGTTGTACCAGTCATCTGTGATTGCAGGTCAGACATGGTGGCGTGCTCCTGAATGCAGCACAAGCGCTCGTCAACACTCAGTAAACCTGTGTGTGTGTGTGTGTGTGTGTGTGTGTGTGTGTGTGTGTGTGTGTGTGTGTGTGTGTGTGTGTGTGTGTGTGTGTGTGTGTGTGTATTTGCACGTGCAGCGGTGCAGGGAAACAACGAAGTGTCCATGTGGGATTTAGAGACTGGAGACCGAAAGTTCACCCTGTGGGCAAGTTCTGCCCCACCGCTCTCTGAGATGCAGGTAGGGGGCACTGTGGAGGGGAGGCTGCAGTGCCGCAGCAACGTTTGCTGTTGTCTTACTGTGTGTGTCTGTGTGCGTGTGCGTGCGTTTGCCTGCGCGTGTGTTCTGCAGCCGTCTCCTCACAGTGTTCATGGGATCTACTGCAGTCCAGCTGATGGGAACCCTCTGCTGCTGACAGCCGGCTCTGACATGAGAATCAGGTCTGACACAACAACGACACAACAAGAATACAACACAACACAACAAGAATACAATACAACAAGAATACAATACAACAAGAATACAACACAACAAGAATACAATACAACAAGAATACAACACAACAAGAATACAACGCAACACAACAAGAATACAACGCAACACAACAAGAATACAACGCAACAAGAATACAATACAACAAGAATACAACACAACAAGAATACAACACAACAAGAATACAATACAACAAGAATACAACACAACAAGAATACAATACAACAAGAATACAACACAACAAGAATACAATACAACACAACAAGAATACAATACAACAAGAATACAATACAACAAGAATACAACACAACAAGAATACAATACAACAAGAATACAACACAACAAGAATACAACACAACAAGAATACAACACAACAAGAATACAACGCAACACAACAAGAATACAACGCAACAAGAATACAACACAACAAGAATACAACACAACAAGAATACAACACAACAAGAATACAATACAACACAACAAGAATACAACACAACAAGAATACAACACAACAAGAATACAACACAATACAACACAACACAATAAGAATACAATACAACAAGAATACAACACAACAAGAATACAACGCAACAAGAATACAACGCAACACAACAAGAATACAACGCAACACAACAAGAATACAACGCAACAAGAATACAACACAACAAGAATACAACACAATACAACACAACACAACAAGAATACAATACAATACAACACAACAAGAATACAACACAACAAGAATACAATACAACAAGAATACAATACAACACAACAAGAACACAACACAACAAGAATACAACACAACACAACAAGAATACAACACAACAAGAATACAATACAACACAACACAACAAGAATATAACACAACAAGAATACAACACAACAAGAATACAATACAACACAACAAGAATACAACACAACAAGAATACAACACAACAAGAATACAACACAACAAGAATACAACGCAACACAACAAGAATACAACACAACAAGAAAACAATGCAACACAACAAGAATACAACACAATAAGAATACAACACAAGAATACAATACAACACAACAAGAATACAACGCAACAAGAATACAACGCAACGCAACAAGAATACAACGCAACACAACAAGAATACAATACAACACAACAAGAATACAGCACAACATAAGAATACAGCACAACAAGAATACAGCACAACAAGAATACAACACAACAAGAATACAACACAACAAGAATACAACACAACAAGAATACAGCATAACATAACAAGAATACAACACAAGAATACAACACAACACAACAAGAATACAACACAACACAACAAGAATACAACACAACATAACAAGAATACAACACAACATAACAAGAATACAGCAACAACACAACACAACAAGAATACAACACAACACAACAAGAATACAGCAACAACACAACATAAGAAGAATACAGCAACAACACAACATAAGAAGAATACAACACAACATAAGAAGAATACAGCAACAACCCAACAACAACTATTTTCCTTGATGGTCTTGATTTCATCTTTAGTGCAGTTTGATGTATTTTCTTCACTTTTACCTTTGCTGGCTTTCAGAATAAAATCTTGAACTTTTCCAAAAAATGTGTTACCAAAGATGGTAACACACTGAGTTCTGCTTGTTCTGTTTAGGTTCTGGGACTTGGCTTATCCAGAGAGGTCCTACATTGTGGCAGGCGGGGCCAACGACTCTCTGCACTGTCCGTCTGTCTTCTACAGCCGCAAGATCATCGAAGGGACCGAGGTGGTCCAGGTGAGCTCTAATCCGACTTGGTTCTGCCTATCCCAGAACAGTCACTGCAGATGAACAAGGAGCTTCCTGTTGACAAACCTGTGGAGCTCAGAGAAACCAATGTAATCCTGAACATTTGAAAAACACGCAGACTGCTGATGCTTTAGGACAAGAACTTTGTCTAACGATCTGGACGGTCCTTCAGACCAAAAGGACTTGACAATTGTTTCCCTCATGAAGCCGTTCAGCTGGCGTGGCTCTGATCCGCATCCTCTTATCGCTGCAGGAGATTCACAGCAAGCAGAAAAGCGGCGCCGCCGAGGACTCGCCCCGCCGTGGGCCGGAGTCCCTTCCTGTGGGACATCATGACATCATCACAGACATCGCCACCTTTCAGACCACGCAGGGCTTCATCGTCACCTCTTCTAGAGACGGCATCGTCAAAGTGTGGAAGTGAGCGTGCTCGTGGACCAGAACTGCTGGGTCCTGCAGACCAGAACCCCGCCTCCCCCCATGTGATGGGAGACCCAGAAGCTCCTCAGTGGTTCAAACACCAACATCTGAAGAGACGATGGGATCCAGCAGACTGAACCTTCTAGGTCCTGCAGTTGGTTTGAAGTTAATCAAACTGTGACTTAAGCTTTAGATCATCAGGCTCAGACTGGCAGACATCTGCATGAACCGGGTCAGAGTCTGTCGTCTGCGCAGACGAAGCTTCTGTGTGTTTGTAAGCGCTGTGATGGAACCTGAACCTCGCCATGATGAAAATGAGTACTCACACATTCAGACTTGTTTACAGAAACTGTTTATTTTGGTTCAGTTTCATTCTTCCAACCTTCAAGTTTCACACATGGAGCTTCAGCAGAACCTGAAGAACCTGAAGGGTCACGAGTTATTATTTTCTCTGACTCACAAAGACCAGTGTCCGGTTCTAAAGCTGTGCAGCAATAAAGGCTGAAATCTGACCAGTCTGCTTTTTCTGGCCCTTTTGTTACGCAGAAGAGTCTGGTTTGGTCTGACGGAGCAGAACTGAGCCGCAGCGTTTCGGGTTCCTGAACCCGCCTCTGGTTTCATCTGGAAGACTGCTGAAGGTTTAGCTCTGAGCACAACAACCTCAAATTTAGGCACAAGACTTTAGGAAGGTGTTTTCAGACGCTGCTGGATTATGGAGTCTTTGACCTGTGGTGTGGATCAGAGAGAATCGCCCCCCAAGTGACCCTCCAGGGGAGCTTCTGGTTCTCGTGGTGAGGTTCCTTATTGCCTCTCCACACACGTGTTCTGACACTCCTCCTGCGTTGTGAAGCGGTTCTGGTTGCCGCCGCAGCCGCCGTACCAGAAGGGAGCACACTTGTTCTCCGTGCTGTTGAAGAACCACATCATGGCGTAGGTCTGACAGGAGCCTTGGTCCAGCGGCTGCAGGCAGGCATCTGCCGAGCAGAAACATGTCTGAAAACTCTAAAGTTTTTACGAGCATGGAGGAGCAGTTGTATCATCCCATCACAAACAACTGAGCAGGATCCGGATTTAATGTGTGCATTTGGCTGTTAAGATGCGTTCACACCACATGCAATTCACATAGCGGATATTCATCGGCAGCCTCTCCTTCATCGCACAGCGAATTCTCTGCTCACCCCATGTCCAAAGTGTGTTCTTAAACTCGCCACATGTGGGAGGAGCTACCAGCTAATGTTTTTAGCCTGATCACTACATAAAGCGGCATCTGTGTTCATCTAATTTACAATGCATGGAAGACATAGATGATGTTTTGAGATCAGGTTTGTTTTGGAAGAGCGCTACAGAAACATCATTGATCACGTCTCCATGTTTGGGTTCATGAGATCATTCTCTCCCGGCACAGAGTGCTTCTGTCCCACTGTGTCTGGATGACGGCCGCTTCCGTCTGTCTCTGACCAAGTTTGAAGGCTCGCAATTTATTATTGTCTTGATTAAAATAAGAAAGACATCATAAAAGTTCAGGAGGAACCACTCATTAGGGTGACGGGGGGTCGGCTTGCGATGCACCTCAGGAGTGAGCCACTTGGCAGTGGGCCTCCCTCCTGTGGTTTCCCGCATAGTTCTGACCCCTTCTCTCGGTTTTAAGTGCACCATAGACAGGTAGAGCCCTTGGTGGGGGGGTGCTTGGACATCACTGTGAGCAATCAGCAGATGTCCTCTCAGTGCCCTACCCTCCAATTTTACTGAACCCTTTAAACCTTGACCTTGTAAAGCGCATTGGGCCTTTAAGGAAGGTAGAAAAGCTCTCTACAAGTAAACATCTTTTGCTGTTTCAATAAATAAAGACTGTATCATGTCTGGGGAAGGAAAAAAAAGCTGTCATCGAAGCCAGGTGAGTACACCTGAGAACCACCAAGGGGCTCGTTCCATCAGCGAGCCAGTCTTAACTTTCATGGCCAAACTATTTGCGCCATAGCTTCCGGTTAGAGTCTGTGTAATCGATTACTCTCAATTACTTTCTGACAGCGGTGTAAAGGAAGGGGGCGGGGTCTCTGTTCAGTTTGGAAACATCCAAATTTTCATCATTTCTTTGCTTCATTCTTGAAGTTTTAGGAGAACTAAACCTGTTCTGAAGGTAACAGTTACCTTTAAGGCTGAAACTGGCGAGCTCCACCTGCAGCGCCCCCTGTGGTCCTGTGGGAGAAGACAAGAGAAGTGGTCAGAGCTGTTGAACAGTTCTGAGTGGTCCAAGTGGCACCAGAGTTTTTGAAAAGTCTCCAAAAGAGAAGAGGGAAACAGAAAGGCTGTGAGCGTGCACGTGAAGCGTGCAGATGTGAGGAGGTTGCTGCTGTGTCCATGTTCTGTAACCCATGAAGGTAGAAAGCGGAACCAGAACCAAAGACCTGTTTCTGCAGAACCAGCAGAAAACCAGTCGCTCAGAGTCCCGGCCCGGCATGCACGTTGGCTGCAGCATGCCTGCACCACATGCTCCGTCTGAAAGCGGTTGCTGTTGCCCACCGCCCCCATTGTCCCAGAAGGGGGCACAAGCAATGCTCTGATCCTTGTTTTTAAAGCGTTACATAAAATGAGGTTTAGATTGCCAGAGATGGCACGCTGGACTTTTACCATTGTCCAAGATATGTAAAGAGCGACGCCATATTGTAATGGGATCAAAACAATCAGACATGGCTTAGCAGATACAGTAAAATGACCAGAAAAATCGGGTTTGTTCTCACATCCTGCAATGCTTCAGAGTGAGAGCCAACCAGCTGCAAAGAGTTAAGGTGTACAAACTGACAGCTTAATTCAACAAAGATCTCTGAAGTATGGTACGGCCAAAACGCTGTTTGTTACTATGCTTTTCCTGGCGATTATTGACTCTTTTCACTTGCCATACCGAAGTGACAGGCAGCCACGAGGCAGCTAACATATTTAGCTGTAAGGAACTGAAATGTCCCGTCTCAATGTTCTATGTAACCCAGTTTTGTAGTTTTCATGGTGTTTCGTGGTAGAACAAAAGAAAAGGAACCCGTACTAGAAAAAAACGTGTCCAGCGTTGTCTTTAAGGAGATACACGCACAAACGCGATTCACAGGCAAATTCGTTTTGGCCGTCCCTCTTTGCAGGGCGGGAAATTCCCTGCTCGCCAGGTGGACAAAAAAGTGATCCGTAAGCTCACTGCCCCGGCCGTAGGTGGGAGGAGCTACCAGCTAATGTGTCAGAGGGGTGTCTGGAAGACAGAAGATGATCAAATGTTTATTTAGTTCAGAGCTCTACAAAAACATCAATGACGACCACGTTCAGGTGCATGAGATCCTTTAGAGCAGGCATGCTCACGTGACGGTAGATCGTGGCCTTAAAAAATAAACGAATGTAAACCATGTTCTTACAAAAAAGAAAGCCATAGACAGAGAAAGAAAGCACATATGTTCTAACTGCGAGTTGTCCAGTGCCTGTATGCCGCCGCCGAACATAATCGGGCTCAAATCCCGCTGTAGTTGTGACTTGTGTTTTCAATATATACCGTACCTGCATTTTATTAGGCACATATTCATATTTCTATGAACATCTTTTTGAGAAGAACAACACATATTAAGCCAAAGGTTTCATAGACTACATTTATTTGTGTTAACTATGTAATACTAAAAACACTCAAGACATTCTGATGTTTTACCGTTGAATCTGGCTCCAGAAACCAGCGTCAGTCCGTCTCCTCTCTCTGTCTCTGAGGGGTACAGCTGACCGGCCCCCTGTTGTCCTTCCAGTGTCCCTTTAAGGTCCTCCTCCTGGCTGCTCAGCTCACCACAGGCTAGTCTTAAATTGGGGGGGGGGTACAGGTTTGTCCCCTCTGCAAAGCAGACACACAGGATTTTGGGCTGTTTGTCAACTATCTTTATAAATAAAGTTTGATGTGATCTTACTGCTGAGGGCGGACAGGAAGACCCTGAAGAAGCGCTGGGCGTAGCCCCGCTCCTCGGCCCCCAGCCTGTCCACGTGGATCAGGTGCTGCTGCACAGGTGAACTGGCCAGCTCTTCCACCTGCGTCTGGTTGTAGCGGCCTCCGACCGTCAGCACGAACAGCGCCACCCCGTCACAGTGGGCTTTCTGGGAGGCGGTTCTGAGCGCGCGCCGGTCCTCGGAAGCCGTCCGGGTCGCCAGCACGGTCAGGAGAACCCTCTTCCGGCGCGTCTGGCCCGCTTTCGGCAGCACCTCCCTCAGGGTGTAGTCCAGCGTCTGTCCCAACAGGGAGGGGCCGCCCTGCTGCCACATGTTCTGGAGCAGGTGTCTCTTCATCAGGTCCCGGTTCTGGAAGGTCTGCAGGCCAAACTCCAGCTTGGGGGCCTGGGCGGAGCCCTGCTGGACCACGGCCACCCGAGCCTGGTTCTCGGCCAGGCTGGGCTGAGGACTCACGGCCAGCTGCTCCAGAACCGAGCCCAGCAGCTGCTGAGCGCCGGCGAATTCATCCGCCTGCACCTCCCTGGAGCCGTCCAGAACCACCGCCAGGTCCACGTCCACCTGCTGAGGCGGGGGCGGGTCCTGGATGAAGGCGCAGTCCTCCGAGCGTCTGCAGGGGTCTGTAGAGAAACGGGAGAGACTTTTACTGAAAAGCCTGTCATAACACGGACCTCTTCAGTAACAGAACATTTTCTGGAGCTCCTGCAGAACTTGAGTTGGTAGGAACTCTCCATCTGTGTCCTCAGACCACCAGGAGGATTCAGAACTTTTTCTTTCAGCTCAGATTCATCTGACGTAGTTCCAGGAAACATGACCTCTTTCCTCAGCTCCAGTTCTGCAGGAATATCTGCTCTGCCACCTTCAGATGTTCTTTTGGGTTCTCCTGCAGAACTGGTTGCATCTGGGCTGCAGTGGTTCATAAACACCACGTCTGGTCAGGCTTCAGTGGACAGCAGATGCTGCTCCCGTCAGTCAGATGAGTCAGGGACGGTGCTTTCTTTTTGTCATTGAGGTTCCTCTGAAAAGGAATGTTGGTGTTTTGCTCTGAGATCCTGCAGATGTAGAGATGATGTCTCATCCTAAGATCTTCAGTCAGCCTGAAGCTGCTGCAGAAGTTACAACCCATACATCAAACTGGTTCATGTCCAGACTCTGATCCTGCACTTCCAGACTGGACAAGCTCCTGAAACGTTCCTCAATCTTCTCCTTGCCACCTTCATCCAAGGATAAAAACCATCTGACCTGAGCTGAAGATGACTATACTCAACAGAGGATAGGAAATGACATCACTGGACACAGTCAGTCATGGCAAAGATCTGACCTTTTAACCTGCTTACCGTAGCAGATGGCACAGTCCATGACCTTCTTCAGGTCAGAAACCAGATTCTGTGGTCTCCCCAGGAGGATGAAGATGGATTTCTTGGAGTCATCCACCTGGAATGATCATGAGCTGTCAGTGAGCCAGACCTTCTAGAAGCCCCCCCCCGATGTTCTGCTAGACCTCAGCAGAATCCACCTTTTTCAATGCAGAGAACCTGCTCTCTTTTGCACAGAAAAACTGTTTAAAGGGGCGTGGCCATGTGTCTGATGTCACTGAGCAATCAGAAGACCTACCTGAGGGCCACAGAGCTCCATCATTCTCACCTCAACTGCAGCTCTGACGGCAGGCGCGTTCCTCAGAGAGATGACCACTGGGATGATGTTCAGGCCGCGGTACTCCATGACTGCGGTCACTACATCTTCAGCGTCCTGCGTGGGCCCACTGGAGAAGAAAACGGCCACTTTCCTCACCATCATTCCTGCCCGCACGCGTTTGAAGAGGTTCTGACCCACAAAGCGCATGGCGCTGCCCAGGAAGCGCTTGTTTTTGGTCTTCTCTGGAGCGATGTTCCTCACGGCGTCGATCAGCTGAGTCTTGCGGCGGTAGTCCTGGAAGCGGATCAGGTGCATGCTGTGTTGGTTGAAGCCCAACACGGCCACGCGGGCGCCTGATGGACAGTTGCTCTCTGCGATGTTGACGCCCTCTAGCAGGGTCAGGAGGGCAGAGCGCTGCCTCTCAAAGGCGGCTGGTGACACGTCGTCAGACATATCCAGACCGAAGACCAGCTCGGTGGGATAGGCTGGGCATTCCGTGTGATCTGGAGACCGAGAAGGAAGCTGCTGATCCACCCAAAGAACCCAAAGGTTCCAGCAAGAACCTGCCCTTGATCTTCTAATGACTCATGAGAGCTGCTGGTTCACAGCTGCTCTGATGGACCTCGAGTCTGAAAACCTTCAACTGGTTCCTGAGGGTCAAACCTGAGACCCTGAACTCCGTCAGAAGTCAGCAGAACATCTGCTTCTAGCTCTGTCATATTTCTGAAATTATATTACAGTGGAAATCTAACACTTCTCCTCTTCCTCACAAACACCAAAGATGAGAAGGACTCAGCTGTGAGCCTTCATCTGAAGGTTTCTTCTGCTTCCTGGTCCCTCAGACTCGCCGAGCACCACGGCAGACGTACGTACCAGAGGTACACGCTGTGAGGAGAGAACAGACTGGAGTTACAGGAGAAGTTGTGATGTTGACGCTGGGAGGAACATGAGGAACTCGAACTCACCGCAGTTATCTCTGATGTAGGTGATCAGCTGACACTCCTGAGGACAGAGATCAGCATCAACCTTTGATGAAGGTTTACTGAAGAGCAGAGTTCTCAGACAAACTTACAGACATGGCTTTAGCTCCAGGAGAACCTCGGGGGCCCTGAGAAAAGAAGCACAACGGGGTAGGATGGGTCACACGAATGTTGGAGAATCTTAGGAAGCGCAGAGGAACTCTTCCAGCAGACCCACAGACCTGCTGCTCAGATGAACCAGATTCCATCTGGGTTTAAAACTGAACCTGAGCTTTGTTTGTTCTGGTTCTGATGAAACCAGAATCACTTTCTGAAACTTTGCAAAATCAGAAAACCTCAGAGGTCGTCCACTCTCCTGACAACCACGGAGAACTTCTCACAAACCCTCAAGGGTCAGAGTCTCTGTTCTGGAACACTCACCCTGTGTCCCGGATATCCTGGATCTCCGTTCACGCCAGATTCTCCCGGAAGGCCGGAATTCCCCTGAAAGCATCGGACACAGAAGTCAGCTCAGAAGAGGAGTGGCAGAACTCCAGCAGATGGACCTCACCCCAAGGGCCTGGTTCCCCTTGCGCCCCAGCAGTCCTTTGGGTCCTTTCAAGCCGGCCTCGCCCTGCAGAACCATAGTGAAGCTCAGGAAGATTCAGCATGAATGGAGTTCATGTGGATCTGAGACGTCCAACGTCTGCAGATCTTTTTGAGTGTTCTAGGTCTGAGGAGCAGAAGCGCTTCGTTTCTTCGAGCAAAATCCAACTCACCTGCAGACCCGGGAATCCAGGAAACCCAGGATCTCCCTGTGCAAGCAGGAACAAAGAAAGAACTTTCAATGGAACAAGAACATCAAAGTCTGACTCTGCAGCAGAACCCTCCTCCGAACCTTGACACCCTTCAGTCCCTCAGGTCCAAATCCATCTCTGCCATCTTGACCCTGAAAGCAGTTTTTGTCAGTCATAAACTTGACATCAGGAACATCTGCTCCAAGCATCCCAGCGACTTACTGGTGCTCCTCTGGGCCCCTGTGGTCCCTGATTTCCTGGGGATCCAGGTTCTCCTTGTTCTCCCTGCAAAACATTCACAAGAACACATCATTTGAGCCACCAGTGAAGCATCCAGACCTTTTGGAACCAGAGGCCAGGGGGCTCAGAGCACAACAAAGTGTCCGGTTTAGGTTCACACAAGTGCCAAACAGCGCCACCTGGAGATGAAGCTTCATCAAACCACTCAGAGGAAGCTTAGAAATTATTTCAGCCTGAAAACCTTCCAGGTGGAGATCTGCATTCACATTTATCAAACGGGTTCCTTCACGGTCTCTGTTCCTACGGAAAGGACTAACTCCATTCAAGATCTTCTGCTGGTTTGAGAGCACATGACATGGTAGCGCCACCTTCAGGCTTTAAGGAGAACTGCGCTCAGCCCTCTGTGGCTGATCATCAAATCTGATTTACAGAGAGGAACAAATGTTCACCACTTGCCTTCCGTCCGTTAGTGCCGAGGCGGCCGGCTGATCCTGGGGGACCAGCTGGACCAGGATCGCCCTGCAGAAGCACAGAAAGATGAATGTCAGACTCAGTGAGGAGATTTGATGTTTCAAACACAGAACGGATCCTACACAAAAGTTCGTTTGTGATGGAGTCCATCAGGGCGACCATCTATCCATCCACCCATTCACCCATCCATCCATCCATTTATCCATCCATCCATCTATTAATCCATCCATCCATTTATCCATCCATCCATCCATCTATTAATCCATCCATCCATTTATCCATCCATCCATCCATCTATTAATCCATCCATCCATTCATCCATCTATTCACCCATTCACCCATCCATCCATCCATCCATCCATACATTTATCCATCCATCCATCTATTAATCCATCCATCCATTCATCCATCCATTTATCCATCCATCCATCTATTAATCCATCCATCCATCCATCCATCCATCCATCCATCCATCTATTAATCCATCCATCCATTCATCCATCTATTCACCCATTCACCCATCCATCCATCCATCCATCCATACATTTATCCATCCATCCATCTATTAATCCATCCATCCATTCATCCATCCATTTATCCATCCATCCATCTATTAATCCATCCATCCATCCATCCATCCATCCATCCATTCATCCATCTATTCATCCATCCATTCATCCATTTATCCATCTATCCATCCATTCATTCATCCATCTATTCATCCATTTATCCATCCATCCATCCATTTATCCATCCATCCATCCATCCATCCATCTATTAATCCATCCATCTATCCATCCATCAACCCACCCACCCATTCACCCATCCATCCATCCATCCATCCATTCATTCATCCATCTATTCATCCATTTATCCATCCATCCATCCATCCATCCATGTCTGGATCTGTTTCAAGACTTTACTGAATCTGGTGTTTTTTCTTCCAAAATATATTAGTTCTGACCCCCCCCCCGCGCGCGCATGAACAGAGCAGGGGCAGATCTACTGCGATCTTTGATCCCCGTTTGAGGACCTGTTTATGCAGGCGCTGACTGGTTTACCCATGTGGCTCAGCAGCTGCAGCTTTGGTTCAAACACTCGGGACCTTCAGTTGCAGACGTTGCAGACGTTGCAGACAACAGCAGACGTTTGCCTTGTTGTCTTAGACTTTGGTAAACGAGAGGAGATGAGCTGACCTGACGTCCAGGAAAGCCAGGGATTCCTCTCTGTCCGGGCTGACCTCGGGTCCCCATGGGTCCCTGCAGACACAAACATGTTCATGAAGGAGGCAGCAGAGCCGGTGATGGATCTTCCATTTATTATCTTTATTTATGTCATTCTTTGGGTTGTTTTCTTATTGCTTTTATCATGACACAAAAAGTTAGATTAAAAGTTTTTAGTATAAACATTAGTTAGATTAGGACCAAAGTGGGTCACATTAGAAGGGCCTAAACCAAGCAAATTGTGTTTTTGGAGCTCTTAAAGGTTTTATAATGTTCATTCCTCACAAAAAGAAACCCCTAAGTGGTATTTTGATCCATTCATGCATCTCTGAGGATTGTGGCATCACAAAGTGGGAGCAGCCCCTACCAGGAAGCCCCGCCTCCAGGCTAACACACACACTATCCCAGTGCTGCTAGTTGGAGGATGTTGTTTGTTTTCATGAGCGAAACGCAGACATGCTGCCGAGGCCAGCTCTAGGATAACTTCCTGAAATGGGCGGCACCCACAGGAGCGAAAGGCCGAGCCTCAGAGATCAAGGCGTCTTACTTCCGGATAGGAAAAGAGCTCAGGAAAATAATACCTATTTCAAAAACACTTGATCTTCCATGTGCCAAAGGCGATCTATGATCATATAAATGGACACAGTTTACTCTGACAGGATTGGCCATCACTGTGGCTCAAACATCTGCAAAGACCACAAAAAAGACCCCCCTCCCCCAATGAATGAGAAAGTAGACTATTCTAAAATAACTAAGATCTCACATCTGACTACATGAGATTCAAAGGTTCAGCTGTTTGCCTGCAGGTCCCCAAACCTCCAAATATTTCAAACTCCCTCCTTCAGTTGAACACTGTGATTTTTGACTCCACCTCTTTTTCTATGACGAGGCAGAAAACACTGTGATGAGTTAACGGAGACCCTCTGAGTCTGGAGATAGAAGTCTCTGCTGAGATGGTTTGGGTTGCTGGACAGAAAGAAGCTGCTCAAGAACCTGCTGGAGTTAAGTCTGAGTTTCTTCTGCTTCTCCTTTGACTTGGTGGTCAAACTTCTCTTTCAGTTGGTTCCTTCAGACAACATTTTATGTTTAATTTTGCCGACCTGATCAAACAGAGGTTTTAGGACTCCAGGTGTCGTGTTACTCAGAACTCAGACTCCAGACCTTCTGGTCAGGTATAATTACTGTATGTGAGCATTAGTGTAACCTCAATGTGGGAAGATGATGCAGTGAAACACACCTGCTGACCCATATTCATGATTGATTCCTTGATGAAAACAGCAGAGACCCTGATAACTCACCTGTGCACCTGAGGGTCCTATGGAGCCTGGTTGTCCATCAGAGCCTAATAGTCCTGGAGAACCCTGTACAAATGCAGTGAGAGTTGGAGTCAGCTGGTATGTTTATGTTCTGCTGGTTTCGTCTGTTCTCCTACCTTCTCACCAGGAGGCCCTTGCCGTCCTTCTGGACCCTAAACAAAAGATAAAGAAGTGAGGATTGAAACATGGGCGGATGATGTTAAAAGCAAGAGAAGCTGAAGCTGCTAAAGGAGATTCAAAAAGGTGATAAACAAGAAGAAACACAAACTATGCCAAAGATCTGAATGAGTGTTCAGTTAGAACCTAAATACTAACTTTACAAAAATGAAATATGATCTAGAAAGAAGTTAAATGATGTTGAGGAACGCTGGATTCCATCCCAAACACCACCTTCAGTCTAAGCAAAAGCAGTTCAATGTTGCACATTAAAAATCAGGATCTGGGGCGTAGGTTCTGATCATGTGTCTCAGAGAGACCGCCTCACCTGGTTTCCGTTGACTCCGCTCTCCCCCGACCGCCCATCTGATCCGGGGGGCCCCTGCAGATTTTAAAGCATTTAGACATTATTAAAACCACCTTAAATCTTTTACATTTAAGGTGGACTGAACAGTTCTGCAAGAGGTCACAGCTCCTAGAAGGGTTTAATTCTGAAATGACCTGTGACATCTTTAAATCTATTATTACTGCCCTCAAATTCTCCGGCTTTAAAGATGAGAAGGTAACCTGTCAGATGGTCAGGGGTTCAAATCCCCGGTTTGACAGTCATTGTGTCCCTGAGTGAAACTTCAAACCCCAGAGGATCAGAAGTTCTTCAAATCTTTGTAAAATGAGTCAAACAGAACATGTCCTGGAGTCCAACCACAGACCAGTCTCTTACCGGTTGACCTGAATTACCGCGCTCCCCTCTAGGTCCAGCGACGATATTATCAGCGCCTGGCTGGCCCTGGAAGACAAAGCAAAAGCGGTTGGTCCAGCTGTGCTAACGGCTTGTGTTCTGGGTCTTCTGTGAGAGTCACAGCTAACAGGTGGCGTTCCCCCAGGCTTTCTACTGGGCCCTGTGGAACACTGACAGCATCATCTACTTGTCTTCAGCAGAGGACCACAGTCTGACACTGACGGGTTTAGCAGATCTAAAAATGTACGGAACTTTTTCATTGTAAAAAAAATACTTCCCAGTTCCCACCATGATTCCTGCTTTGAAGTTCCCACAAAAACTTTACACAGTCTGGTCCCTGTCTGGAGAGGCGTCTCTGAGCTCAGGCCGCCCCTGTCTAGAACTGAAGCATCAGTCTGTGCTTCTGGCTGACCCTTGAACCCTCTGAAACCTCTGTCTCAGACTCTGACAGAATGCAGGACTCAGCTTACCAGATCTCCTCTCAGTCCTCGCTGTCCTTTCAGCCCCCGCGCTCCTCTGATGCCCGGGATACCCTGAAGTCGAGAAAGTGACCTGTCAGTCAAGCTGCTGAGGGTCAGAGGTCAACAAATTTGCCTCATGATGGATGGCTTCAGGCGAGTTCCTCCACAGAAACGTGCGCGCACACATGCACAGACGGACAAAGCTGCAGTCAAACTGGTTTCTTTCATCCGAAACTGGATTCAGAAATCAGATCTGGGCTGATGCTTGGATAATAAATCCACGTTGGATCTGAGGCGTGAGCTGCAGGAAACCGTTTTGTCTGCAGTCATAAATGTTTCTGAGCAGAAACATCTGGGATTAGTGATGCTGAAAAACATTCAATCTATGGGATATTTTTCTCTTTTGAATACTTCACAGAAAAGAAGGAATCATGGTTCTGGTTTCTCTGCAGAACACTTCAGCTGTATTTACCGGGTCTCCAGGGTCTCCTCGCTCTCCTCGGGCTCCGTCCTTTCCCGCCACTCCCTGCAAAAAGAATCAGAGGAACATTTCAGGCTCAAACATTCACCACCGGCCTCAGGATCAGAACTGAAGGAGGGCAGCTCTTTGTCTCCATGGAGGAACACTTAACCCTGCAGATTCCTGAAAAACTGGAGAACAAAGGGTTCCTGTCATCACCAAGAGCTTCTGTCCCAACATCTGCAGCACTTCAGTTCAGCCCTGGATGATGAAGATGATGGAAACCTGCACTTCGCTTCTGGTACCTGTTCTCCATTGACTCCATCCAGCCCATCCTCTCCGTCTTCACCCTGAAACACAGAAGGTCCAGTGAACGTTTCTCACAGGAGAGTCTTCATCATGGAGAACGTCCTCATGACGGAGTTCACTCACCCTGCTCCCCCTCAGGCCCCTGGCCCCCTGCAGACACAAGCACAGGAGTTATTCACACATTACTAAACAGCGGCTACTTCTGCTGCTCAAAGCTCTGCAGTACCTTCTGGCCTCTGGGTCCAGAACATCCCTGCAGACCCGGAGGCCCACTAGGTCCTGGGAAGCCCCTGTCACCCTGAAACAGTTTGCAGTTGGTCCACAGATTTAGACTCTGTGGGCTTCTGAAGAAGAAGTAACTCCAAGAGATGACTTAATATGAAGACAAACTTACGGCAACACCCTCCTCCCCAGGAAAGCCGGGGTAACCCTTCTGTCCCGACCCGCCCTGTTCAGAGAGAAAGCTGTTTAAGCCTAATGGTTCTGGTGGTGTTCAAACCCTCAGCTTGGTCCAACTGCTCAGAAGGTTTAACTTACCTTTGGTCCTGGCGGGCCACGCGAGCCTCGGAAGCCCTCATGGCCTGAACACTTGCACATGACGTTGCAGCACTCCCTGTCAGACACGGTATCCTGTAGAACAAACAGAGGGAGTGAAAAGGAAGTCATTTCTTCCACAGCTGCTGTCGGACAGAGCCATGAACACACATTTAAGGTAAGCAAAGTGTTATTAAATGTATTTTTTCTTGTTTAGTTTCATATATTTTCTATTTAGAATTTTTGCATTGGTTTTTTTGAGTGTCACAAAGGCATGTTTTGCTGAAATTACAGATCATCAATCATTTCCAGAATAATTGATGCCGAATGAGTCATCAATGTGTTCATTGAGGACTGAGAATGGATGCTGTTTGTCCCAGTCTGGAGCTTTGCTCTCCTGACTCTAAAGTCAGACATGCAGAGGATCTGTGACGGCTGCATGTGTGGTGGGCGGTTAGTGAACACAGAGGGGTGTATGAAGCACAGTGGTGATTACAGACATCTGAAGTATGAAGATGTGCAGAGATCTCTGGTGCAGACTAACGTTAACGCTCTCGGTTCGAATGAATCTCATTTGGCTGCAGGAAACGCCGTCATTCTCAGGATAGCCTCAGAGAAGCTCCTGTTTCCTGCACTCACTGAACCCCTGAAGTACTCACAATCTGTTTAAGGATGGTGCTGCCGATGCTTGGCATTCCGATGGTCAGAGGCAGCTTGTATCCGAATCCCCGACCGAACTCCACCATCTGTAGCTGGGCAGTGTCCCGGACCCCCTCCAGAGCCACAACCAATAGAGCACTGACTCCTGCAGGCCCACAAAGACGTCTTTAGAAGTGACTTCAACAGGTGTGATGTGTGTGTGTGTACCTGACTGTCGCAGCAGATCTGATTCCTGCTCCAGCTTCATAATGTCCTCATCGAGGCCATCGGAGAAGATCAGCAGCACCTGGACAGTGGTGGAGGAACATGTTAGCTTGTATTTCAATAATACCACAATACTGTGGAGGTGGCCGCGTGCAGCGCTAGGGCAGGCAGCCTCTGATCAAAACATTGCAGGTTCGATTCCCGCCATGTGCCGAAGTGTCCTTGGTCAAGACGCGGAACCCCACATTGCTTCTGATGGAAGGTTGGCGCCAGTGTTCACCGCCATCAGTGTGTGAATGTGAGTGTAGGCGCTTTGGGCCCTAAAGGAAGGCAGAAGAGCGCTGTACAAGTAAACACCTTTAGTTTCATCCGTTCATTTTTAGCGTATTCGGTACTTGCAGTTTGGGTGAAGGTGGAGTCTTTAAAAAACAAGACAAACAAGTGAGAACGCACTGTATCTCAGCTGCATTTTCAGCAAGAACAGACTTGTCCATCTTCCACTGGGTGTGTGTGTGTGTGTGTGTGTGTGTTCTTCCACAGTCGGTCCCTTTTTTTTAGAATAAAATGTCACCCGACTGTCCTTTGTAAGGAGCATTGTCTAAATAATTACAAATGTCTGTTTATTGAAATGAACTGGGCTGAATTTAGTCCTAAAAACTTGAAAACTAAAAACTTGTTTTTGTTTGGTTTGATATTTCTTTTGTGCAGCTCCTGAACACGACCTGGGTTATGAATAAACTGAAGGAAAATCTGAACGGAAACTTCTGAAGAATCTGAGTCTTTGATGGTTCAAACTGCAAACAAAACTAAAAAGCTGAAATGAAAGGTTTTTCTGGTCCTGGTGTTACAGAGCTCATCGTTGGATCATTCTTGATGCAGGTTCTGCTCCCAGACTGGAGTTCTGGCACTTTCTACTGACTTTCTGTCAGTAGAAAAATGTAACAAAGATAAATACATTAATCTTTGTGTTTAGGCCTCGAAACGGTCTGATACCTAAATATTTATCTGAGCTGGGATTTCTACGAGAACCAAACTTACAGAGAAACCAGAGCTCTTCTGTGGTTCCTGCTTCATGTTAAGAATCTGCTCCACATGGCAGATGGGGAAGCATTTCTGAGGGTTTTTAAGTATAAAATAAGCCTTCAGTTTCTTGAACTTTCATTTTAATTTGTGCTTTTTAGTATTTGTTAACTTGCCGAAATGAGCTGGATGGGGACAAACAGGGATTTCTGCTAAATACAACCTGTGTTTGCATAAAGAAGAAGTCTTTGATAAAAAGATGAGTGTAGATCTGAGCTTAGAGTGCAGAAAACTGGAGTTTCTTGGTAAACATTCCTGATGTTTCTGCCTCTGACTGACAGAATCATTTCCATCCATGTTAAAGACATCTGACTGGCGTTTGCAAATAAGCTGAGAGCCTGTAAGCCTGTGCTGATAGGAGAGTACGTTCAGGAAGAGGTTCAGAGCTTCCAACTTCACCTTCACCCCTGCTCCGGACTGGGCCTTGAACTTCTCCTGGAAGGATCTCAGCATGGCGCCGTTGAAGGAGGTGGACTCAGGCAAGCTCAATGCCATGACTTTCCTCAGCACGTCCTCATTGTGGGCCTCAAAGTTGAAGTCGTAGAGGACGCGTCCATCAGTGTTCACCACCCGGTAGGCTAGGTTGCTCTGAATGGGGGTGTTGGTGCAGCACAGCTGGGGAACCGTTGAAAGGTACCGAGTAATTTCCGGCAGGAAGGCCTGCAGCTTGTTGTGACCACTGACCAGAGTTTCTCCAGGAACTCTTCTTGCAGAGATGTCAAAGCCCATAGCAATGTCGATGGTGCAGGCTGTGGGAATGAGAACCTGAGGTCAGTCGTGACGACAGAAAGCTCGGGTTAAAGTGGACTTTAAACTCACCGGATGGATCTCTGCTGGGTTTTGACTTGCAGATGGTGTCGACTACTTTCTGTTTGATGTTCTCCAAGCTGCCAAAGTTCTGCACCGTGAAGAGCCTCTGCGGGCTGCCAGTGATCTGCAGCAGTTCCAAATCATGGACGTCTCCAATGCCAATGGCAAACATTTCGATCCCGAGAGCCCTGAGGTCATCAGCCGGATCCTCCACATCATCCTGAGACTCCCCATCAGTGATCAGCACCAGATTCTGGGAGATGCCTTCAGACCTCCGGCTTCCCCGAGAGGTTTCAAAATACTCCCTGATGGACTTCAGAGCGAGTCCAATATTGGTGCCCCCACCAGTCTGTGTCATGTCCAGAATATGCTCAGATACCTCCGCCACTGTGTGGAACTGGTTCAAGTAAAACTCCTGCTGGAAGCTGCTGCTAAACTGGGCCAGTCCAACACGCACCATCTCCTGGCTGATGCTGAAGCTTTTCACCAGCTCTGTGGTGAAGTTCTTCATGAGGGCGTAGTCCCCCGTTTGGATGCTGCCAGATTGATCCACGAGGAACACCAGGTCAGCCTGCTGCTTCTCACAAACTGCGAAAAGCATAGAAAGCATCGTCACGGAGCTGGAACAACAGAGACATCACTTCTCTGGGAGCCGCATGGCCATCAGCTGCAGTTCCACTTCCAGAAATCCTCAGATTTTATCCTGGGTCCCAACAAACATGGAACACAGTCACACGTGATGTTAAGTGTATTAATCATGCTTCATGTCTCTAAAACAGAACATGCTTAGCACTACATGGCCTACTTCTTCATTTCTGAGGTTGAGGTCTATCTGAACCTTCTGGATCCAAGTCTCTCCTTTGCTGAGACGCTGAACTGTATTAGAACTTCAGATAGTCTGCTTCATTAAAGACATGAAGTTTGTTTTGCTGAAGCTATTCCTTGAAGTGGGGAGGAAAGTCAAAAGCTAACTGAGGCGTGATGCTCCTTTTTACCTGGCTTGGTGAAGCTGCAGATTTCCTCTGTGATATTTTTGTAGAGACGCTCCAAAGCAGCAAAATTGTCCACAAAGAAAACTTTAGATTTGTCTCGACCGGCCATGATCTCCAGCTGCGTCATGTTGGCCCCCTTCACTCCAATGCTGAAGATGTTGACTCCTTTGCTTCTCAGAGCCTCTGATGGCTCAACCAGGTTGTTGCGGTCAGTGGCGTCTCCATCTGTGATCACCATAAGGATCTGAGGCACCTGCAGCTCTGCTCGCCCTCCATTCTCAGCACTGAAGAACTGCAAACAGAACTTCAGAGCCTTGCCAGTATAGGTGTCTCCAGATGGGGGCTTTAGGTCTGATATGGCTTTGAAGACCTCTTGTCTAGTTTTGAACTGGTTCAGCTTGAACATCATCTTTGGGTCATTGGAGTAGAGGAGGACACCAAAGCGAGTCAGGTTCTGACCAACAGTGGTTTGGTTCACTATGGAGAGCATGAACTTCTGCATGCTTTTGAAGTTCTCCAAAGAAATGCTGGTGGAACCGTCCACCAGGAAGATGATGTCCGCCCTTTCCGTCTTCTTGCACTCTGAATGAAAAGCAAACAGAATGGAGGTCAGATGCAGAAACAGGAGTGAGTTTGCTCTTTCTGTGGGATTCAAATCATTCCATACATTTAATGTGTATCTGTCCTGATCTAGTAAAGAAAAAACCTGAGGTTTAACCAAAGCTTTAGCTCCAGTCTTGATGTTACTATTGTAACTCTCATTTAATGGAAATCCAACAGATTCTGATGCAGAGAAAAGCAGCTTTGTGCTGAAATGCAACCCTTTAAAGTAGTAACTTTACTACTTTAGAATAAAGATAGTACAGTAATTTACTACTTTCACTGTAAAGTAGGTGTAAATACTGTATACACTTCCTTTCAGGCAAAAGCGTAAACACTTTTAAGCATCAATAAATCTACTGTTCATCCTTTTCTGCTTATTCCTGTGGAGGGTCGTGGGGTTGCTGGAGCCTATCCCAGCTCCAGTCTACCACACAGACACACACACTCACATTAATGTCTAAGGGATAGTCTGGAGTCTCCAATCAGGCAATGAATCCTGTTTTTGGACCATTGAATACCTGAAGAAAACTGACACATGAACCAGGAGACCATGCAAACTCCAAACAGAAAGGATCCAGTTGAGATTCAAACCAGGACCTTCTGGAGAGGGTGCTGACCACTACATCACCGTGCAGCCTAATGAATGATTTTATGGAGGCAAGGTGAACAGGATGAGACAACCTTCTTGCCTGTAACTGTAACCTGTAACTGACCCGATTGATTGAAAATGGTTGTTAGTCATAATTGCTCTTTTCTTCTTTAGAGGAACACTTAGTGTTGATTAAAGTTTCAGAGTTTAAGGTTCAAAAACAGAGACAGCTGTCAGTAGGATGGACACTGCCATTTGAAACTAGAAGCAGTCTGTGTTTTTAGGAGTGAAATCAAGAGGCCTCTGTTCCGCGGTGCTTCCGCATCCAGTGTGAACCAGGCATCAGAGTCTCACAGACACAAAGTTCTTCTAAGAATAAATGTTCTCTGAGAAGTTTCAGTTTCTTCTCTCTACAGGAGATAAAGGGTAAATGGTCTTTTTCTTCTTTGCGTTTGCATACACAGGAGCTTGTATTTTAAAACATTTAGGGCCGTCTCCCAATAGTGTCCCCGGACAAGCCCCCAACAGCTCACTGGTCTGCAACACCTTCACAGCTCCTGAACAAGAGCTCAGGTGAAACTGAAACTGGATCCATGCACAGGTGTGTGTGAGGAAAGACATCTGTGCATGAATCCTGCACAGGTGTGTCAGAAAAAGCCTCACCTCTCTCTGGATCACACAGCTGTAGAACCACCTGACTCTCCAGGTCCTTTAGGGCATCAAAGTCTCTCCCAGAGTACATCCTGTCATGTGACCCACTGATCTCCAGCAGTTGGGTGGTGTTGGCGTCGACCACTCCAATGGCATAAATCTTGACCCCCTTTTCCCTGAGAGCCTGGGCCGGGCCTCGGACCTCATCCTGAGCCTGTCCATCGGTTACCACCACCAGCCTCTGCTGGAGATGTGGACGCCCTCCCAACGCAGACTCAAAGTACTGAGACACAGCAGTGAGGGCGCTGCCCGTCAGAGTGCCTCCCCCCAGCTGCTGCATGTCATCGATGGCCTGCAGCATTTCCTCCTTGCTGAAGTAGCGTTGGAGGTTGAACTCAAGCTGCTGGCTGGAGCTGAACTGCAAGACACCAATGTGCACCTCGTTCTTCCCAATGAAGGATCTGCTGATGACAGACTTCATGAAGTCTTTCATTTTCTCGTAGTCTTGTGGATAGATGCTGCCGGAGCTGTCAATCAGGAAGATCAGGTCTCCTGGTAAATCCTTGCAAACTGTGGACAGAACAGTAGAGAGATCAGTTCGGTCTGGTCATGGCTAAACCTGGGAGCATCTCAGCGAAGTTCTTCTACATCAACAGGTCATGGAAGGGATCTGCTTTGGTACAGACTGGTTCTCAAGGCGCTTTTGCACTGCTTCCTCTAGAACTTAAGGTAGACACTCAAAGTTTAAATAACAGCTTGTTTGACACCATCCTGGTCTTCAGGATCTACCATGTTCCCAGTTTTCCAGCTTACTTCCTGCTGGTTAGCCTGATCAGGTGACTTCAGTTTTTGATTGACACCTCATTTGGGTGACCATGCTGCATAAAGAACGGAGAAATCTGAGGGACAAGCCAGGGTTAGAGATCCAAATGCAAGCTGGGACTTCATCCTGACCCAGACGTTCACCATCAGATCTACAAACACAGACACGGACAGAACCTCTTTGTTTTGCTAATGTGAGAAAGCCTACAACAGTCACTGGAATGGATTCTAACAGACAAAATGATGACTTGAATTTGCCATCATCTTTGTCATGACCGGTTTGTTTCAGGACCCTTCCAGTTTAGTTTATTCTACCTCCAGGTAATCTTAGAAACTGGCTTCGACATTGTGACGTCCTCTTTTTATGTTTGACCACTGAGGACATGTTTGCAAGGAAGCTCCTCTCAGCAGGTGTAAAACAGACAAAAAAGCCTCAGTTCCAACTGTCCTAATGGGTGGATACGGGCTGTCTGCAGGTGAAAAACTGTCAAACCTGTACGGGGCACACAGGTGACCCACACGTTACATCAAAGTCTTCGACCGCTCAGTGAACCTATAGAGAGAAAATCTTCATGAATATTTTTTTCTTCAGGGATGGTGCGGGAAATAAGGAAAACACAATCAGAGTGTAGTTTGTGTGGACATCCTACGGGCACTTCCGAATCACTTGCACACCCAGTGTGTGTGGTCAGTAAGGAGCCAGTACTCACACTTTACTCACAGCTAAAGTGTGGTGTAAGGACACCGTATGACAGTGTTAGCCATACGTCATAGTGTGTGTAACTTCCATTATTCCTATGAATCCTTCATGATACACTTACCACACACAACAATGGTTCGCTCCATTTTTATGACGTCCCTTGAGGTGGCCAATCGAGCCTTAAGGGAACTGTAAGACACACTGCGCTCCCTCTAAGACGCAGCCACTCCTCTACGGACATGGACAAGCCAAAAACCCACAGAACCTTTGTGGGTCAACCCCCCATGGATACATGTGATTACATAAGAGAGCAGAAGCAGACAAAAGCGGGAAAACATCTAAAAGTTTGAGAGGAACATTAAAAGAGTTAAAGCCCTGTAGGATCAGGAAAGCTCTTGATTCTTCCTCACCGTCAGCAGAACAGATGTCTGTGATCACCTCGTCCTTGATGGGGTTCAGGGCATCAAAGTTATTGACAAAGAACATCCTCCTTGGGTCTCCAGAGATCTCCTGCAGCTCCTCAGTGTCTGCCTCCTTCACCCCAATGGCGTAGATGGTGACACCTTTGGCCCTCAGCAGCTCTGCTGGACCCTTCACCTGGTCAGAGGACTTCCCGTTGGTGATGACCACCAGGTACTCTGGGACTTTGTGGCCCCGAGAGTATTTGGCTTTGTCAAACTGAGTTCCCATGAAAGTCAGAGCCCTTCCGGTTTCTGTCCCACTCCCCCTCTGTTTAATATCCCCCACTGCTGTCTCCAGACTCTGTGCATCCGTGTACGTTTCCAATCCAAACTCTAAGTTTGGAAAATCTGCATACTTTGCCACGCCCATGCGGACATACTGCGGGCCAATGCGGAAGGTCTGAATGAACTCGATGATGAACTTCTTCATGTCCTGGAAGTCAGATGGGAAGATGCTTTCTGAGTGGTCAATGAGGAAGAAGATGTCTGCTTCATCCGTTTGGAGACATCCTGTGAAGCAGAAGTTTCACGTTAGATCTCAGTGAAGGCTTCATCAGGGTTCAGAGGAACTGTCAGACTGGATCTAAGAACCTTCTTTGATGGCACTGTTTCGCCCAACGACCATCACTGCCTGACGTAGGATGTTGTAGCAGAGGACTTTCTGTAGCTTCAATTTCAGGGTGGTCAGTTCAGCAAAGCTGTTCACAACAAACACATGCTCATTGGGGGGGTGAGAGGCCATCTGAATCAGCTCTGCCTTGTTGGCATCTTCTACTCCCACAGAGTAAACCATGACCCCAGAGCGGCGAAGATAAGCTGCCGCCTCCTGCACGCTGTCCTGAGATTCTCTGTCTGTGATCACCACCGCCACCTGCTGGACGCCCGTGTTTGTCCTGCTGCCCCTCTCCTTGGTGAAGACGTTCTCGCGGGTGAAGTTCAGCGCAGCTCCAGTCTTGGTTCCTCCTCCGCTGTAAGGTAGGATTTTTATGAAGTTCAGAAGATTCTGCTTGTTTTTGAAGGTGTTGAGGTAGACCAGCGTCTCGGCCCTGTCGTTGTACAGGACGACGCCCACCCGGACTCTGTTTTGGCCCACATCCAGTCCGCTCACGATGGCGTGCACAAACATGCGCACCAGCTGGAAGTTGGCTGTTCCCATGCTTTCTGACTGATCGATGATGAAGACGATGTCTGCCACTTTGGCAGCTCTGCAGTCTGTGGACAGAGGGAACAAAAGTTCAGAGATGTTCAGAGACTCGGTTCATTATTAGCTAAATTATTTCTACTGAATCTGTTAGTGAAGATTGTTTTCTTATGAATCTCTACCCCCACATCTGCCTGTGACTCTGGTTGTGTCCAAATTCCCTCCTTACTCTCTACCTACTAAAAAACTATAAAGTACAGGTCTATCTAGTGATCTGGAGTTTAAAGCAGGTCAGACACATACTCATTTGTTTATTTGAATGGAAAATATGACGTCATCCATTTCTGTAAAGTAAAAACCTAATAAATATGAACATTTTATGAAGACTATTTATGAATCCAGTGTGTTCTGATGATAAAACTCAATTTAAATACCTTTTTAATGACAAATCATTCAAACACAATGCATGGTGGGCTATAATCACCGGTCTAGTGAGCATCAATGCACACTGGTTTTTTGACAGACACCCGATGGAAAGACAGACGTCCTGTTTAGTGGACGCCCTAAATGGTCCTCTAAGAAGGGAGCAGTGAGGGAATTCAGACACAGCCTCTGTCTTGATGCATGTTGGGACATTTATCTCGGTCACTTGTCTTACCTTCATCCGCTACCTTCTCAAAGTGACTGACCAGAGTGACCAGATGCTGCCGTTCTAAAATTAAAACTCCTACGCTAATAAAGTGAGCCAAAAGCAAACGCTTGTGGAAAGTTTTTAGAGAAAGTGAGGAAACAGAAGATAAACCTTCAACTTTGTGGACAAGGAGTTTCACTAGAAAGATGGATTTATTACCAGTTGTTAGATTAGTATTAGTACTAGTATTAGTAGTGCTGCATAATATTCTGCGATCAACTCTCTAATGTTGGAGGACGGTGCTAAGAACATTGCAAACACAGTCAATTCAAGTTCGCAGGGGTCAGTGTCATTATGAGGTGCTGTAAGTAAGCAGGAGAGAGTGTAAACAAAAGAATGCTGGGATATCAATGTAGGGTTACTTTCGCACCAACAATTCTATAGAGAGAATGTAGTATCACCCCGATTTATGCGCAATTCTTGATTCCTGCGAAACTTTGGATTTGTGTGTCCGTAATTCTTGATTTGTAACTCATACAATACATTTTGTGCATGAGTACAAAAATTACAAAGTTAAAAAAACACAAAATACAATGTACACACGCACAACTTAAAATTACAACAGCTTGAAACTAACTACACGCTCAAATGTTTAAAAATTATGCATGAATGACTTGTTACACACCCACAAAACTGCATTTACGCACAAATCAAATGTGAGACTCTTTTCACGTCTCCCAGAAAGAAAAGAATTGTGTGTAAGTAGCTGCGATTCCAGTACACAGATGCACAAAACTTTATAGACATTCTAGAAATAGCGAAAAAATACAATTCCGCAATTACAAAATACAACAATATGCGAATAAACACAAACCAGCTCATGGAATAAGTCGTTCAAAACCACGGGCATTGATGAGTATTGTTTTAAGTTGATTCACAAAAAGGGAGTCTTTGGGTGATGTCACGGCTTCTGGGACAGCGTAGCCAGACCACTAATAACACAGATGTAGAGCATCATGTTCAGCGGTATTAAAAAAATAACCGTTCTAACAAGTAAACAGTTGGAGCTTTTTTTCCGTTTGATAACATCAGGTCCATTCCAAGTTCTGTCACGGCCCCAGCGCTCATCATCATCTGTCAAAGGAGACGTCTGCACAGACTTGTAAACTTGTAAAAAATGTCAAACTAAAAAAACAAACTTTCGCTTAATCATTGTCATTTGGCGCCCCCTCCAGCAGATGGCGGCCTTAGTGGTGCTGATGCCCGGGGCCAGCCCTGATCTTCATACAAACATTATAGACTGAAAGAACAGCAGCACAACCGTTTCTGGTAGATTCTTTACCTTGGGTCAGATCAGGATCTGGTTCCTGTTGCTCAAAGATCCCTCTTAGTGTCGGCGCCGCGGTCATGATGGGGATCTGGTAGACGTACGGGTGGGTGGCAACCACCCTCATCTCTGTCATAGATGCTCCAAGGCTCATTCCCACCACGGTTACGCCAGCAGACTTGATCAGACGGGAGGCCTTGTACACAGAATCATCGGAGTCCTTCCCACTCAGAACGACCAAGAACTGCCGGGCGCCCGCTGCCGCCCGGCCCCCGGCCTCCTTGGTGAAAAGGTTGGCACTGGCGTACTCCAAGGCGGCACCCAGGTTACGTGGATCGGAGGCCGAGGGCCGAGAAAAGCGGAAGCGCCTCACAGAGTCCTGGATTTCCTCTTTGGTGTTGTGCTGGTTGAGAAGGAACTCCACCTTCACCTCCCTGCCATACTGGGCCAGGCCCAGATGGTGGGCAGACGCACCAAAGTTTAGCTGATTGGTGAGACGGTTGAGGAGCGACTTGACCTGGGGTAAGTTTGTCTGGGAAATGCCGCTGTCCACCAGGAAAAAGATGTCTGCAAACCTTTCTGCCAATGCTGGAAGACAAAAACAGGGTGAGCTCTGAGACCAGGCTGCATATGCGAAACCAAGAGACTTTGATGTGTGGAAAACTCTAGCATTGCTATAGAACAGGTGAGACAAGACATTCAAACGGTCATAAGACCAGACCTTCACGTCTTTCTCATCTTTGTATAGCAAATGGATTTTTAAAAAATTCGCTTGATATTAATTCTCAAGGGAAGAACAGCTTTGAAAATAAAAAAGATTCTCTTGTCTTTCATTTAACAGGACTCCTTTGAAAAAGAGATTTTTAATCTCTATTGGACTTCTCTGCTTAAATAAAGGTAAATAAAAAAAAATAAAAGAAGTATATTTTTAAAGTAATAACTTGCTGTGTATGGATATAAATTAAACTTACTTTAAAATAATAATAAAAAAATAATAACTTAAAAGTACAACTCCAGTTCTGGTTTCATTTGCTGCTTAGACTTAGTTCTAGTTTTCTATTTGTATGTTTTGGATTTCAATGTTCCAAAAAAAACAAACAAAAACAAAACAGTTCTGGAAATAACGAACTTCCAACCTTTTGATAAAGCACAAGTTCCAGTATAAGGTGAGCTCCTGCCATTTTCTCTGGCACCATCCACCATTTTTTCTGCAGCTAAGTGCCTATCGCATGGTTCAAGACACTCTTTACTAATCTCTATATTCTTGATTAAATTAATCTCTATATTCTTGATTAAATTAATTTCTATATTCATGATTAAATTAATCTCTATATTCATGATTAAATTAATCTCTATATTTATAATTAAATTAATCTCTATATTCTTGATTAAATTAATCTCTATATTCTTGATTAAATTAATTTCTATATTCATGATTAAATTAATCTCTATATTTATAATTAAATTAATCTCTATATTCTTCATTAAATTAATCTCTATATTCTTCATTAAATTAATTTCTATATTCATGATTAAATTAATCTCTATATTTATAATTAAATTAATCTCTATATTCTTCATTAAATTAATCTATATATTTTTCATTAAATTAATTTCTATATTCATGATTAAATTAATCTCTATATTTATAATTAAATTAATCTCTATATTCTTCATTAAATTAATCTCTATATTCTTCATTAAATTAATCTCTATATTCTTGATTAAATTAATCTCTATATTCTTGATTAAATTCATCTCTATATTCTTCATTAAATTCATCTCTATATTCTTCATTAAATTCATCTCTGCATTCATGATTAAATTCATCTCTGGCCCCTGCGACAGACTGGCGACCAGTCCAGGCGTGTCCCCTGCCTTCGCCCATGATAAACGGGGTTAGGCTCCGGCAGCCTCGTGACCCCGAAAGGGATAAAGTGGTTCAGAAAATGAATGAATGCATGAAAAATTCATCTCTATATTCATGTCTATAGTTATCTCTATATTCTGCGCTGCTGCGAGACTACTGAACTATGCGCACCCCCACCCCCCGTGGAGTGCATTGAGCGCAAACTTAAATTGACCACTAGTCACGCGTGTGTGCAGCAGATCTTGGCTCACCCTGCCTCTGGTCCTCCATGGACACGCAGATGGTCTGTAGCAGGCTGCTGGTCAGCCTCTGTAGGGCCTGGTAGTTGTCTATGGTGAACAGGAAGCGCTGTGCAGGCCGGTTGGCGATGAACTGGAGCTCCTCCAGGTTAGCCTGTCCCACGCCGATGCCAAACACAATGACCCCCTGCTCCCGCAGCTGCTGAGCGGGTGCCTCCACATCATCGGATGATTCTCCGTCTGTGATCACCACGGCGATCTGAGGCACCCGCTGGCGGGCCCTACTTCCCGCCTCCTGAGTGAAAAACCGAGACAGCAGGAAGCTGATGGCCTTGCCTGTCTCCGTCTGTCCGGTTCTGTAGGGAAACCTCTCGATTGCAGCCAGAAGAGATGATGCGTCGGAGTGGTCCTTCAGCAAGAACTCCTGGTAGGGCTCATCACTGTACTGAGCCAAGCCGACCCGAACCTTGTCTGGGCCAATGTCCAGACCAGAGACCACTTTTCTAAGGAACAGCCTGACCTCCTCAAAGTTCTCAATGCCAATGCTGGAGGAACCATCCACCAGGAAGACGATGTCGGCCACAGTAGCCACAGCACATTCTGCAAAGAAGAACAGATAAGAGTCGGAACTCCAAGCAACAAGACGAAGTGATCGTCTCCCTGTGATGGTCCAGATCCTTATGGCTGAACTCCAGGTCCAAACTGAAAAAGCAGAATCTAAACGATTACAGATGTGATTAAAAAAAAAGCTGCATGGAAACAGTCCAAACTAAGGGGACTCATTCCTCTTAGTGACCACGAGCACACCAAACACTCACCACAGCCGCCTTCAGCCGATCAGGAAGCTAAAGCGTAATGAAAATCTTTAAGGAATGAGTGAAGCAGAAAACTGAAGGAATTCTGAGAGGATCTGCTTGTTTTTCTATAAAGAAGATGCTACACTTGGATTTCTTTATCTAAACTTAGAATGCGTCATGGCCCCTGTGATTTCAATCAGAGAAAAGCTGTGCCGTCATGCACCGTAAACAGCCTATAAACAGCCAAACAACTGGCATGTACCCACTGGGCACCTATGAGAGATCTAAATCATGGCTAGTGATTAAAGTGATTGATAAAGTGCCAATTTCTTGAGGAGGGTAGAGTCATTTAGATGGGGTAACTAAATAACCAAAAGAATCATTTAGGAGGTGCAATAGTTGTGGTCCGTGTGCTTTAGAGGCCATCCTTTAAACTTTTGATCTAGAACCCCAGATTCAGAAAGCTGCACACGGCAACATCTGTAAAGCTAAAGGACCATCTGATGATGTCTAAAACAGGATCGCTTAGATAAAAGTGACCGTTTAGAGTAGACTAGTTCTATTTTTTTTAGCAGAGGTTGTGAAGCCTGTTTCTGCTGTTATCTGCATTGTTATTCTAGGAGATTTATAGTAAGATATTTTTTAAAAAGCTCTAACAAACATCTGCAGTAAATCTAGATTAGATGAGTACAAGTAGATGTACAGGAGACCTCTTTACAGATATCTATGTACATCAGTTATTATAGACATCTTGTGCCTGGTGGGTAGGAGCTTCTGATGGTCCTGGTGAGACCTCACATCCACACTTCAGTGGAACAGCAAGTCTGTCGGTTTATTTCATCAGTTTTTTGTGCATCGATGTGGTCTTCAGATCATCAAAGAAAACTTCTCTTTCCTGAAAACCTGAAGGCTGGGAGTCCACCTGCTGTTGAGCAGAAACCTCCAGGTGACCTCCGTGGAGTTCAGCAGGACCCAGAGAAGTTACCTGGAGACAGCTGCCCTAGCTGCCGCTTGGCCTCCTCTGCAGTGGTGCACAGCGTCTGGACGATGCTCTGAGAAATGTCCTGCAGCGCGGAGAAGTCCGACACGCTGTAGACGTGCTGGCTGTTCGCGATCTCCTTCAGCTGGGTTTCGTCTGCATCCTTGATGCCGATGGCATACAGAATTATTCCCCGCTGCTTCAGCTCCTCCGCGTGGCTCTTCACCTCATCCTGAGATCTGCCGTCAGTTATCACCACAGCGATCTGTGGCACGCCGCTGCTGGCGCGGCTTCCTGCTGCTTCAACAAAGTGCTGCTTCAGCAGGAAGTCCAAGCCTTTCCCCGTCAGCGTCCCACCGCCCTTGTAGGGTAACTTGGTGATGTTCTGCAGAACGTCCCCCTTGTTCTGGAAGGATCTGAGCAGGAACTCCGTGCGCGGGTCGTTGCTGTACTGGACCAGGCCGATGCGTACGTGATCTGGACTAACATCAAAGCTGCTGACCAGCGTGGACAGAAAGCGACGGATCTGCTCAAAGTTGTCTGTACCGATGCTCCATGAGCCGTCCACCAAGAAGACGATGTCAGCCACCGTCTCCTGAGTGCAGACTGAGGAGGAGAGGAAGGTCATGGACATCCAGAGGAAACCCCACCACCATCTGAGCAGCTCCAGGCGTCACAAAGCAGGTGAGAACAGTGAGATGGAGGTGATGCTCGTGGAGGTGCAGGAAGGAGAAAGCAGCAGCGTGACACTGAAAGGCTAAGGAAGACCACGGCTAAAGGCCCCTGAGCGCCAACAAAGATCTGAAGAACGGTCCTCACATTTACAGAAGCCTTAGATCTTTGTTTAGAAGATTCAGAGCAGCTGATGAAACATCCAATCAGCATCTACACACATCTACACACCTGAGGAGATCCATGAAGGTATGGAGCCTCCGAAAACTGTGGGTGAAGAAGGTGATGGACAGGTCCATCACAGTGACACACACACACCCACCACACACACACACACACACACACACACACACACACACACACACCATACACACACACACACACACCATACACTGTCCTTGATCAACAGTCTTTGACATGAACTCAGGCCCATGGAGGCGGGGTCAAATCAAGGCATCTGAAAATGTGAAGGTCTACTTCTTAATAAAGAGGGAACTCAGTGACCTCATGGAAGAGTGTGCGTCTTAAGACTGTAAGGTCAAGAGTTAAAACTTTTGATGGAGTTCACCAAAACACAGAGACCATGTTACTCAACGTTAAAGGGTTGGATCCGGGGCTTAAACCACCAAATGGTTCCTAAGTCGGCTACAGCTCACTACCCCCCCTCCTCCAAGGGGAGAGGTCAATATGGAGAACAAACTTCCCACACCCAGATGTTTGACAGCTGATGGGATTTTAATACCGACTGTGGAAGAACACACACACACACACACACACACACACACACACACCATACACACACACACACACACACACCATACACCATACACACACACACACACACACCATACATACACACCCACACAGACCATACACACCATAAACATACACACACCATACACACACACACCATACACACACACCCACACAGACCATACACACCATACACACACACACACACCATACACACACACACACTATACACACACCATACACACACACACCATACACACACACACACACCATACATACACACCCACAGACCATACACACCATACACACACACACACCATACACACACACCATACACACACACACCATACACACCCACACAGACCATACACACCATACACACACACACACACAGACCATACACACCATACACACACACACACACCACACACACACACATCATACACACACACCACACACACACACACCACACACACACACCATACACACACACACCATACACACACACACACTATACACACACACACACTATACACACACCATACACACACACACCATACACACACACACACACCATACACACACACCACACACACACACACACACACACACACACACACACCATACACACACACACACACACACCACACACACACCATACACACACACACACACACACCACACACACACCATACACACACACACACACACCATACACACACACCCACACAGACCATACACACCATACACACACACACACACCATACACACACACACCATACACACACACCCACACAGACCATACACACCATACACACACACACCATACACACACACACACCATACACACACCATACACACACACACCATACACACACACACACACCATACACACACACACCATACACACACCATACACACACACACCATACATACACACCCACACAGACCATACACACCATACACACACACACACACACCATACACACACACCATACACACACACCATACACACACACACCATACACACACACCCACACAGACCATACACACCATACACACACACACACACCATACACACACACCACACACACACACACCACACACACACACCATACACACACACACCATACACACACACACCATACACACACACACACTATACACACACCATACACACACACACCATACACACACACACACACCATACACACACACACACCATACACACACACACACACCATACATACACACCCACACAGACCATACACACCATACACACACACACACACCATACACACACACACCATACACACACACCATACACACCCACACAGACCATACACACCATACACACACACACACACCATACACACACACACACACCATACACACACACACCATACACACACACCATACACACCCACACAGACCATACACACCATACACACACACACACACCATACACACACACCCACACAGACCATACACACCATACACACACACACACACACCATACACACCCACACAGACCATACACACCATACACACACACACACACCATACACACACACACCATACACACACACACCATACACACACACCCACACAGACCATACACACACACCCACACAGACCATACACACACACCCACACAGACCATACACACACACCCACACAGACCATACACACCATACACACACACACACACCATACACACACACACCATACACACACACCCACACAGACCATACACACCATACACACACACACCATACACACACACACACCATACATACACACACACTATACACACACCATACACACACACACCATACACACACACACACACCATACATACACACACACTATACACACACCATACACACACACACCATACACACACACACACACCATACACACACACTATACACACACACACACACACACCATACACACACACACCATACACACACACCCACACAGACCATACACACCATACACACACACACCATACACCCACACACACCCACACAGACCATACACACCATACACACACACACATCATACACACACACACACACCATACATACACACACAACATACATACACACACACTATACACACACCATACACACACACTCACACAGACCATACACACACATCATACACACACACCATACACACACACACCATACACACACGCACACACCATACACACACACACCATACACACACACTCACACAGACCATACACACACATCATACACACACACCATACACACACACACCATACACACACGCACACACCATACACACACACCACACACACCATACACACACCATACACACACACCACACACACACACATCATACACACACACCACACACACACACACCACACACACACACCACACACACACACACATCATACACACACACCACACACACACACACCACACACACACAGACCTGGACCAGACCTACCAGAGTGGAATGATCTTTACTAATTTACTGAATCTGATAACATTAAGAATCTGAGCCATGGTGACAGTAATGTGCTGTAACTCTGAATCAGGTCTGGAAGTGAAAACTGGATCTGTTCAGGTTGATCTAAGATCTTGATCATTTGGAGTGGTTGCCATGGAAACCTTCAGGACACAGATCTTCTCTGCCTGAAGTTCAGTCATGTGAAAACATTTGTGCTCCCCTTGTTTTCACAAAACCATCTCTAAGCTTCAGAGCTTCATTAGAACCAGATTCTAACTGGATCTGCGCAGCTCACCCAGTTCGAGCTCCAGGACTGTGATTCAGCCAAGACCCTGAACATCAACCCTCCACCACCGTGCTCTCAGCTGTGTCTTTACCCTGCAGCTGTCCTTGATCAACAGTCTTTGACATGAACTCAGGCCCATGGAGGCGGGGTCAAATCAAGGCATCTGAAAATGTGAAGGTCTACTTCTTAATAAAGAGGGAACTCAGTGACCTCATGGAAGAGTGTGCGTCTTAAGACTGTAAGGTCAAGAGTTAAAACTTTTGATGGAGTTCACCAAAACACAGAGACCATGTTACTCAACGTTAAAGGGTTGGATCCGGGGCTTAAACCACCAAATGGTTCCTAAGTCGGCTACAGCTCACTACCCCCCCTCCTCCAAGGGGAGAGGTCAATATGGAGAACAAACTTCCCACACCCAGATGTTTGACAGCTGATGGGATTTTAATATTCAGATGGTTTTAAATCCTGTAAATGCAACAACAGGAGAACAAACTGACATGACTGAACCAAGTGCTGCAAGAGTTCCTTCATGCAAACCATTGTTATTGCATGTTTGTGGTGATGTGACGTGGAAGCCTGTGCACGTGTGCAGCCATTCTCTCCATGCTGATGTGCAGGACAGAGTACAACCTTACTCACCTGTGTTCTGAGCTGCATTTCCATGGAGACACACCACCAACAAGAGGCAGAGCAGCAGCCTTCCCACCATCCTGGACCGTCAGATGCTCCTACTGCCACACAAAGATGGAGAGACGGAAATGAGACGGTCCGTGCAGCGGCTGAGCTCGGCATCAGCAGACATTTTCACGAGAAGGATCCTAATGTCAGCTGCACACATTTGAAGACATGAAAGGGGAACACGCCCACCCCAGCTCTGTCTTTGATTTAGGATCTCTCTGAAGACTGAAAGCAGTTTCAGACACAGAAATGCACAGAAATGATCATCTGACACTGGAAAAACAAGACAGGAAACACTGACATGAAAACAAAGCATTCTGGCTTCTGAGGACATGAAAACTGAAACACTGGTCCTCAGCGAGCATTAAAACGAAACAACACAAGCTCAGATCAACGTCAAATTTGACACCACGGCTTTATTTATTAAAGGAACATGAAGGGAGATGGAAGAGCTGGCAGTGTTCATACGAGTAAACTCCACATGCATAAGAAGGCAAGACCAAGAACTTCAATACACCAGAAGAAAAGAAACTGGGGCAAAGACAAGGGCACAACTTGAACTGTGGGGGTGTCCGGAGCAACGTGCTGGTATTTCCTCACCCCTTTTGTTCCTGCTGTGCAGAGACACTGCAGTTTTTAGGAATCTCTCAGAATGCAGCGCAAACCCAACCTAACCGTAAAGCTTTAGCAACTTTTCTGAAATATGAACTGTGATGAGGCTTGTTTGAAGAGCCTCAATACCAACGCAGGAACCTGCATTGACTGATGGTGTGGATGTTCACACGTTTACACCTTAATACAGTTTATGCATTTTTTAACCCCTGCATGCTGATACTGCTGAGAGCCTGGGCTCTAATGACCTCCAGAAACCATCAGAGGTGAGGGTCCCAAGCAGGTCCCCAGCTTGCTTTATTCTTGTTGGATTCTTGCTGAAATTTCATTGGATTCTTGATGAATTTTTGTTGAATTTGTCGGATTCTTGTTGGATTCTTGCTGGATTCTTGTTGGATTCTTGCTGAATTCTTGTTGAGTTTTTGTTGAATTTTTGTTGAATTTTTGTTGGATTTTTGCTGGATCCTTGGTGGATTCTTTTTGGATTCTTGCTGGATTCTTGTCGGATTCTTGCTGGATTCTTGCTGGATTCTTGTTGGATTCTTGCTGAATTCTTGTTGAGTTTTTGTTGAATTTTTGTTGAATTTTTGTTGGATTTTTGCTGGATCCTTGGTGGATTCTTTTTGGATTCTTGCTGAATTCTTGTCGGATTCTTGCTGGATTCTTGCTGGATTCTTGCTGAATTCTTGTTGAGTTTTTGTTGAATTTTTGTTGAATTTTTGATGAATTTTGTTGAATTTTTGTTGGATTTTTGCTGGATCCTTGGTGGATTCTTTTTGGATTCTTGCTGGATTCTTGTTGAGTTTTTGTTGGATTCTTGTTGGAATTTTGCTGGATTCTTGTTGGATTCTTGCTTGATTCTTGTTGAGTTTTTGTTGAATTTTTGTTGGATTTTTGTTGGATTTTTGTTGGATTTTTGTTGGATTTTTGCTGGATCCTTGGTGGATTCTTTTTGGATTGTTGCTGGATTCTTGACGGATTCTTGTCGGATTCTTGTCGGATTCTTGCTGGATTCTTGCTGAATTCTTGTTGAGTTTTTGTTGAATTTTTGTTAAATTTTTGATGAATTTTGTTGAATTTTTGTTGGATTTTTGCTGGATCCTTGGTGGATTCTTTTTGGATTCTTGCTGGATTCTTGTCGGATTCTTGTCGGATTCTTGCTGGATTCTTGCTGAATTCTTGTTGAGTTTTTGTTGAATTTTTGTTGAATTTTTGATGAATTTTGTTGAATTTTTGTTGGATTTTTGCTGGATCCTTGGTGGATTCTTTTTGGATTCTTGCTGGATTCTTGTTGAGTTTTTGTTGGATTCTTGTTGGAATTTTGCTGGATTCTTGTTGGATTCTTTCTTGATTCTTGTTGAGTTTTTGTTGAATTTTTGTTGAATTTTTGTTGGATTTTTGCTGGATTCTTGTTGGATTCTTGCTGGATTCTTGTTGAGTTTTTGTTGAATTTTTGTTGAATTTTTGTTGGATTTTTGTTGGATTTTTGCTGGATTCTTGTCGGATTCTTGCTGGATTCTTGCTGAATTCTTGTTGAGTTTTTGTTGAATTTTTGTTGAATTTTTGATGAATTTTGTTGAATTTTTGTTGGATTTTTGCTGGATCCTTGGTGGATTCTTTTTGGATTCTTGCTGGATTCTTGTTGAGTTTTTGTTGGATTCTTGTTGGAATTTTGCTGGATTCTTGTTGGATTCTTGCTTGATTCTTGTTGAGTTTTTGTTGAATTTTTGTTGAATTTTTGTTGGATTTTTGCTGGATTCTTGTTGGATTCTTGCTGGATTCTTGTTGAGTTTTTGTTGAATTTTTGTTGAATTTTTGTTGGATTTTTGTTGGATTTTTGCTGGATTCTTGTTGGATTCTTGCTTGATTCTTGTTGAGTTTTTGTTGAGTTTTTGTTGGATTTTTGTTGGATTTTTGCTGGATTCTTGTTGGATTCTTGCTGAATTCTTGTTGAGTTTTTGTTGAATTTTTGTTGGATTTTTGTTGGATTTTTGCTGGATTCTTGTTGGATTCTTGCTGAATTCTTGTTGAGTTTTTGTTGAATTTTTGTTGGATTTTTGTTGGATTTTTGCTGGATTCTTGTTGGATTCTTGCTGGATTCTTGGTGTTTGTTTGCTGACAGTTTAACTACTTAAGGGGGGTCTGGCAGCATTCCTGGTCATGTCTCCTCAGAGTACTATGAGGAACCAAACCGCCTCGTCAATCATGGAGAGGATGATTGTGTTTCAAGAGAGGATGAACCACAGCACATGGAAACCATTAACCAGAACCAGTATAGGAGCCTGAGCAGAACCTCGTGCTGCTTCTGTCAGAACTCTACTGTCATGGAGAGCTTTTACTGTACATGGATCACAGAGCAAACGCTGCAGCTTCAGCTTTGGGACCTCGTGACCCACTGACTCCGTCCTGAGAGGTTTCTGCTTCAGGAGCTGTTTCTGGCCTGGCCCACCACGTTTAGGTCCAAAAACAGCTCCTGAAGCAGCAGGTGAGAAACGTTCTGTCCAGCAACAGGGATCCTCTTCAGCAGAACTCCGTCTAGTTCTGACAGAGTTCATGAACAGACATGTTCTCAGTCTGAACCTCTGAATCTTTGTCTGCTGGAAAATCAGGATAATGAGTACCATGGCGCCCGCTTAAAGAGACATGTTCATGATGGAAAACGTCTGTGAAGATCAGACAGTTTCTAGTTTCCACGGTTGGGTGGGATGAAATTATTTTTCAGGTGAAATTCCTGACCGGCAGACAAGACATCCATGAATTCCTGAATCTGTTTATCCCTCATGAGGGGGTCACTGGGCTGCTGGAGCCTAACCCAGTTATTATTGGGCAGAGGCAGGGAACACCCTGGACAGGTCGCCTGTCTGTCACAGCCCCCCCCCCCATACACACAAGATTTTGATTATTTACATTGAAAAAGGCGTGCTGTCCTCTTCCATGCTCCAGGATTCGGCTTCCATCGTCACTATGTCTGTCATATTGTGATGTGTTCACTGACCATCTGGAATGGAAGTTGTCAGTGAACGCACCATCAGAAGCTACTGTTCATGTTTTAAACATAAGAGACGAAGCGACAGAAAAGTCTGAGCGCAAGGATGCTGGCAGCTAACCTGCCTCGACCTTCCTGGCTCTTCTCTCATTTCATATTCTTTAATGCCAATGAGTTCTTCTGAGCTCTGAGGGCATCAGCCACATCTGGATCTTCTTTCTGCCAAATGTTGCCCCTTCCTCCATCTGCTGACCACATCGGGGCAGATGGAACTAAAAGTTATGAGAAACCCTTTAGTGGTGCCATCTCAGCCTCCAGATGGCGGAGCTGTCATTCCACTGCCTCCTTAAGCATCTCCACGCCATCATCTCTGAACTTCAGAGAACAAAAGAGGAATGTAGAACGCCTCTCCTCAGAGGAACCTTCAGCCCAGCGCAGAAGCTGTTTGTTCCAGGATCAACTCTAAAGCAAAAATCTGGAGGAGGACTGAAGATATTTGGATGAAAGAATGAGAGGAGTGAGCTGCAGGGGGTGTGTGTGTGTGTGTGTGTGTGTGTGTGTGTGTGTGTGTGTGTGTGTGCAGCTGAAGCAGACACCGCTGAAGCTGCAGTGTCTGCTCTAATGCCTGACCTGGTTTCTGACCCCCAAAAAAGGGGCAGCAAGAACCAGTAGAAAACTCTGAAGCTTCAGTCAGTACGGAAGGGAGGAATCCAGCAGAGAAGTTTGGAAGATTGGACTTGTTTCCTGTAAATAACGGAGCCAGGCGTGCCCCCCCCACTTGTTTAGGTCTGCTTTGAATCGCCTGCCAGAGAAAGGGGGGGCCGTAATGGGTTGCATGTGAAGGTAATCATGGTGGGCCTCCTGCTCTCAGAGGGTCTCTCCATTGTTTACTCTGCTTGGCTGCTCTGGTTCTGCCAAAATAAAGTCAGAACTTGAGTGGCCCGCTCCGCTTCAGGCGTTGATGTGAAGGAATGAGGGGCCTCAGTGTTGGACGAGCCCACCACTCAGAGAGCCAGTTCTGCTGGATGTCTAAAGCTCCTCATGGAACATGAAGAACATCTGAGCTCATCAGGAGGCTGGCTTCATCTGAGAGGAGCTGCAAGCAGAACCAGCAGAGGTTCTACAGCTGACCCGCTTGGTCCGCTTGAATCCCCCCCCCCCCGGATACCTGGCATCAATCAACTCTCAAAGGGGAGGGGCTCAGACTCCTGCGTTACAGGGATTACATACAGCTGCAGAGATCTGGACTGCGTCACCGTTACAGAGCGTCTTTAACAAGAATAAAGCTAATAAACATGAGCAAACAAAACCACGGTCGCAGCTGCTCCTCACAAAAGACCTCCCATTGGACCAGACCCGGTCCAGGCACGGCGGATCAGGCATGGGCCTCTTTTACATCTGGACGACACATGTTCTCACAGAACTGTGTTTGTATGACGGACCGGGCCTACGAGCTGAAGACGTTCTTGCTCTGCTGTCTCAGTCCATCATCCCTGTGTTTGTCCCGCGTCCTAAACAGAAGTCCGGACTGAACCTCGTTTTGTAGAACAGATTCAGGGATGGATTTCCTCGTGGATCCAGCTGTCAGATTCCTCTGGAGGAATTGACTATTTGCTTCAGTTCAGCAGGCGGAAAAATGTTAACTCTGATGGTTTTAATGTTGGAGCCGATGGTTCTGATGGTTCAGGGTAACCCAATGACTCAGAGATGCTGCGTGACGCGTTTCCTCAGTCTGTCTGCTTCCTGTCTCCTCATGTGATGTCATACCTGCATCTATGCACTTGTTTCCTTGGTCTTGTTGAAGTTAGGGTTAGGGTTCGTCCTGACATTTCTGTGCTCAGCGCTTACAGATATTAACCACAGAGCTGGAAACAGCAGAACCCCTGCAGCTCCAAAGCTCTGTTTTGCTGGAAGAATCAACCACATCATGGTTCTGTGTAAGACTTGGGGTCTCCATCTCACAATGAAACCCATTTCTGCAGAGACATTCAGAAAACCACAAACACGAGTCACTGAGCCAGATGTTTCTGAGCAGATCAGAGCCGTCATGAACCAGCAGGGAACGCCAGGGTTCTGCATGGTCTGACAGACGTGATGGTTGAGGGTTCATGACATTCGTGCAGTCTCAGATGTTTTGAAGTTTGCTGATTAAAAGGCTGTTGATGATTGCCGCGGACTTCCCCCATCCGTTAACGCGTTTGTGATCAGAGCACGCCCAGTAATGCCAGACGCGAAGACTAACTCTACACGCCTTTCCTGCATAATGTAAAGCTGCTGTCAAGCATTGGGACGAGGCCCCCGCAGTGCGGGAACTCCCCCTCATAGATGTTTGAGCTCTGTGTCATCAGAAAGCACAGAACAACTCAAGGACTCAAACGAGCAGCAGCAGACCGCCAGGTGTTTCACTGCAACACCAGAACTACATGAATGTTTCTGTCCGAGTCCAAAGCAAACATCCACATCTCCAGTGTCATGTGGATGTGCTGGTTGCTATGACGACATCTGTGTAAGCTCTAACGAAAGGATGTAGCATTTTCACTGTGCCATGGTTATACTTTTTTTTAAAAATAAAAGGCTTTGGTATTGCTGGGGGGCACCGATGTGTCAGACAGGTTTTGCAGAAGGAGCTCCGACTGTAAACAGCATTTCTTTGCAGAGACTTTGGTCTGTAACAAAGGTCAGAGGTCATGCATGCATTGGCACACCTTTCGTCGCGGTGTGACCTTTTGACCTTTCCTTGAAGTGTTAAAGGAATGGTCCATGACTGCAGATCTGCCCCCCCCCCCTTACCAGCCTTCTCGAGATCTTCAAATGCTGATGCTGCGGGTTTCAGGCTGCAGGCAGCAGCGGCAGAAAAGCTTCAGCGTTGAAGTTCTCACAAAGAGATCATTGAGATGAGAATGTTTGATAAAAGCCTGTGGTAAAAACAGAAGATGTCTCAGCAAACGCTGACAGACTGAAGAGCAGACTTATCAAAAGCAGAAATGTGGGTCATTTAAAGGGTCAGACATTCTAAAGGTAACCAAAGATGGGATGTTAGTTTGGATGAGTCGTCCCGCCTCTTCAGCCTCTTCTTCATACCAACAGAAACGTTCCATCTGTTGAGCTGCATTCACACCCATTCATGAAGCAAATTTGCGTCAGCAGCCTCTCCTTCGCCACGCGGCGAGTTATCTGCTCGTCACATGTCCAAAGATGTTCCTTAAGCTCATCGCCCCGGCCACGTGTGGGAGGAGCTACCAGCTGATGCTTTTAGCCTAATGGCCGCATGAAGTGGTGTCTGTGTTTATCTCATCTGCAATGCATTGAAGACACGGATGATGTTTCCAGATCTGGTTTGTTTTGAAAGAGCTCTGCAGAAACATCACTGATCACGACCGCCATCACCCAACAGTAGCCAGGACGGGCTCTGGAAACCCCGCTGCCCCAAAATGAATCCAGCAGGCTAAGAAAATGAATGGAAGTTCAGGAGAACTAAGGATCAATCCACCAGTTTGGATGTGTTCACTGTAAACGCCACATGCCCAAAGTTGAGTCCCTGTTTGGTTGATGCGACATGGCGACCCCCCCAAAGTTTAAAGTATTAACTCTGGCCCGCCGCTCAAATCGCACCACAGGATTTCAGATTGCGTCTGTACCATCGACTTAACAAGGAAACTGTCCACATCTGCCGCGCAAATCACTCTGTGTGAACGCAGCTTTAGAACGTGAGGGAAAACAAACACAGACGGACAAGGAAAAACCAAAGGATGGAAAAGAGAATAATGAAGCTTCCAGACCAAATGCATGATATCTGGATTTAGTTTGTCTCCTTTGGATGCTTTTCTACGGTGGCCAAGAGGTGCAATACACGTTTACATTAAGATACAACACACCAGCGGGACACGAAACAACGTACACAGTTTGAAACACAACAGCAAAAAGACGGCTTCTAATGGAAGACGGCCTGAATCCCAGAAGGGACATCAAATAAAAACTAATCGTGTAGGATTTATTTATTACTCTTTATGTGATGTGGACATTATAAATATGCAAATAAATGTATTACTACAATAAGAATTGAAACAGTTTGCTGTAAGTTCTGGAGCAGATGAAGAAGAGGAGGGCAGAGTTCAGGAAACCTCTGCATTTCTGCACACAAACCAAAGTGTTTGAGGTGAGCAGGCAGGTGTGCTCAGGTGAGTCTGTACTGGAAGCAACCGTCATCTTACTGAATGTTGAAAGAGGAGGAGCTCAAGAAGCTCCACCCCCTTGAAGACCTGATACCAGACACCCGGAAACAGAACCGAAGATCTACCATAACAGCCCCCTCCACCAGAGAGCAAAAGCCTCAGCCGTGGAAGAGACCCCCCTCCCACCACCACAAGGTTTTTATTAGTTTTCATTGAAGGTCTTTAAACCACTTCCTGTTTTCTGATCTTTTGGGTTCCCGGTTGTTTTCTTGTCATCTGCATCCTCACGTTTGAGATCTAATCATTCCCGTCAGCCTCAGTCTGGATCAGAGAACTGTAAAGTCATCTGGACCCAAACATCTGGAAGCTCCTGCTGTGAGAAGACATAATGTTGTGTGTCGGCGACCTCGTCGTCTGCATCTCAGAGACGCCTGGACGAACGAGCTGCTGCTGCCCTGGTTTTACTGTGATAAGGAGGGAGGAACCCTCTTTAGTCTGTTTAGTCTGGACTCTGATCCCTGAAGATATGTCATTCACTAAAGGAATGGAATCACCGCGACATCCTGCTGTGACCTAAATCCATACCTCCAATCGAACGTCACGGAGGGGGAATCAATGGTCCGTTCATGAAAACAGAGCAACAGGCATCTGCTGCAGGGTGTGAAAGAAAAACCCACGTCCCCATCAGGAGCAAAAGAAGCATCAGAATATTTGATGGTCCAAGTCTGCATCTAAAGACCTAATCGACTCCTGATTTAAAGACCAGCAGTATCTGACTCTGTGAGGTGAAAACATGCAAAGGCATTGAAAAACTGGGCCAAGTGGATCCACAACAAGACTTACGTTTAAAAGAAAGTCTTTTGGTAAGACCAGGAATCAGAGCTAAAACTGAACAAGAATCCCCTTCAGGAACCAAAGCGGGTCATGTTTGTCAGCCTGGTCCTGAAGAACCAACCAAGAACCACCAGAGTTGTAGAGAAGGATTGAAAATGGCTGATGGAGATCCCTCTAAACTTTAGATCTGACGAACAGCTGATGAAGTTGGGTTCCAGAATGGTGAACAGCGTGTACTTGTACAGCATTTTTCTACCTTTCTTGAAGAGAACATTAATTTCAACTCCAGAAGAAGGTTTTGTTTGTCGTTTTCAGAGGAACTTCTTCAGTTTCTAAGGAAGCTTTCGCTTCTCACCCAGAAGTCCTCCTTCTGCTCCCCGACTGGGAGCTGACAAACCTGCAGGATGAGTCAATCCACCTTCAGCTTTCGGCTCTTAGGGTTTGTTACCATCCATGAGCAGAAACGTCTGCTGTGAACATTTGAAGGACGCAGAGCAGACTGTGGAATAAACAGGAAACATTCTTCAGAGATGAAGATTCTGAAGAGTAGCGTCCGTGTGATGTGTGATGGAGATCCTGTTTACGTAAATGAGGCCCAACATCTGTGTGCAGCAGCAGCCCCCCCCCACAGCCCAAAGTGGTGCAAAGACGCGCTAACATGGAACAGGACTGGGAAGCTGAAACCCTGTTCTGAAGCTGCTGGACTCTGAGGACATCTGGGATAAATCTGAGAAACAAGTACTCCTCTGCCCATAATGTCACGCCTACCCCCACCAAAGGTTATTAAAGATGTCCCCTTTGAAGCTGGTTTAAGGTCAGCCCCCCCAGGTAACCCCTGGGGAGGAGGTGATAAGTTTGCTTCACTCCAGTGGAAACAATCCAACTTCCCAGCAGAAACATACTGCCTGTTTCCAAACTGGATCCTTCCTGGTACCCATGACATCTGGGGGGGAGGGAGACGACATTCTATTCAAATTCTAGGTCCACATTGGTCTTAAAAGAGGGTGTGACCTTTGACTGACAGGTAATCATTGAGCTGTCAGTTCTACTGGACGTATCCTGTATGTTCATCCATTTTCAAGAAGGTCGGGGTTTGACAACTTCACATTTGACGTGAACTCTCGGGTCACATGACCCCTGCGTTCATCCATCTGTGGTTCAGATTTTTACAGAGGAAACAGGAGTCTTTTGATGAGAACTAAAGCTAAGAAAAAAACAAACCTCGATTTGTGCTTTAAACTTTACTAAATGCCAAGATGTCGTACGTCTGTTGTTCTCTGGAACCCGACAGACGTTAGCTCAGAATATCAGCAAGCCCTCCTTCCCTCCTTGCTTCCTCAAGGATTTTAGGAAGAATATCAAGCGGCTGCTGCAGAACATTGTGGGGAAGGACCTGCTCTCTCATCTAATCATCAATCTCCAGGCTCATGATTGGACATTTCCAAAGTACAAACAAAGCTCATACAGAGAAGGGACATGATGTAAACATTGAATGGAAACAACCCTAACCCGTCCAGCTCCTTTTTCCTGAAGTCTGCATCGATAAGCAGAAACCATCTGCAGCTTCAGAACCACAGAGGAAGCTCCTCCAAGAAGAACTGCAGTGAAGAACAGTTTCTAAAGCAGATCAATGTGTTTTTGCTACCAAACTGTTAATCAACCTTTAGATCCTTCGTCAGCTTGATCAACGTTTGTTCCAAAGCTTCAGATCAACAACACCTGATTACACTTAATACCAAAGACTGCTAAATGACCTCGTAACGCTTTGATCATTTATGTTATCAACGTGGATCCACTGAAAGCTGGTTTATTATGTAAACGGTCAAACTGGTGACCTGGTGAACTAACCAGACTCCAAATAAGAACCAGCTTTCTTTATCCTCTGACTGAACATCTAACTTTACTAGCCAAATTCCTCTGAGTAAAACATCTTCAAATATGTGATTGCCTTATTCAGGGGAGTTTTTAGGGTGGGGTTGTTTTTTTCACACACCCCCCCACCACCACCAATGCTGATGGAGGTCTGCCACACTGTCCGCCTCCAACGATAAAAACTGAAAATGATGTGGTTTCTATTGCAACTTAAAATTGTTGCTGCAGATTAAAAACTCATAAAAACTAGAAGGGGTGGGGGGTAATCAGCCCTCAGGGAGGGGTGTGGGGAGCTGAATGAAGAAAAGCATTGTACAGATTCTGTAATTTGGGAATATAGAAAACAGATGAAATTAAACAGCCAGGATGCAGCCAGGATGCAGCCAGGATGCAGCCAGGATGCAGCCCGGATGCAGCCCGGATGCAGCCAGGATGCAGCCCGGATGCAGCCAGGATGCAGCCAGGATGCAGCCAGGATGCAGCCCGGATGCAGCCCGGATGCAGCCAGGATGCAGCCCGGATGCAGCCAGGATGCAGCCAGGATGCAGCCAGGATGCAGCCCGGATGCAGCCAGGATGCAGCCCGGATGCAGCCAGGATGCAGACAGGATGCAGCCAGGATGCATCCAGGATGCAGCCAGGATGCAGCCAGGATGCATCCAGGATGCATCCAGGATGCAGACAGGATGCAGCCAGGATGCAGCCAGGATGCATCCAGGATGCATCCAGGATGCAGACAGGATGCAGCCAGGATGCAGCCAGGATGCAGCCAGGATGCAGCCAGGATGCAGCCAGGATGCAGCCAGGATGCAGCCAGGATGCAGCCAGGATGCAGCCTCCGTCCACCTTCAGAACTGCTGCTTTTTACCCATTTAAGCTGCTAGGAAGCTACAAGAACATTTTAATAGCAGTTTTTAAAGTTAAGATTTTGTTTGCAAATTATTTCCAAGAAGCTGCATCTTTGAATGCTTGGACTCTGCTGCAGGACTCTGTTCTTCTGCAGCGTTCTGTGGCCACAGAACATTCATTTAAAAAGTAAAGACAGGTAGGCTGGTTCAGTCCTTCGATAACATGTTTCATTGCTGAATTTTGAACTGAACGCTGACTCCACTTTGTGAAACAACAGTTTCTAGGAGAAGCATGCACAGGCATGAAAACATCTCTGGTGTTTTGGGTGAAAACCATCGTTCTGTTTTACTGAGATCAAATCCAAGCTGAGAAACCTGCTGAAATAAGAGGTTTCCATGAACTGATTCCATCTCTGCAGACGTTGAACTTTGTCAGGAATATTTCTGTTGATATAAAGAACTGAAACAGAGCAGCAGCTGCTTCCTGTCAAACTGATCCTGAGACTGGAGTCCTGGCGCGCCCTCAGGTTTTTGACAGACTCTTACCTCCAGCTTCCAGATCATCAACCATAGAAATCAAAGTTGCTTCTGCAGATTTGATGGACTTTGAAACGATTAAACTGAGTGTCTCTCTGATCAACGCAAAAATCTAAAGACTGGACAGAAACAAAGCAAAGACCTAAAGCTGCAGAAAGGAGGAGCAGAGAAGGAGGCTCCTTCATGGAGGATGTGAAGACAAACCTGCAGCTCCGGTGAACAGCAGACCTTCAGGCAGCTTCACTGTGGAGACTCAGACGTGCCGCTCTGCGTCCGCTCCTCTGCACAGCAGACCATCGAGTCCAGCGCAGCCAGACGCAGGCGTGTTCCTGTAGGAAAGCCCTCCCAGGCCTTCCCCCTCCCTCTGCAGGTCATCAGTCAGACGTCAGGACGGACCACCTCCATCCTGACACAGTTCTGCATTTGCTCCTTTACAAATGTACCACTTCATCTGTTAAATCACATGTTTTACTTATTAAATCTAGAAACAGCCTAGAGGCACATGCTACCATGGCAACCGTGGCATCAGTGATGTCAACCAACAGGCGATGCAGCATTCAAACACAGAGATGACTTAACAGGAAGTCCTCTTCCCAGAGGAGAACCGGTTATGATTAAAATGATAAGTCTTTACGCTCCAGATCACATGACCCTCCATGTGGACTGTGATTGGTTTGAGCTAATTTCAGGAAAGACCTGCATGTGAAGAAACTTCAATGCTGAGAGCTGCAAACACGTGGACAGAAAGGCTTTCAGTGCCAACAAACCATCAGAACCAAACATTTATTGTGCTAAAATTCACAGACAAGGAGGTTTTCCTACAATAAGATGCTCAAGTTTTCTGTTTTTATCTCATAAAGAAAGAAATTCACCAAACAAATTCATTCTTTTAAAAGAAAAAAGTGAATTACAAACTTTTCATAAATTGCTTTTTCTTATGATACAGAAAGAGAAATAATAAATAAACTTTCTGTTTTGTTTAGTTATTGAAGTTTCCAGATACGAAGAGGCGGAGTCAAAGCCAGAACCGCCCACTTTACAAAGACTGTTGTCAGAAAAAGGTCTGAAAGCTGAGCCTCAGGCCAGCAGCTGAAATCTGACCTCTGTAAAGAGCTTCACGATGCCTGAAGGACCCTCACCATCTTCATCATGAATACTTGCTAACCCACAGTCTGAAGACCTCCTTAAAATAGTCTTTGATACTCCCCCCACGGGTTGGGAGGGCTTCCTGTTTGGGGGCACTTAATCTTATCTGCTGATTGCGTGGGGCTCCTAATCAAGACGCTGCAGTTTCAAGGCAAGTTTATAGCACATTTCATGTACAAAGACAATTCAAAGAGCTTTACAAAAAAAAACTATCAAAAGAAATAACCAAGGAGTGATCGTTACAATAAGATTTAAAGAAAGTTAAGAAGAAGTGAATTAAAAACAAGCAGAGATAAACAGAACAGATGTAAACTTTTGAATCCAAATGAATCAAATGTACAGCTGGGTCTCTAACCTGGATTTAAATACACAGTGTTTCAGCTGATCTAAGGCTTTCTGTTCCAGATCTGTGGAGCATAGAAGCTGAATGCAGAGGAACACGAAGCCTCATCCACTCCAAGGGTTTGGCATCAGCTCTGCTCATCAAACGATACCGTTCCAAAGAGATTTCAACTTAGAGCACCAAGAGTGCGAGTAAAACCTGCCAAGAACCGAGCCCTGAGGAACGCCACAGGAGATGAACGGTGCAGCTGTTCCCGGAAACAAGGCGGAGTTAAGGCCTTAAGCACATGCAACTTTACGGAGGTTAACCACCTACAGCCACTTCAAGGGACGCCATGAAAATGAAACATACCATTGTCATGAGTGTGGTAAGTTTATGGAAAACAAATATCAGCTAAATAACCAACGAAGAGCTATACCCGAAAAATGAGCAACAAGACAACTTGTGAAGTACTAGATGTTGACAAAAAACTACGAGTACAAGTATGGAAGCCTAAGCTACTAAACCTTTCACTGCATTCATGAAGGACGACTTGTCCAGGAAACTAACGACCATCCAGTCTTGACTTTAAGACCAGGAGCCTGAGAACAACACCAGTAGGACCAATAAATGGCAAAGTTCTAGAGAAAAGGGCTGTGGAGTCTCTCAGACACGATCAAATTCAAGAGGAGGTCTTCTGCGAAGAAGGAAAGCAGAGGATGCAAAACAAAAGTGATGGTGAGAAACTAAGACCCAACTAAAAATAAAAAACCCATGATTTCTCCACTGCAGGCGTACAGGAAATGGAGAGTTTATGTCCTAATGCAGAAGACGTTCATAAAGAAGAATCCACTGCAAAAACGAAAGGAGCTGATGAACTGAAGGGGAACTCCAGGAAAGGAAAAATCTGCTTGAAAGTGGAGGGGCTGAAGAAAGAGGTTTCTAGATTTAGTGAAAACAAAAATAAAGGGGGGGGTGGTTGTACTATGCAAAAGATTCCTGAAGAACTCTATGGAACCGAAGCTGCAAGAGGAGGAACAGCAAACGGAGGACGGAATGACGGGAAAAGCTCAAGGAAAAGGAAAACCACAGAGAAATGTTGAAGAGAAATGAAGATGAGAGAATGGAAGTCATTACAACACCCTCCAGAAACATTCCTGGAAACTGCAGCAGGAACGACGAAGAATTCCTGACTGATGGAGCCCGAACTGAAAAAAGGAATCAGTCCCACTTTATTTGTAGAGTTTTTCATAAAGTTAAAAAGTTGAAAGCGTCTTTTACTTTTACACTTTTGCTTGTTTGTTTCTTTTGAAAATAAATTTGCAATATAAAGAAAGAAAATGGAACGTACCATTGTTGTGTGTGTATCATGAAGCATTCATAGGGACAATAGAAGTTCCACACACTTATGGCGTACGGCCCGGTGATGCTGTGGTACAGTGTCCTTACGCCACACTCTAGTCATTAGTAACGTGTGAGTACAGCTCTTTACTGACGCACACAAATGCTGCACGTATGGGGTGTGCACGTGATGGGTAAATGTCTGCAGGAATTCCACCCAAACTACACTCTGATTGCTTCATTTGTACAGTCTGCAGGATTTGAGGGGGTTAAAAAAATGAAAAACGGGTACGTCACGCCTGCGCCTCACCTACTTCCCCATTACTAACCCTTCCATGTTGTTTACATGTTCACTACAACCTGTCGCCTGCAGCATACACAGAAAAACATGCACGGACGCTTTCTCTCTACGGGTTCACTGAGCGCTCGATGACCTTGATATTTCCTGTAGGTTAGACCTTTTTCCATCTGCACACGACCGTGTCCACCTGTAAGAACAGCTGGTGTTCAGCAACATCCATCTGCAGATGCTGCAAACTTTCCCAACATCACAACCTGCTTTAGAGATTCTCTAATCCCCACCTCCTTCTTCCTCAGAAGCAGCTGGAGTCTTCCTCAGCAGACGGGAATCGGCTCCAGATCCTCCAGGCGCCCCAGCAGAGCCTGGAGGACTTGTTGAACTAGACAGAAATGTGTGGAAGCTCTGGAGGACAGCGCTTCCTTTTAGGGAAGACGCGCAGGCGGCGCCTCAGTGAAGGTTAGCTCCAGGTCTTGGAAGAATTCCATGAAAGTCATTCCCTCCATGAGAGGCCAGAGCAGACCCAGGAGGTTTCAGGAGAAATGAACATTCTGGAAGAATGTAAGCGGAGGGGGGGCTCCCAGGGCCGGGGGGGGTTCAGGCTCCAGCTTTGAGCTGCAAACACACATCAGTGTCTGCAGCTCCGAAACAAAAACACTGATAAAAGTGTTTTTACTGGAATTTCTGAAAGTGGAGTTCAGGTCAGAACTTTTCCTTCATAGATCTGGCCCGGTTCATCTGAACGGGTCAGTGCTGCCGAGGACATCAGTGTAAATGCCAGAGAGCAGGAATCTATCATTCCAGCCAACACTGCATGAGAGCTAATTTGTTTCTTTTGTTTGTAATTCATCGTCAAAGTTCATTTGACTCTTTTTGGATCAGAAGATTCTGAGTTTAGGAGCTCCATGCACCTCATCTCCATGCACCTCCATGCACCTCTGGAATATATATATATATATATATATATATATATATACATATATATACACATATACATATATATATATATATACACATACACATATATATATATATATATACATACACATATACATATATACATATACATATATACATATATACATATACATATATACATATATACATATATATACACATATACATATATATACACATATACATATATATATATATATACATACACATATACATATATACATATACATATATACATATATACATATACACATATATATACACATATACATATATACACATATATACACATATACATACACATATACATATATACACATATATACACATATACATACACATATACATATATATATATATGTGTATATATATATAATATAATATAATATATTATATAATATAATTATATAATTAATTATATATTAATATAATTATATAATATAATTTTTTTTTTTTTTTTTACTTTACCTTAAAAGTTTGCCACCACAGAGCTAACAGACTTGCTGCTTTTTTTTTTCAATGAATGAAAAACCTTTTAGGAACCAAAAGAATCAAACATTTTTACCCAGAATTCCGCAGGTGAAAGTGTTTATTCCTTCCAGTTCCTGGAATTCTCTCCAACATTCCCTCATATCGGCTCCATGATCAGCACCTCTGAGGACTTCCAGAACCTGAACGGCGTAATTAGTCTCACCTGTCAATCTCTGATGATTTGGCTCTAAGGTGTGGTCAGAAGGGAGTAGTGCAGGACAGTTGGTCTGAGGTGGACTTCAGGATCACAGCGGCTTCATTCGTTAAGGATTATGGATTCGATTTTTCTGCACTTTTGCTGACGATTAAGGTGCTTACTGTGTGTATTTTTGATTTCATTTGGTAAACTGCTGATGTTCCACAGCTGCCCTGGGCAGACTGACAGAGGTGTGGCCGCCAGCACGTGCCAGCGGCCCCTCTGACCATCACTGGGACATTCGTATGCACATACCGGTGGAGCCACACTGGAAGGTGTGAGAGCGGGAATCGAACTGCCAACCGACCTTCCCAACCACCTGAGCCACTGCTTACCAAGTTCTGTTCCTTCACGTCTCCTTCAGTGGGACGTTTACGATAACACTTGGAGGCCTTTTGGTTTACAGACGAGAAGAACAGGAAGTCCTGAGTTTGTTCCAGACAGACGGTCACGTGACCCCGATAAGTTTGAAGGTAACCCCATTCAGTTTACCATCCAAGGTCTGTCTTTTAAGGTAAGTAAGCAACCATAGCAACATACTCTCAGCAGCTCAGAGAAGCCTGACCTCAGCGTGGACGATCGATGCCGATGTTTTTCTAACATCCAAGATGGCGTCTCAGTGTTTGCTTACTGTCGGTTTTCAAGCGTCTGAGCAGGACATCAGTGGAATCGGATTATTTCAGCTCTGACGTCGTCTCCTTGTCATCTGTAGACGTGTGCAGTTGATCAGCTTCGCCGAACTAATATTTACAAAAACAAAAGACATTCTTAGCTTGATTTCTATTCTACCGTTTGTTTCTTTACTTTCTTTTCTAGTTTGACTTTTTATCAGCTTTTCTTTGGTCTTTCTTCTGTCATTAAGCTGCTGCAAATGTTTTATGACGACTTCTGCTGGCCTCTGTTGCAGGTCACCCTGATCTTCATCTGAATGGGTCTGAAGTTTACTGTCACGCGCTGAAGTTCGTGGGGACATTAAAGGAGCTTGCATGACTGTGGACTAAAACATCCATGACGTCCATCAGGAAACTCAACTCCTGCAGGATTTCACCAACACACACCATCTCATGAAGGTCATCACATAATTTCATCATCTGGAACCCCAGGATTCCTGTGATGTTGTCATGTCAACTAACCAGCTGGCTAAGTGTCCAATGTTATCCAATTCATGCTTGAAGTAAACCAGATCAATCAATCAAAATCTAATCAGCTGAAATTCATGTTCTGGCGCCACATCACCTCAGAGGGAGAGTGGGCGGGGCTTTACAACCCATAAGTTTGTCAAAACTAATAGTTATTTAAAATTCTGAAAAAACAACACTTCTGATGGAGCTGGGAGGAGCTAATGGAGGGAGGTGGGGGGCTTCCTGTTATTGGAGACCTTCTCAACACCTTGGTGGTAAAACCTGAGAAAGACTGAACAGTTTTATGAAAGTGCATCCAAGCGTTTATCTCTACAACAGAAGTACAATTACGGTATTGTAATCTGATTATAGCGCCAACAGGTCATCATCTTTCAGTTTTTCTCTGAACTTCCTACTGGGAATTCCCACCTAAGGAAGCATGCAGGGAAATGTGGGAGCTCCTTCATGTGTGAAGGAAGCCCTCAATAAACATCCTCTTCTCCTTTGGACCTTCAAGACACTTTTCTTCTGTACAGTCTGACATCACTGCGACGTTTGGGGCATTTTGAAGCTTCAGAGAAAGCTGAAATGTAGAACCGAAGCAGGTCCAGGTCAGCAGAACCGTGGACTTCCATGTTAGCTCATTTCAGCCAATTTCCGGTGAATCTTGGTCTCTGCAGAAACGTCTGATCGATCCTTTAAACGCTGACAGAGGAGGAGAACATGAGGACAGACACGTTCAGAGGTAAACCACAAATCCCGGGTTTGTCTTCAAACGCCTGAACTCACCGGATCTCTGCGCCCTTCACCAGCAGCTGTTGGCACTTCTGCCCTAACGAAGGCGGGGGGTACGAGTTCAGGCCCTCTGCACACAGAACACATTCGTTAGTGATGATGGTCTCTCCAGGAGACGAGGCCTTCAACTGAGGAGCAGCTGGTTTGAGCTCCTGATGGATTAACTCATCATTCAGAATAAAGTGAGGACGGGTTGAGGGAGACGTGAGATCTTACTGCTGAGGGCGGACAGGAAGACCCTGAAGAAGCGCTGGGCGTAGCCCCGCTCCTCGGCCCCCAGCCTGTCCACGTGGATCAGGTGCTGCTGCACAGGTGAACTGGCCAGCTCTTCCACCTGCGTCTGGTTGTAGCGGCCTCTGACCGTCAGCACGAACAGCGCCACCCCGTCACAGTGGGCTTTCTGGGAGGCGGTTCTGAGCGCGCGCCGGTCCTCGGAAGCCGTCCGGGTCGCCAGCACGGTCAGGAGAACCCTCTTCCGGCGCGTCTGGCCCGCTTTCGGCAGCACCTCCCTCAGGGTGTAGTCCAGCGTCTGTCCCAACAGGGAGGGGCCGCCCTGCTGCCACATGTTCTGGAGCAGGTGTCTCTTCATCAGGTCCCGGTTCTGGAAGGTCTGCAGGCCAAACTCCAGCTTGGGGCCTGGGCGGAGCCCTGCTGGACCACGGCCACCCGAGCCTGGTTCTCGGCCAGGCTGGGCTGAGGACTCACGGCCAGCTGCTCCAGAACCGAGCCCAGCAGCTGCTGAGCGCCGGCGAATTCATCCGCCTGCACCTCCCTGGAGCCGTCCAGAACCACCGCCAGGTCCACGTCCACCTGCTGAGGCGGGGGCGGGTCCTGGATGAAGGCGCAGTCCTCCGAGCGTCTGCAGGGGTCTGTAGAGACAGGACCACGTCTGTCAGAAAGATCAGGTCCGAGATTCAGAGATGAGAAGTCCTAAAACTCTGAACTCGGTCAGAGAAAACGTTTAACCGATACAGAAACATGCTGCCATGACCTAAGGATGACCTTAGGAAATGGGCAGGGCATTCCTGACAGCTTCTGAAGGAGCAGAACCGCCGTGCAGCGTCTGGACTTGGCAGCTTAAAAACATGAAACTCAAACCCTCTGCTTCATCAAAAGGATTTAAAGATGGTTTCTCTAAAACGGGTTTGAATCTGAATGAGCCTTAAAACCAAAACGATGAAGAGGAGCAGCCATGAACCAAAGATCCACGATGAAGAATTCCTGAAGTCTCTCACAGGTAGGATGACCACAGACTCGGTGATGGTCCATCTGAAGGTCATCCCTCCTAAATGATGTCACTTAAGCTCCTCCACTTCAGAGTAGAGATGAAGACTCTGTCAGAAGATCACACACTTCCTGCAGGCGGAAGGGGCGTTACAGTCACTATCAAGAAGGTCCATCTGAAGAGGAACTCCAGACAGCCTGAGGATCCAGATTCCAGGTTAACATTCCACCTCCATCACCTCCCAACAGGAGCGGAACAGCCCTTCAGGACAGCCTGGTCTCCATCCAGGACATTCCCTCATTCTGAACACCATGGAACCATGTGAGATCCAAAGCTCTGATGAACAGGAGAGCTCAGCTCCTCTCTGATGATGAAATCCTGATTCAGGAGCAATCAGAGAGGATAGCATTCACATCAACTTCCAAACATCTGCCTGATCTTAGTCCAAGCCTGTGGACGGAAGCTGCTTCAAAGTTCTGCTTTTACGTTTAACAGAAACGAGAGGATCAGCATGAACGTTCAAACACCTTCAACCTAAAACACAGAGCAGATGTGTCAGAAGATCACAGAGGTCAGGAGGTCACGCTGAAGCTCACCAAAGTGTATGGCACAGTTCCTGACCTTCCTGAGCACTGAAGCTAGGTCCTGCTGCTTCTTCAGAACCGTGAAGATGGATTTCCCCGTGTCGTCCACCTAAGAAAGAACAACAGAGACGAAGCCTTTCTGAGGAGAGGAAACCCAGAAAACATTCTACCTTCAGATTACTGAGTGATTAGGAGCTCTGAACCTCGTCTTTCTAGCAAGCTTCTCTAGGAGCTTCAGAAAAGATGCCTAACAGAGAAAAGGTGGAAAAATGAGAAAGTGAACTTTCATATTCTTTCAAAGGTCTTAATAAACCTGTACAGACCTTTATGCAGACCTTCACTGACCTTCACTGACCTTCATAGAACTTTAGTAACCTTCAGAAACCTTCATAGACCTTCATGCAGTTGTAGAATCCCACAGCTTCTCCATCCTCCTACCTCCATGGCTCTGGCAATGCGAGGGGCTTTTGTCAAAGAGACCACCACCGGGACGATGTCCAGAGCGCGGTACTCCATCACGGCTCCTGCTACCTCATGGATGTCCTGCGTCTGGCCGCCGGAGAAGAAGACGGCCACCTTCCTCATCTGCAGTCCAGCTCGCACGTGCTTAAACACGCTGTGACCCACAAAGCGCATGGCAGCTCCAAGGTGGCGCTGGAACGACGTGCGCTTCCAGGGGATGTCCTTCAGGGCTGCCGTCAGCTGCTGGTGGCGGGAGTGCTCGTGGAAGCGGATGAGGCGCGTGCTTCGTTCGTGGAATCCCACCACAGAGACGCGAGCGCCCATTGGACAGTTGCTCTGGGCGACGGTGACGCCCTCCAGCAGGTAGAGGAGCGCGGAGCGCTGCAGCTCAAAGCCGGGCGAGGACACGTCCCTGGAGAAGTCCAGAGCAAAGACCAGCTCTGTGGGGAGGACAGGAGAGCCGGGCTCACCTGGACAGCGGGGAGAAGATGAGAAGAACATCACATCATCTGTAATATGGAAACCAGGAGACCCCCAACTGTTGAGCAGTCAGCTTTAAAGGAACGTTGCAGTGAGGAGATGATGAAACCAGATTTTTTAGGAGGAGTGATGCTCTTTCAGGAGTCTTCCTATCTTTGTGTTTTCTTAACAGTCACAGAACAGCAGGTTTGTGTTTCCTGTCACCTGTTCCTGAGTTTTAAAGGAAGGACTCATGTCCTCTGTTTGGATCCTCAAACATCACAAATTCACTGAAACCTTGTTTCCTTCAAGATGAAGAGCGTGACTGTAGAGCAGGTGTGTCCAAATCCAGGCCGCGAGGGCCGGCCTCCTGCTGCTTTTCCAGAAACCCTCTCTAATCTGCTGCTGATTACCTGGATCAGGTGTGTTTAGCCAATAAGGAGGTTCAGTGGCAGGTTGGTCCATTTATAACTTGAATGACTTAAAGATGGGATTAGAAAGAAGATGTTAAGAAAAAAGTATCCGAGCAAGAATGGTTATTCTGGTTTCTTGGAGCCAGCAGGAACGAGAGGGGAGGGGTCGAGCTGTCCAGTGTTTATGTACAGTCTATGGTTTGGACAGCCCTGCTGTAGAGGTCCAAACAGGAAGTAAAGGACTGAGGTGATGAAGCCGATTCTCCCTCCTCTCATGGCTGGATGGACGTACCCCGGCTGCAGACTGTGGAAGGGAAGCAGAGCTCAGTCAGTCCACATCCACATTTTACATGGAATCCTGAAGTGAATGACTAACATGATAAACACAGAGATGGAGGAGCAAACATGCTTTCAGACATTCCTCTGCTCTGCCATTTCCAGCCTGAAACTCCATCCAGTATAAAAGAAATCAATATATTGGATGTTCTCAGCAGAAACTTCACAGAAAATCCTTCTTTCTTTAACCAAGCAGATCAATCAGTAGAACATCTAGCATGAGGCAGAAGAATGTCCATAAAAAGAAAGGAAAATGTATTTTGAGAAGATCTGCTCGTCCTCCAGATGAAGACTTTTGGAAGAAAATGTTAAAATCCTGTTTGTGTTTTAGATAAAAAACCTCAAAACGTTTATTCTGATAAGATCTGTCATCAGAACCGTTCAGAAGTTCAGTTTGTGGAGCAGAGAAACCTGCACCTCTTCTGCTGGAGGGTTTGAGGCCTGAAATGAAGCAGCGCTTGGAGCAGACACGTTTTCCTCTTCTTCACTCACCACAGTTCTCCCTGATGAAGGCCGTCAGGTCACACTTCTACAGCAATGAGGCAAAGCTTCTGTTAAAGGGTTTGGTCTTTCTTAGCATCTAAGGTGGCTTTCAGGTGGAGTTAAGGTGGACTTACGGTCCAATCTGGAGCCCCAGGAGGACCTTTTGGTCCCTGCAAACAGGAACCGGGAAACTCTCAACACCTGAGGACTGTCTTGACAGGAAATAATTCTGGAGGATCTGACAGTAAGAACTTCTAAAAACCACTTGCAGACCACAACTATTTTCTTGCCAACAGGTTGCATTACATCTTAAGATGGTTAAAAAACAATCCAGAAACCAACCCATGGATGTATCTGGAACAGGCATTTTGTGGAAAGATTAACTTGTCAGATCTACCATTTATCAGCCCAAAAATAAAAAAACTTGACTGTTATCAAAGTAGTAATATAAGCACTACTTTAACAGCCTGGTGGGAATTTCTTCAAATGTCAAACTCTTCACTCTTACCATGCAAAATGACACCCATCTGGAACAATCCAGACATCCTGATAAATAAAAAATGTTGCACTTCCCTGCTTGGAAAGCAGGGGGCGTAAGACTACTTGAGGACATAATTATCGACAGAAGATTCATAACGCACCAAGAACTACAAGAAAAACATGGAATAAATAAATTCTTGGAATATCAGCAACTTAAATCTGTAATTACTAAAACATTTAAATCCTGTGACAATGACCTAAAATTACCAGAACTAGTTACCTCTATGATTAATTTTTCATTGAATAAAACTCTCTCCAAAATATACAAACTTTTATGCAACTTAGATAACAAAGTCTCAATTCCAACAACAAAATGGGATGCAGACTTAGGCAGAAGTACAGACACAAGCTTCTGGTCAGAAATGTGTCTAAATACCTTCAAACTAACAAAAAGTCCAAACCTACAACTAATCCAATTTAAAACTCTTCAAAGAATTTACTTTACTGGACAGAGGATGTTCAAGATGGTTCTCAAAAACTCAGACATTTGTGAGCATTGTGATAGTAATTTACCTGACAATTACATGCATGCTCTGTGGTTCTGTACACCTGTACAGGCTCTCTGGCAACAGGTATGTGCTGATTTATCAGTCTGGCTTAAGGTTTCAATCACAGCCTCACCTTCACTTTGTGTGCTGGGTGACATGAGTGCCATTGATACAGAGGGAAGATTAGCACCTTTAATCTTCATAACTCTTTGTATAGCAAAAAAAACAATTTTATTAAACTGGAAAAACAAGAAAAATATTAGTGTAAGTCATTACAGGAATCTGCTATTGGATCATATCAGCTTGGAAAAAATGTCAACTAAGAGTTCAAATAACCTGGAAGGAATTCGGGCTCTCTGGTCTCCCATAACTGATGCCATAACTTAGGGGTCGGGGTTCTTGGGTGTTGCTGCATCCTGGCTGTCTGTCGGGGTTTTGGTGCCGGGGTCGGGGCCTCCCTGGCTCCTTGTAGGGATGGGGGGGGCTCTGTTGGTCAGGGGGTCTGGTCCGGCGCCTGGTTGGAGCAAGCGCGGGATCTGCGTGGTCTCCCGGGTGGGGGTGGGGTGGTGGTGGTGCATTGGGTGGGGGTCTGGCTTGGGTCGGGGGGTAGTCCTATTGCGTGCGCTGGGGGGGCTTGCGCGGGGCCCTGGTCCTGGGGGTCTGCCTGCGCTGGATGGGCGGCCCGTCTGTACCCGGGGGCTGGGATCACTCCTTCTCCGGCACTGGGACGGGATGGGGCAACCCTATTGGGACCTGGGTTTGCTCCAGGAAATGCCTACCATGGCATGGTCTGGGGTGAGCGGGCCAGGGGGAGGGGATGTTCATGGGTAAGAGGGGGGTTCCACCACCAGTATGGGACCCTTAAGGCTTCCTCGGGCCCGCTGGTACCTGACCAGGCAGCCACAGGGGCGGTGCTTGGGGGGGCTGGGGGTTGCGCCTGGGGGCTGGCCCCCTCTTGGTTCCTCTCTCTTTGTGTGGGGGGGTGGGGGCTGGGGGGTCGGCTTTCGGGCGGTGGAGTCTCTGCCCTGGGGGGGTGGGGGGATGGTTGTTTCACCATTGGGGGTCAGTCTGGTAGCTGTCTGGTAGCTGTCCCCGACCTCCCCTCCTCCCTCATACGAACACTGATTAGGTTGGAGGGGGGGGCGTGCTTACGGAATGCCTCGAGGGGCCGAGCCAGTGGCAGTGGTCCCCCCTCTCCGCACAGTTTCGCCCCCTTCTCTTGGTTTTAAATGCACCTTAGACACGTAGGACCCTTGGTGGGGGGGGTGCTAGGACATCACTGCCAGCAATCAGGAGATGTCCCCAGTGCCCTACTCGCCAATTTTAACTGCACCCTTTACTACACACACCCTTCAACCACAAGAAACACACCTCAACACACACTACTGATCTTCTGTCCCCTACCCCATCCCCGGTGGGGGGAACAGGACCTTCAGCGGCGGCGGCCTTGTCTCTTGGGTGTCGGCCTCCTGGGCCCGGCGGCCCCCTCCCCGCGCGGGGAGAGGGATCCCTCAGTCCTCTGGCAAGTCCATGAGCGGGGGATCATATTCCATCTGAGCCTGGAGGGTGTCTGTGTCCTTGTGGTGCGGGTTCTGGTCCTTACCCTCGGGTGCCGGGCCCCTTCTAAGTCACAACATAGGAGAGCCTGGTCAGGCTATGTACTCCTTCGGGGACCCCCACTTCTCTTGGTCATCCCTCCTCCAGGTGGGGGTAGCAGACCCCTGCTGTGCTCTCTTCAGGATCTCCGCAACTGCCTGGAGCTTCGGAGCGGGTCTCCCTTGGGGGGCCCTGGCTCGTACCCGGGGCTGGGGTGGGGGGATGCTCAGAACTCCTGGGTGGTGGTGGGCGGCTTGTCTGGGGTGGTGGGGCTCTTGGGGGTGGGGCCCTGCGCTGGGCCGCCCGGCGCGGTAGGAGGGCTGCTCTCCTGGCTGGGCTGGGCCTTGCGCTCTGCGCTTCCGTACCTCACTGCGCTCGGGTGTTGAGGGCCCATGTGGTGGTCCTGCGGGCCCTGGTCTGGGTGCTTGGCCGGGCTGCCTGGCGGGCGGATCTCCTCCATCGACCCCCCAGTATGGGTGCGGGGGCCGGCCCCGGTCGGCGCTGCTGCCTCGGCGGGGGTCTTGGTGTGGGGATGTCTGGGAACTCTCCCTCCTTTTTTTTTTTTTCTTTTCATTCCTTCATCCACTTCATCTTAACATAACATTCACCTGAGCACAGGCGTCAGCTCACATTTGCACCTTCAAATAGTGTGCGTGTCAGAATGTAATGCTTTACATGTGTTGGTTGGTATGCACAAGTGTGCGTGTAAACTGGTTGTGGACAAGTTTGTGAACACTCTTGGAGCCGGCAGGTATGTTTGTAACAGCTGAGTGTGTGGACAGGCCCCGCCCATTTTAGACCAACATTCACTTTTGTAATGGATATAGGCTCCAGCATTTTGTTGCCTGTAGATTAACAACTCTACTTTCCCTTTCCAGTCGTCATCCTCTAAAATCTATAATACACGTCCACCCCCACCCCCCTTCCCCCATTTCTTTTTCTGTCAAAAGAACAAACAAAATTAATATGAATAAAGTTTCGAGTAAAATCTGTCTAATGCAAGAGGCTCTCAGCTCATATCTGTTTGCTCAGCTATTGGACAGGACAAGTTTAAAAAAAAAAGAAAAAAAAAAGAACTTCTTAAAACCATCGACGGTGTATTATAGCTTCTGAGCTTGAACTCACCCAGTGTCCAGGATTCCCAGGATCTCCAGACGCTCCAGCTTCTCCCTGCCTGCCTGACCTTCCCTGCAGGAATAAAGGTAATCAAGCAGCTCTTCTGAGGAGAGCCCTGTATGATCAGTCAGCCCCACTCACCCCTCCACCCCGGCTGCCTGCAGGTCCAGGGTTCCCTTTGGCTCCTTTCAACCCACAGTCTCCCTGATCAGGAGAAGAACAAGCTCAGCTTATCCAGCTAAGAGCAAAATGAAGGTTAAGAATCTCAGGAAACACAAAGACTCGCCTGAGGACCCGGAAAACCTGGGAACCCGTGATGTCCCTGCAAGAGAAACAAGAATGAAGGGCGTGGCAGTTTCACCTCACAGTGGTCCTCCTTCCATCACTGGTGTCCGCAGCCTGATTTCAGCAGGAAGCAGGAAGTCTGCTAAAGGATCAAGTCCTTCAGATTGTTCTAACCAGCCTCACTGCTGCAGGTGCTGTTTCAGGAGCGCAAACTCAAAAGACGGAGACAAGTTCCAACCTGACTGAGGTTCTAACGAAAATCTTCTGATTAGGAGGAGAGGAAGGAGCAGTCTGAGGCTTCCTGTCGAGACGCCTGTTTCTGCCCTCCTCCTCCATCAGCCAGTCACTGCACAGCAGTAAGTGATGGAAACATCAGTCTTCATAGAAAGGACTCCACCTTTGCTCCTGCAGGTCCAACCGGTCCAAAACCAGCACCGCCGCTCTGACCCTGAAACAGAGTCAGAGCAGAAGAAGAACTCCAACTCCAGAACTCCAGAACCATCATCTGCTTCATTCAGTTTGACTTGTTTCTTTCAAATGTGACCAGAATTGTTCTTTAAGGAAACACCTTCACGCAGCATATATGTGCACATCACAAATATGATCTGTTTTTTGGTCTGCTCCTGATTCACAAAGATTTGAATAAAGAAACACTCACGAATGCCGTTTTAAGAAGAAATATCTTTATAAATATCCCCCAACATCAGAAAAATGCCACAAAAACGTGTTAGAAACACCAAAACAACTGATTCATGGAAGAATCCCGGTTACAGATTCTAGGCTAAACTGATTTTCTGAACCCAGTTAAAAGTGGAAACATCTTCATTTACATACCTGAGCTCCTCTGGGTCCCTGAGGTCCTGCTACTCCCTTCAAACCCGGCTCTCCTGGGTGGCCCTGAAACAAACAAGTTGGATCATTCTCAAAATGTGTAAAAGCAACACAAATGTATCTTCTCACGTTCCCGTCAGCCAGACGATGGTTTTTATAGAGCAGTGGTTTTCCAGAACTCATTTCCTTTGGTGGTTCTGCAGGCCAAACAAAAGGGTTTAAGGAGCTTCTTAACTGTTCCGTTTTAGAAAAAAGCTTAGAACTTAAGGAGGTGAAAAGATCCTTTTTCTGAATCCTGAACTCAAGGCGACCCCAAAAAAATCAAAGATCCAGATCTTCCAGGTATGTTTAACTGTGACCTTGGACTTCCTTTCAGTCCAGGATCTAACCCTGACCACCTGAAGATGACGAGCTCCTGAAGACACAACACCCACTTATCATTTCAGCTGGTTACCTTTAGTCAGTTATAGTAAAGGTCCAACCAGATCTACCAGGACTTTTAGTCTGGAGTTTCTACTGACTTTGAACAGGAGGACAGAAGTTAGATGTTCCTCACAGAACATCAGCAGAGATGGTCAGGTGAAAGGTCAAAGGTGAGTAATGCTGCATGCCTTCTGTCCATCTGGACCGCGCCGTCCAGCTTGTCCCGCTTCTCCAGCTGGTCCTGGTGTCCCCTGCACAAGAAAACAGTCGGACGGGGTTACCTGCTCCTAACTAACTAACCAGGTTAAGATCAACCTCCTACAGCAGCAGAGGCCCCGGCTTTTACTGCCTCATCACCCCCCCCCGATGTTTGGATACCAATTGCAGGTGTAACACTATCTGTTACCTAAAAGACACGCCCCCATTCAGGTGCATCATTGTTCTCTGAACAAAGAGCATTCTTAAGAACAGCATCAGGACCACTGACAGGAGTTTGGTACTTTTATTTTGGCATTCAGTGGTCTCTCGCTGTATCGCCGTTCACCTTTCATGGTCTTGCTGTGTCTTTAGTACACATTTGCACACCTTTTTAACCTTTTTCACATTCTGTTCTGTGTCCTGATTGGCTGTAGACCTTGTCAATCAATCTCTTCCGTGATATGTCCCCTGTTTAGAATATGTTCAGTTTTCTCCATTTACATAAATCTTTGATTGTGAGAGATCTTTGTTTTCATTCTATAATCCTGGACTTATTATTCTGTGAAGAGAGTTTAAACAAGAGAGAAAAGAGTGAACATGTTCACGTCTGTCTGAGGAAAGAGGAGAAAGTGTTTAGGGAGGAGTTCTACAGCCTTTACAGATTTCCCATACTTCACGCTAGTCATGGAACTTAAGTTCTGCGATGACTGAGGAAACTCTGTAAATAGAGCCCCCTAGTGGTCACCAGGTGAACTGAACTGGTTCTGCTACATTTGGATTTGAATTACTGCTGCATGTTTGTGGTTTGGCTGCAGACCTCACACTGCAGGGTTTTACGTTCTGTACACGTTTTCATTTAACTTGAATTCTCAAAGGTTCTTCTTCACAGATGTACGTGAGCATTTGTGGTGCTCCTGGATTAGAACTTCAACCGAGTGATGAAGGAGTGATATGAAGTTCTCACCTGAACCCCATGGAAACCAGACGCCCCCTTGGGCCCTCTTTCACCACCTTCTCCTATGGGTCCCTGCAGTGATATCATCAGTCAAGCAACAGGCAGCTGATTGTTCGTCTTTTCAGCTCCAAAGCTGCTGCAACTGAAACTCATTGTGTTTGCGATTAAACAGCAGGAAGAGAGAAGCTGCACAGCAGACAGAAAAGTTCAGTGTTTGGATTTCATCCTCCAAATGATGGGCAAAGAGGGCGGGATTTGAACCGGCTGTCCAACCCAACAGATTTTAAACCATCAACATTAAACAAAGAACTTCACTCATAAGAAGTTAATCTAAGCCAGATGAAATGCATCCCCTGCAATAGTGCATGTGGGAATGCTCCGAGCTGAATGTGGTCGCTGAAGATAAAAGTTGCACACTGAAGTATTTGAAGGAGATACATTCCTACAAAAACAGAAATGTTGAGTAAGTTTGTAAAAGCACGAAAAGAACTTCAAAAGACTGAAAAAGAAACGGAAACTTCCAAGATACTTCTTAAAAACAAAGTGATGCTAAACTGTTGGTAATTCCAAGCAATAATCCAAAAACCCCAAATGTAAAATATGAGGGTCACAAATGCAGACTCATAAGCTGTGACTGAACGTTTGCAGCTGTTAGGATCCAGGTCTTCTGGGGGTCCCCCAGACCTCAGAAGCAGGTTAAAGTGCGTTAAAGTGTTTGAGCTTCCAGAGCAGATTCTCCGGGTCTAAGGCCAGGCCCAGCTGCTATCTTCTGGTGAGAGCTGTGTGTCAGACTTTAGGCCACGTGGAAAAGAAAAGGGCCAGCAGAGGGGCCACACTTTGGACATGCCAAACTTAAGAGACGATAAGGGGACCCCAGCAGACCCATAAGGAGATTACATATGGATGGTTGCAGCACCACAACGAAGGACTCACCTGTGGACCAGAGGTCCCTCGAACGCCAGGACCTCCTGGCGCTCCTCCCCCACCTGGTGGCCCCTGCAAGAACAGCATACAGACACAGGAAGCAGCACGCGCTCCTTCACAGGCGGTCAAGCCTTTTGCCCCCCACCTCATACCGGCTCTCCATGGGGGCCTCTTCGCCCGTCTGAACCCTGCAGAGCAGAAAGAGAACTCTGAGTTTTTTTTAATAATCCGGGGGGTGGGAGTGGCATGTGTAGCCTGCGTTTTTTCTTTTCTGAAGAAGAACAAAGGTATTTGTATGTAGAACTGTTCTAATATTTGTATTGTTTCTGTGTTCTAGTTGGGTTCCATCACACTTGTCTCAGCTGCTCTTTCGAGATGATTGTGTTCTTCATCATCAGTTAAACTAATTAAATATGAGGACAGAGATCAACAATCTGCCGTAAATCTGTGGGATTAAAGTCCTACAAAGAAACCAGACTCAGACCAAAGCTACAGAGAACCCACAGGAACCCAAAGGAACGGATTTTCCATAGAACCTAAAGCAACTGAAAGATCCTCCATGAAACAAAGGAGGTGAGGAATTTGGACTGATGAGGAATCCCAAAGACTCACCTTGCTTCCAGGTGGTCCTGTGAGCCCCGCCCCTCCGTCGTCTCCAGGTTTTCCCTATAGAGGAAAAATCAGCAAAAATAATTTGTGTTGTCACAGATGTACAACTCCAAGTACACAACGACAGTCACCTTCATCACAAGGTTTGTAATTATGTTTCTGTGTTTGTGTGTCTGTGATTGTACGTCTGTGATTGTGCATATGTGGTTGTGTGTCTGTGATTGTACATCTGTGATTGTGCATCTGTGGTTGTGTGTCTGTGATTGTACATCTGTGATTGTGCATCTGTGGTTGTGCATCTGTGGTTGTGTGTCTGTGAATGTGCCGGTGTGATTGTGTGTCTGTGGTTTTACATCTGAGGTTGTACATCTAACATTGTACATTTGTGATTGTGTGTCTGTGGTGGTGTCTGTGATTGTACGTCTTTGGTTGTGCATCTGTGTTTGTGCGTCAGTGTTTGTGCGTCTGTGATTGTATATCTGTGATTGTATTACCGTGGTTGTATATCTGTGATTGTATATCTGTGATTGTATGTCTGAGGTTGTGCATTTGTGGTTGTATATCTGTGATTGTATGTCTATGGTTGTGCATCTAACATTGTACATTTGTGATTGTGTGTCTGTGGTTGTATCTGTCATTGTGCATCTGTGATTGTATGTCTGTGATTGTACATCTGTGATTGTGCATCTGTGGTTGTGCATCTGTGGTTGTGTGTCTGTGGTTGTGCCTGTCATTGTGCGTCTGTGATTGTATGTCTATGGTTGTGCGTCTGTGATTGTATATCTGTGATTGTATGTCTGTGATTGTATATCTGTGATTGTATATCTGTGATTGTATATCTGAGGTTGTACATCTAAGATTGTGCATTTGTGGTTGTGTGTCTGTGGTTGTGTCTGTCATTGTGCATCTGTGATTGTACGTCTGTGATTGTGCATTGTGGTTGTGCATCTGTGGTTGTGTGTCTGTGATTGTACATCTGTGATTGTGCATCTGTGATTGTACGTCTGTGATTGTACATCTGTGATTGTGCATCTGTGATTGTACGTCTGTGATTGTACATCTGTGATTGTGCATCTGTGGTTGTGTGTCTGTGATTGTACATCTGAGGTTGTACATCCAACATTGTACATTTGTAATTGTGTGTCTGTGGTTGTGTCTGTCATTGTGCATCTGTGATTGTATGTCTATAGTTGTGTGTCTAAGATTGTGCATTTGTGGTTGTGTGTCTGTGGTTGTGTCTGTCATTGTGCATCTGTGATTGTACGTCTGTGATTGTACGTCTGTGATTGTGCATCTGTGGTTGTGCATCTGTGGTTGTGTGTCTGTGATTGTACATCTGTGATTGTGCATCTGTGATTGTACGTCTGTGATTGTACATCTGTGATTGTGCATCTGTGGTTGTACATCTGTGATTGTGCATCTGTGATTGTACGTCTGTGATTGTACATCTGTGATTGTGCATCTGTGGTTGTGCATCTGTGGTTGTGTGTCTGTGATTGTACATCTGAGGTTGTACATCCAACATTGTACATTTGTGATTGTGTGTCTGTGGTTGTACGTCTGTGATTGTACATCTGTGATTGTGCATCTGTGGTTGTGCATCTGTGGTTGTGTGTCTGTGATTGTACATCTGAGGTTGTACATCCAACATTGTACATCTGTGGTTGTGCATCTGTGGTTGTGCATCTGTGGTTGTGGGTCTGTGATTGTACATCTGAGGTTGTACATCCAACATTGTACATTTGTGATTGTGTGTCTGTGGTTGTGTCTGTCATTGTGCGTCTGTGATTGTATGTCTATGTTGTGTGTCTGTGATTGTATCTCTGTGATTGTATCTCTGTGATTGTATCTCTGTGATTGTATATCTGTGATTGTATGTCTATGGTTGTGCATCTAAGATTGTGCATTTGTTGTTGTGTGTCTGTGGTTGTGTCTGTCATTGTGCATCTGTGATTGTATGTCTTTGATTGTGCGTCTAAGATTGTGCATTTGTGGTTGTGTGTCTGTGGTTGTGTCTGTCATTGTGTATCTGTGATTGTATGTCTGTGATTGTGCGTCTGTGGTTGTGTGTCTGTGGTTGTGTCTGTCATTGTGCGTCTGTGATTGTATGTCTATGGTTGTGCGTCTGTGATTGTATATCTGTGATTGTATGTCTGTGATTGTTTGTCTGAGGTTGTACATCTAAGATTGTGCATTTGTGGTTGTGTGTCTGTGGTTGTGTCTGTCATTGTGCATCTGTGATTGTATGTCTGTGGTTGTGTCTGTCATTGTGCATCTGTGATTGTATGTCTGTGATTGTATGTCTGTGATTGTACGTCTGTGATTGTACATCTGTGATTGTGCATCTGCGGTTGTGCATCTGTGGTTGTGTGTCTGTGATTGTACATCTGTGATTGTGCATCTGTGGTTGTGCATCTGTGGTTGTGTGTCTGTGAATGTGCCGCTGTGATTGTGTGTCTGTGATTGTACATCTGAGGTTGTACATCTAACATCGTACATTTGTGATTGTGTGTCTGTGGTGGTGTCTGTGATTGTATATCTGTGATTGTATTACTGTGGTTGTATATCTGTGCTTGTATATCTGTGATTGTATGTCTGAGGTTGTGCATTTGTGGTTGTGTGTCTGTGGTTGTGTCTGTCATTGTGCATCTGTGATTGTATGTCTATGGTTGTGCGTCTGTGATTGTATGTCTGTGATTGTATGTCTGTGATTGTATATCTGTGATTGTATGTCTATGGTTGTGCATCTAAGATTGTGCATTTGTTGTTGTGTGTCTGTGGTTGTGTCTGTCATTGTGCATCTGTGATTGTATGTCTGTGATTGTATGTCTGTGATTGTATATCTGTGATTGTATATCTGAGGTTGTACATCTAAGATTGTGCATTTGTGGTTGTGTGTCTGTGGTTGTGTCTGTCATTGTGCGTTTGTGATTGTATGTCTATGGTTGTGCGTCTAACACTCTGTGGGTCAGTTTGGATCCTGGTCTGAAGTGGGCGGGTCCTCAGTGACTGGCTGTGACTATCTACTCCCCGTACTCTAAATCTATGTATCTTTGGTTGGTCTTACTGGATTCCCTGGAGGACCAGGTTCTCCCCCAGGCCCCCTGATGGCGCTGTGGGCTCCTGGATCCCCCTGGTACAGAGACAGCCGTGTCAGATGATCAGATCGATCGAAGCGCGGATCTAAGAGCAGACTCAGAAACAAAAGTCTGGCTGGGCTGAATCCTGGTTTGATGTTCTGGTTCTTGTGGAGCTCCCTGTGACGTTCTCAGCCGGGAACCGAGAGCTGAGTTTTTTTTTCTCACAGTTTGCTCTTTTCTTGAAGAGAGCTGAGAAAACTTCATCTGGCTTTAAGTTTTTTTTAAAATATGAGACCATCAACTTCAGAAACAACCAACCGTTTAAGGAACACTGTCTTTCAGTATTGGCAGATTCTGAGAGAAACTTGGAAGATCCTTCTCATGTTCAGGAAGCTCACCAGATCTCCACGGAATCCTAGCTGTCCTTCAGAGCCACGTTCCCCGTTGATCCCAGGGGCTCCCTGAAGATGAGAGGGAGCTGATGCTGAGAGCGGTCCCCGAAGTAAGAGAAGATGGAGGTGTTAGGACTTTACCGGACTCCCTGGATGTCCTGGTTCTCCTGTAAACCCGTCCTGTCCTCCATCTCCCTGGAAACATGGAAACAAAGCACAGCTGGAGATGTCTGAAGGACGTGGTTCCACCATCATGTTAGCTGAGGATGGAGAGTTCAGAGCAGATCAGCTGATGTTTGGTTTTCTGAACAGTGAAACTTTGTGTTGGACTTTTGCCTAATTTGTTTGTTTGCAAACTTCAGTTTCCGCAGTTTATTTTCAGAAGAAATAGGAAAACAGAAGAACTGAAGACAAAACAATGACGAGTGGATTTATCATGAACGATAGAACAAACGTCTTTCAACAGAACATCTTCAACATTTCTACCTCAATGAAGGATGGAGACAAACAACGGGGTGTTGTGTTAACTGCCTTTTGGTGACGGTTTTCTTCTTTAGGGCATCTAGGTTTAAAGGTTCTTCTACTCTAGAAAATGTGTCTCTGCTCATCTGAAATACTACTTCAGACCTTCAAACTCTTTGAATTTCGAAGAAACCTTCATATTTTATTTTATGCTGAGAAACATTCGCGACTTTAATCCTTGAAAATTGGTTCTGTGAAGAGAACTGCAGCTAAATGCTTCCAGCAGACTAGAGGTTTAGTTGTTGACATCTGAACCTGTTCTCCATGGACGCCGTCCAGTCCGTCCTGTCCTTCTTTACCCTGCAGCGTTAGAGAAGAACCAGCTGTCACATTCTTCTTCTGTTTCAAAATTCCTTAGACTGAAGACGATTCATTTACAACCTCTGAACATCCCTCACCCTGTTGCCAGTCAGGCCTCGGGATCCCTGGAGAAAACACAGAACCACAGTCAGACTCACTGTCTGAAGTTATCATGTGAAATGTGTTTCCGCTAAAGTTAGCATATGTAATGTGTTTCAGCTAAAGTTAGCATGTGTAATGTGTTTCTGCAAAAGTTAGCATGTGTAATGTGTTTCCGCTAAAGTTAGCATGTGAAATGTGTTTCCACTAAAGTTCGCATGTGTAATGTGTTTCAACTAAAGTTAGCATCTGTAATGTGTTTCCACTAAAGTTCGCATTGTGTAATGTGTTTCCACTAAAGTTAGCATATGTAATGTGTTTACGCTAAAGTTAGCATGTGAAATGTGTTTCCGCTAAAGTTAGCATGTGTAATGTGTTTCAACTAAAGTTAGCATGTGTAATGTGTTTCCGCTAAAGTTAGCATGTGTAATGTGTTTCCGCTAAAGTTAGCATGTGAAATGTGTTTCCACTAAAGTTCGCATGTGAAATGTGTTTCCACTAAAGTTAGCATCTGTAATGTGTTTCCACTAAAGTTCGCATTGTGTAATGTGTTTCCACTAAAGTTAGCATATGTAATGTGTTTACGCTAAAGTTAGCATGTGAAATGTGTTTCTGCTAAAGTTAGCATGTGAAATGTGTTTCCGCTAAAGTTAGCATGTGTAATGTGTTTCAACTAAAGTTAGCATCTGTAATGTGTTTTTCGCTAAAGTTAGCATCTGTAATGTGTTTTTCGCTAAAGTTAGCATGTGAAATGTGTTTCCGCTAAAGTTAGCATGTGAAATGTGTTTCCGCTAAAGTTAGCATGTGTAATGTGTTTCAACTAAAGTTAGCATGTGTAATGTGTTTCCGCTAAAGTTAGCATGTGAAATGTGTTTCCGCTAAAGTTAGCATATGTAATGTGTTTCCGCTAAAGTTAGCATGTGAAATGTGTTTCCGCTAAAGTTAGCATGTGAAATGTGTTTCCTCTAAAGTTAGCATGTGAAATGTGTTTCCACTAAAGTTCGCATGTGTAATGTGTTTCCGCTAAAGTTAGCCTGTGTAATGTGTTTCCACTAAAGTTAGCATGTGTAATGTGTTTCCGCTAAAGTTAGCATGTGTAATGTGTTTCAACTAAAGTTAGCATCTGTAATGTGTTTCCACTAAAGTTAGCATGTGAAATGTGTTTCCGCTAAAGTTAGCATGTGTAATGTGTTTCAACTAAAGTTAGCATCTGTAATGTGTTTTTCGCTAAAGTTAGCATCTGTAATGTGTTTTTCGCTAAAGTTAGCATGTGAAATGTGTTTCCACTAAAGTTAGCATGTGAAATGTGTTTCCGCTAAAGTTAGCATGTGTAATGTGTTTCAACTAAAGTTAGCATGTGAAATGTGTTTCAGCTAAAGTTAGCATGTGTAATGTGTTTCCGCTAAAGTTAGCATGTGAAATGTGTTTCCACTAAAGTTCGCATGTGTAATGTGTTTCCGCTAAAGTTAACATGTGAAATGTGTTTCCGCTAAAGTTAGCATGTGTAATGTGTTTCAACTAAAGTTAGCATGTGAAATGTGTTTCAGCTAAAGTTAGCATGTGTAATGTGTTTCCGCTAAAGTTAGCATGTGAAATGTGTTTCCACTAAAGTTAGCATGTGAAATGTGTTTCCACTAAAGTTAGCATGTGTAATGTGTTTCAACTAAAGTTAGCATGTGTAATGTGTTTCTGCTAAAGTTAGCATGTGTAATGTGTTTCCGCTAAAGTTAGCCTGTGTAATGTGTTTCCACTAAAGTTCGCATTGTGTAATGTGTTTCCACTAAAGTTAGCATGTGTAATGTGTTTACGCTAAAGTTAGCATGTGAAATGTGTTTCCGCTAAAGTTAGCATGTGAAATGTGTTTCCGCTAAAGTTAGCATGTGTAATGTGTTTCAACTAAAGTTAGCATCTGTAATGTGTTTTTCGCTAAAGTTAGCATCTGTAATGTGTTTTTCGCTAAAGTTAGCATCTGTAATGTGTTTTTCGCTAAAGTTAGCATGTGTAATGTGTTTACGCTAAAGTTAGCATGTGAAATGTGTTTCCGCTAAAGTTAGCATGTGTAATGTGTTTCAACTAAAGTTAGCATGTGTAATGTGTTTCCGCTAAAGTTAGCATGTGAAATGTGTTTCCGCTAAAGTTAGCATATGTAATGTGTTTCCGCTAAAGTTAGCATGTGGAATGTGTTTCCGCTAAAGTTAGCATGTGAAATGTGTTTCCTCTAAAGTTAGCATGTGAAATGTGTTTCCACTAAAGTTTGCATGTGTAATGTGTTTCCGCTAAAGTTAGCCTGTGTAATGTGTTTCCACTAAAGTTAGCATGTGTAATGTGTTTACGCTAAAGTTAGCATGTGAAATGTGTTTCCACTAAAGTTAGCATGTGTAATGTGTTTCCGCTAAAGTTAGCATGTGAAATGTGTTTCCGCTAAAGTTAGCATGTGTAATGTGTTTCAACTAAAGTTAGCATCTGTAATGTTTTTCGCTAAAGTTAGCATCTGTAATGTGTTTTTCGCTAAAGTTAGCATGTGAAATGTGTTTCCGCTAAAGTTAGCATGTGTAATGTGTTTCAACTAAAGTTAGCATGTGAAATGTGTTTCAGCTAAAGTTAGCATGTGAAATGGGTTTCAGCTAAAGTTAGCATGTGAAATGTGTTTCAGCTAAAGTTTGCGTGTGTAATGTGTTTCTGCTAAAGTTAGCATGTGAAATGTGTTTCCACTAAAGTTAGCATGTGAAATGTGTTTCCGCTAAAGTTAGCATGTGTAATGTGTTTCAACTAAAGTTAGCATGTGTAATGTGTTTCTGCAAAAGTTAGCATGTGAAATGTGTTTCCGCTAAAGTTAGCATGTGTAATGTGTTTCTGCTAAAGTTAGCATGTGTAATGTGTTTACGCTAAAGTTAGCATGATGTAAAAACATGTTTGTGTTTCGCTAAAGTTAGCATGTGTAATGTGTTTCCGCTAAAGTTAGCATGTGTATTTTCAGCTAAAGTTGATGTGATTGTTTCGCTAAAGTTAGCATGTGTAATGTGTTTCCGCTAAAGTTAGCATGTGTAATGTGTTTCAGCTAAAGTTAGCATGTGAAATGTGTTTCAGCTAAAGTTAGCATGTGAAATGTGTTTCCGCTAAAGTTAGCATGTGTAATGTGTTTCAGCTAAAGTTAGCATGTGAAATGTGTTTCAGCTAAAGTTAGCTTTATGTTTTCAGCTAAGTTAGCATGTGAATGTGTTTCAGCTAAAGTTAGCATGGATAAAGTGTTTCATCCATCCATCCATCCCTCCCTCCCTCTCTCCATCCATCCCATCATTGAGATTGGGAGGCACAGGAGGATCAGTAAACTCAGAGCTTGGTCTTCAGGCTCTTCTGCATCACAACAAATGGAACAGAGTCTCAACTGAAGATAGATCCATCAATCAATGTTAAGCTCCGACCTCCATCTGTCAGAACAGAACACCTACATCCTTAAATCGCAGAGGGAGATTCAGAGAACAACATGCCAAAGTTCAGTCTCTCTCTGAACCACAGCAGCTGATTTCCTGCAGATGTTTCTTTGGAATAGTTGATGTTTGAATTTTCTGTGAGATTCAAACGCCTCTAGAAGTCCTCAGGAGTTTCAAATGAGGAAAAACTCCCACGCAGCAGAAATTTAATCTCCTTTACTGACTGTGATGTCATGCCTCCACTGTTAGAGTCAAGCCCAAGGAAAACAGTGCTGTACCTTCTGTCCTCTGGATCCAGGGCAGCCCTGGGGTCCTGGAGGCCCACTTTGACCTGAAGGGCCCCGCTCCCCCTGTAGAGATCAGAATTAATGAGATGCTCAACATTAAACACAAGGCCTTAAGCAGGAAGTCCAAAATAACTTCGACCAAAGACTAAACAGCCTGGAACAAGCAGCCAACAGCTGATCATTAGAAGGCGGTGGCGCTATCAAGTTCTGGTCCTGCTGGTCAGAACTTAATATGACTGTTATTTGAAGAAGCTCCTCGTTTTTCCAGCAGACATTTCCAAACTTCTTCATGGCTCCTGTTTCTTCAGATTCATGCGGTCAGCTTCAGTGTTCGGGTCATGACTCTCCTTCAGTCCCACGTTTGAAACCACGTTGGTGAAAGGATGAACTTACAGCGATTCCCTCGTCTCCAGGAAACCCCGTCCTGCCCCTCCATCCAGAAGAGCCCTGTGATGAAACCAATCAATGAAACGTCAAACCACTCTTTCTGTTCACAGAAGACACTTCAGAGGGTTAAAGATCAGATCTTTTCAGGAACCTTCATCCCAGGAATGCCAGGAGAACCCTGGATCCCTGCAAGTCCCCAACACTGGCACATGACACCACAGCAGAGGCGATTTGCCACGGCGCTCTGTGGATGAAGCACGGAGGTCACCAACAAGGCCTCGCTGTGTTCACACCGGATTCTGTGCAGCAGACATTCAGCTCACAATCTGCTGGAGGATGCTGCTGCTGATGCTGGGCAGGCTGATGCTCAGGGGCACGCGGTACTCGAACCCTCGACCAAACTCCACCACTTGCAGCTGAGCAGGGTCAGCCCCATCCAGGGCCACAGTGAGCAGGACGCTGACGCCTGCAGGGCAGAGAGAGCAGCTCGGGTCACCAGAACAGACGCCAACTATGAAGGTCAGAAAGGATGGTTGCTCCACGCATCCCTGATAGAAGACTAGAAAGAGAGGCGCTCGGGAGTTTGGGATCAGAAACCGCAGGTGTAAACACCCGACGTTACTGTGTCATCCACAACTTTTCAGTGGTGATGTTGATGACGATGAGATGAAGGTCTTCCTCAGTCGCTCATCAGGTGAAACAAAGCATGAAATGAAGATGGAAATGTGTCTTTTACCAGACTTTTGCAGCAGTTCTGATGTCTGCTCCAGCTTCATCACATCCTCGTTGAAACCGTCTGAGAAGATCAGCAGCACCTGATGGAAAGCACATCACAAACTCATGGTTCTGATTCTGTGCTGCTGTGAATCCTTACCCAACTACTGGTTGGTGTTTGTCATTACTGCTCTTCAGGGAACAGACACATGAAGGTACAAACCTTGACGTTGGCTCTGGACTTCTCTGTGAAGATCTTTTTGAAGAAGTTTAGAAGAACAGAGTTGAAAAAAGTGGGCTGTGACCACCTCTTGTTCAAAAGCGTCTTTAATGCATCCTGCTCAAAGTGTGTGTTGTACTGAAGACCTCTGTCAGCCTTCACCTCATAGAAGGAGATGTTAGTGTTGACAGGAGCGGAGCAGCACGTGTCCTCTACAATAGAAATGCGACTAACAATCTCCTCCAGACCTGGGATGAAGGTTTTAAGAGCTTTACCGCTACTGGAAACATCAAACCCTACGAAGATATCGATGCTGCAGTCTGCAGGGACAGAGAGGATGCTCACGGACATGGAGGGAGATCAAAGCCAAACACCACGGGACCAACTTTTGTCTCAGAACTTACCTTCAGGCTGACCGGACGGCTTCCTGCAGATGGCATCAACAACTTTTTTCTTGTTGTTTTCCAAAAATTTAAAGTTCCAGACACTGAAGAGGTTCTTTGGATATTTAACGATTCGCAGGAGCTGCAGGTCATACACATCTCCAACACCGACGGCTAATATTTCTATCCCCATGTCCCTGAGTCCTTCAGCTGCATCTTCCACATCATCCAGTGAATCCCCATCTGTGATCAACACCAGAGTCTTGGATGCGCCCCTGCGGCCGCCCTGAGGCGGCAGGAAGTAGTCCTTTATGGATCTCAAGGCGTTCCCCAGGTAAGTTCTCCCACCTGCATATTTGGAGCTGAGGATGTGTCTGACCGCATCCGCCTCGTTGTGGTACTCGCTGAGGTAAAACCCATGATGGAGGGCTTCACTGAACTGAGCCAGTCCAACGCGAAGAAAGTTCTCTCCAACTGTGAGGCTGCTCACAATGCCTGCGGTGAAGTTTAGGACCCTGTTGTGGTTGTCTGCAGAGATGCTGGTGGAGTGGTCCAGCAGGAAAACCAGGTCCTTCTTGCCACAACCTGCAAAAGAAAAGTGAATTTACTTTGAAAGACACTCAGATGTGAAGCTTTGGACACTCGCTCCAATGGAAATACTGTTTTTGATGTTTCTAATGTTCTTGTGGCATTTTTCCGATGATGGAGGACAAACATGAAGAAAATTAAGATTTAAACTACCTTTCTGAGTATTTTTTTATTCAAATCATTGAGAATCAGGAGAAGACAAAGGAACACTATTTGTGATATAGAAAATACAATGGAACTACACAAGCCCCCCCCCATTCTGATGCATCCACTGTCAGACAAACAGATCCATGAACATCTTTGTTTTCCTCGTCTGAGCTGGAATCTGGATCAGAACTGGAAGGCTGGATAGATCTGATACTGATCACCATTTTTGTCGCTCCGCTAATGTTAGGTTGGGGGTGTGAGGGGCTGTAAGCTGGCGGTAGAGGGTTTAAACAGTTGGATGATGGGATGTGAGGGTGGGCTTACTCCCTACCAACAGTCTCTCCCCCAACTCAGAGGTGAATTTCTGATGAACTCCTGCTGCTCTGCAGAAACTACGTTCTAGAAGACCACAGGGTTTTCTCAGTCCAGAAAGCGCAGTGGTAGAAACAGCTAAGATCCTGCAGAGCCCTCAAGCTCCCACGTCTCTGGTAGAGGACCCCAGCTGGGGGTGGGGAACCACCTGCAGAGGGTGGGAGTACATATATGAGGAGGGAACTTCTTTAACCTCCAATAACAGAAATCCATTCACTGGCCTGGTTAATCTACCAGTGGGAGGGGCTGAGTCACCAGCTGCAGCTTCAGATGTTTGTGAAGGACTAAAAAATGTTTGTTTGACGACAAAGTCCATAAATCACTCTGTGTTTTAGATGAATCTCATTGTTCTCTTTTGTTTTGGTAAAAAGACTACAAGTTCAGAGATGGATCTGATTAACAGCTTCAGGCAAGCACCCCCCCAACCACCCCCACACACACACTCCCTCTGCTCTGTGCGTTTCATGATCTAACATGCATCAAAGTGTGTGATGATCCTGCAAAAAGCTGCAGATCAAACTAAAGAGGCGAGGCAGACTGCAGCATCTTGAAGGGGGCGCTGGGAAACATTTGGAAAGTGTTTGGGGAATTCTCTTCATCTAAAACATAAAACAGCTTTAGTTTGTTTTTAAAAAATCCTAGAAGCTCCAGCAGAAGATCTCCCCAAACTGCAACTTCTGTCGGTCCTGGAGGACTTACCTTTTTCACAGAGCTTTAAGGCCAGTGGTCTGCCCACTGCAGGAAGTTCATCTGAATCTTCCAAATGAAAGACTTTGTCTGAGGAGTTGCTGATCTCCAGCAGCTGCTTTTTGTTGGCCTCCAGCACTCCAATGCTGTATATGTCCACCTCTTTGTCCCTCAGAGCTTCAGCAGGACCCCTGACCTCATCTGTACTCTGGAAACCTGTAATCACCACCAGGCTCTGCTTCAGTTCTGGTCGACCTCCACCGGCTGCCTCAAAATACTTTGAAACCTTGGAGAGGCTGCTTCCCATGCGGTTTCCCCATTTCATGGGCTGCATTCTGTCCACAGCTCCTAACATTTCCTCTTTGCTGAAGTATTTGTTGAGGCCAAACTCCAGACGGTGGTTAGCACCAAACTGCATGATGCCCACACGAACTTCATCTGGTCCGATGGTGAAAATGCTGATGACAGTTTTCAGTAAATCTTTCATGTTCTCAAAGTCTCTCTTAGATGAACTAACGGAGCTGCTCACCAAGAAGAACACATCCCCGGGACCCTGACAAGCTGCAGAGAAAGCACAAGGTTCCCTCATGAAGGTCACTGAATGAGACGGTTTGCCGTTTTCTGACCCTTGAGATTTTTACATCCTTCGTAACCCCCTCCCTCAATGAAAGTACAGACAGGTGTTTGTGTTCTAGATCTTCAGAACATCTTCAATAAAAAGTGACAGAGGCAGAACGGTGAGAACATCAGCAGCAACGTGGGTTTCATCAAATGTGTGACTGTATTTGAAGGGTTTGGTTTGTAACAATATGATGCTAGAGACCTGACGGTCACATCAACGTGTTACTTGTGGTTACAGCCTCCAGCCACACAGACCGTTCTGGAAGAATCCTCCCAAACGTTACCTGTAGGTCGATGTCACTTGGATGCATGACAACCTTCACCCTGGTCTAAGGTAGAGTTAGCCTTCTAACGAACACCATACATCGACAGCAGATTGTGTTGTGTCTGTTGGGAACAGACTGACGAATAAGCTTTTTTCCCTCGGAATGTTTTTTTACTATGGAAGACAGGAAATGGTCTGCTTCTACTTTTTGTCTCTTGAGAAAATAAATTCTGTTTTCTTAGGATATGGGAATCAAATCCTTGCTCGTTTTTGGAGATAACAAGTTTTTATCACAAGAAAACAAAAGTCCTTTTCTCCAAAAAAAACAGAACATGCTTTTCCTTCTTTGGATACCAGTAGGTTGATTGTAGATTAAAACAAAGATGGCGAACAGGATCTTCACTGACTGATCAACCCATTACGTGTTAACAGCAGCAGTCTCACAACCACTAAAGACGACCTGACGCTCTGAACTGCTCTGGTTTGCTTCATACAGCGGCCAAACGGTGCTGCAGGACAACATGAAAATAATAAGGCCCTCAAAGATCATCTATGGTGACAGGTGTCACACTCTAACATCTTTTATTACTTTGATTTGTGGTCAAATTCAGGTGGAAACTGTGCTAATGTTGATCAGAAATAACATTCAGCATTCAGTGATCTCCATGAAAAATGAACTTTAGCTGTTTTCTCACGAGACCTAATAGTCATATGTAATATTTTAGAATATTGAGAAAATGAGCTGAAAACAAAAATAATCAGACGTGGCCGTTCTCGTTTTCCATACTTCATAATTATTCAGACAGTGATTCACATTAGAGCTTTACAAGATGAACAGTCCTTGTGGTGCAATGGGTAGATACTAGCAAAGACCTGAGTACACATCTACAGGATCCTTCTTACTTTGGAAAAAATATTCACGTTAAATTGTTTCTACTTATACTTTTTACTCCTTTTTTTGAAGGCCCAAAGTGTTTTACAGTCCCATTCACACATGCACATTCCGCCATCCAACCAATAACCACCAGGAGCACAGTGGGGCCCAGTGTCTCGCCCAAGGACACTTTGACACATGGCGGGAACCAAACCTGCCATCCTCTGACAAGAGCATCAGACTTTTTCCTGCCTATGGTAAAGTAGAAGACAGAAGAAAAGTTCTTACCTTCAACAAAAGTTTCCTCTTTTGAAATGAAAAGCATAGAATTCAAGTCTTCAAAGCCTTTGGGGTCAAACACCTGCCCAGGAGGGCCAAGTCCAATTATACCTTCTGAAGGCAAAGACGTGCACATTATACTAATATTAATCCCAAAAGATTTCATTTGTCCAGAATAGAAATGTGCAAAATCATCATGCAATGTGTGAAGTTCATTTTCCAACACAATGAACAGATCTTGACGCGCTCCCAGCTGTGCTCGGCCCCCCGCCTCAGCATTGAAAACGTGAGTGCTGGCATACTCCAGAGCCCTGGTGAGGTTTCGCTGCTGGCCGGGCTGAGACTGAAGATTGAAGTTCTGAACAGCGTTCATGGTCTGGCTTTTGTTTTCAAACGTGTTTAGAAAGAATTCTACTTTGGTGTCTTGACCTAACTGAGCCAGAGCAAAACGATGGCTGGACAATCCCACATCATTCCTGTCAATTATTTCAGAGAGCTTGTTCTTGAGCTGGACAAACCGTTCAAAAGGCAAGCCGCTGTCCACTATGAAGAACACGTCTGCATACCTGTTGGTTGAAACTGGAAGAGAAAAAGAAAAAGTGAAGTCAGAGTTCATTCTCCACACAGCCATCGTGGCTCCTGTGGCACGTCAGTCCTTCTCTGCCAAACAGCTGATTGTTTCTGCGCCAGAGGTGCAGCGTGAGGTCAAAGGTGAGACGAGTGCTGTGCAGTGAAAGCTGCAGACGTACACATAAGCCAAACGTGCGTGAGTTTGTCTGCTCTGACAGCGGATCAAACATGAGGCGAGGCATGAAGCGCCTGAACGCTGCCACCTTTTGATCTAAGCGGTTATGATTTGAGGACATCACCTAAAGAAAATCCCGACGTCAGATTATTGCTTGTGGAATTTTGATGATCACACAACAGCTTCCTCCATCAGGACGTTGAAGCATTAAACGAGGGCATGGCTGCCTTCGTCTTTTAGCGAGTCCTGACAACAACAAACTCTGCGAGCTCGCTCATGGGCAGGTCGATTGGACTTCTAGAGGACAGGAGCGACCTGGAAGGAGCTGTCAAGGAACAACAGCTGTTTGAAGGAGGGTCACGACAGCACGTGTGCTGGTAACAAGGTTAAGATGTAACCTCTATCTGCTAGCATCCAAAACATGGTAAATGGTTTAAACTTGTATAGCGCTTTTCTACCTTCATTAAAGGCCCAAAGCGCTTTACAGTCACGGTCCCGTTCACAAACTGATGGAGGCTCCGCTGCCAAACACTGGCGCCAACCTTCCATCAGAGGCAATGTGGGGTTCAGCTAACAGACATGCAGACTTTTCAGTGACACAAAGATGAACTTATTGTGTTGTTTCTGTGATTCCAGAGCCCATAAGTAAAGCGGGTGAGTATCTGGACAGGAAAACAATAAAGATTTCAAACAGCATGGTCTACCCATATCCATATCCACCAGTGCTGAGTGTTTGTCTGCAGTTATTCAAAAGAGGACTTCAGGCTTCACTTTACCTTTCTTCTGCTTCTCCAGAGACACACACAGGCTCTTGAGCAGTCTTTCATAAAAACCCTGCAGATCATCAAAACCTTTTAAGCTTGAGACATGAAGATGGTGGGGCAGGTTAGCAATGGTCTCCAGGAGCTCCTGGTTTTCGATCCCCACACCAACGTAGTAAATCTGCACCCCGTGGTTCTTCAGCTGCCGGGCAGGCGTCTTCACCTCATCCTGGGAATTTCCATCCGTGATGACGACAGCGATCTGAGGGACTCGTTCGCTGGCTCTGCTCCCCGCCGCTTCATTGAAGAAAGATTTTCGAATGAAATTGAGGGCTTCACCGGTCAAGGTCCCGCCTCTACGGTAGAACATTTGTTGAACTGCAGTCAGCAGGCTCTCCTTGTCTGCATGATCTTTGAGCAGGAATTCCTTGTAAGGGTCGTCGTTGTATTGTGCCAGGCCGACCTGGATCTTCTTGGGCCCAATGTCAAGGCCCTTGATTATGTTTTGAAGAAATGTTTTAACTAACATAAAGTTTTCAGGGCCAATGCTGTCGGAGCTATCAACCAGGAAGACGATGTCCCCTTGCAGAGCAGTCTCACACTCTGAAAGAGACGACCACACGGACAACCCTCAACATTTACAAGTCAGGCTGAAAACACCAGGATGACCAGGATGACCGCTTAGAGAAACTTAGTGCCTGCATTAGTGCCATCAAGATTTGGATGGCAGTTAATTACCTTCTCCTAAACCCAGAAAAAACTGAGGTCATTATACTAGGTCCAAAATACCTCAGAAATGCCCTTCCTGTTCAGATGGTCTCCCTGGATGGTGTAAATATAGCCTCCAATTCCACAGTTAGAAACCTGGGAGTTTTATTTGACCAGAATTTATCATTTAAGGCTCACATATCACAGGCTTGTAAAACTGTGTTTTTTCACCTACGCAATATTTCTAGAATCGGAAACATATTATCTAGAAGTGATGCTGAAAAACTCATCCATGCATTTGTTACGTCTAGGTTGGATTACTGTAACTCTTTGCTAGCAGCTTGTCCTAAAAGTTCTTTAAAAAGTCTTCAGCTTGTTCAAAATGCAGCAGCTAGATTGTTAGCAGGAACCAGCAGAAGAGAACACATTACTCCTGTGTTAGCTTCACTTCACTGGCTCCCAGTTGAATCTAGAATCAAGTTCAAAATCCCCCTGCTAACCTATAAGGCCTTGAATGGTATGACCCCATCCCATATTAAAGATCTCATAGAGCCTTACCAACCAAACAGAACACTTCACTCACTAAATGCAGGACTGCTTGGGATTCCCAGAATTTCTAAAAGCACAGTTGGAGGTAGAGCCTTTAGCCACCAAGCTCCTGTTTTATGGAAGAAACTCCCAGCTCATGTAAGAGAGGCTGACACAGTTTCTACATTCAAAGTTAGACTTAAAACATTCCTCTTTGGACAGGATTATTGCCAGACTAGCTAGTAATCAGAGAATATTTAACTTACTGCTCCTCTACCTCACCTGCTGTGATGAGGTTACCACACTGACTCTACTCGCTCCTACTCACTCTCCGTCTGCCTCCTACACCCTCCCCCCTTCCTCTCTCCCCTACCCTAACCCGGGTCTGTATCCTTCTCCCCACCCCCCCCCCCTCACCCCTACCCTAACCCGAGTCTGTATCCTTCTCCCATCCCCAATCCCCCCTTCCTCTCCCCCCTACCCGAACCAGGGTCTGCATCCTTCTCCCACCCCCCCATCTCCCCTACCCTAACCAGGGTCTGCATCCTTCTCCCACCCCCACTCCACCAACCTGCAATCCTCATCGCATCACTTGCCATCCGCCATTGCTTTCTTTTATTTGGTTTATCATGCTTCTGTTTGGTGCAGTGCGATTCACATGTTGTCCCTCTTTCCCACCCCCCTACGAGGGAGCTGGACAGATTTTTGATTTCAGGTGGATCGCCTGTACTCCTGTCTTTGACCGTGACCTTGCCTGTGCTCCTGTCTTTGGCAGTGACCTCGCCTGAGCTCCTGTCTTTGGCAGTGACCTCGCCTGAGCTCCTGTCTTTGGCAGTGACCTCGCCTCGCCTGAGCTCCTGTCTTTGGCAGTGACCTCGCCTCGCCTGTGCTCCTGTCTTTGGCAGTGACCTCGCCTCGCCTGAGCTCCTGTCTTTGGCAGTGACCTCGCCTCGCCTGTGCTCCTGTCTTTGACCGTGACCTCGCCTGTGCTCCTGTCTTTGGCAGTGACCTCGCCTCGCCTGTGCTCCTGTCTTTGGCAGTGACCTCGCCTCGCCTGTGCTCCTGTCTTTGACCGTGACCTCGCCTGTGCTCCTGTCTTTGGCAGTGACCTCGCCTGAGCTCCTGTCTTTGGCAGTGACCTCGCCTCGCCTGAGCTCCTGTCTTTGACCGTGACCTCGCCTGTGCTCCTGTCTTTGACCGTGACCTCGCCTGTGCTCCTGTCTTTGGCAGTGACCTCGCCTCGCCTGTGCTCCTGTCTTTGACCGTGACCTCGCCTGTGCTCCTGTCTTTGGCAGTGACCTCGCCTGTGCTCCTGTCTTTGACAGTGACCTCGCCTCGCCTGAGCTCCTGTCTTTGGCAGTGACCTCGCCTGTGCTCCTGTCTTTGGCAGTGACCTCGCCTGTGCTCCTGTCTTTGGCAGTGACCTCGCCTGAGCTCCTGTCTTTGGCAGTGACCTCGCCTCGCCTGAGCTCCTGTCTTTGGCAGTGACCTCGCCTCGCCTGTGCTCCTGTCTTTGACCGTGACCTCGCCTGTGCTCCTGTCTTTAGCAGTGACCTCGCCTCGCCTGTGCTCCTGTCTTTGGCAGTGACCTCGCCTGTGCTCCTGTCTTTGACCGTGACCTCGCCTGTGCTCCTGTCTTTGGCAGTGACCTCGCCTCGCCTGTGCTCCTGTCTTTGGCAGTGACCTCGCCTGTGCTCCTGTCTTTGGCAGTGACCTCGCCTGAGCTCCTGTCTTTGGCAGTGACCTCGCCTCGCCTGAGCTCCTGTCTTTGGCAGTGACCTCGCCTCGCCTGTGCTCCTGTCTTTGGCAGTGACCTCGCCTCGCCTGTGCTCCTGTCTTTGGCCGTGACCTCGCCTCTGGCTCATCCAGCAAACCCAGCAGTTTCCACAACTTCTACTGGATGAAGCCCATCTGCTACACTGTTCAAACATGTTGTTGTTTATTTAAATATTTAGCTGTTATCTTGACTTGTAGACGTTTATCTTGACGTGTTTGTTTATTAGTCATATACTTGTTATTCAACCATGCAGTTATAGAATTAATTAAGTTTACTTTTCTTTAATAGTTCTAGCACATCACCTGTCCGTCCGGGGTTGAGGATTTCTCCTTCATGTGGGAAACCCTGAGGTTTCTTAGTTTTTTTTTTTTCCCCAAAAAAGATAGGGTTTTTATAATGAGTTTTTCCTCACCGCGAAGGAGGGTGTAAAGACAGAGATGTTTGTTCAGCTTAGTCTGTTTAACAACCAGCTATTGTTTACTTTTACGTGATTGATTTTTTTTTGGTTGTTTCTTACAATATTCTGATATCAGTCCAATGAGACGGCTGTGGCTGTGATATTGGGCTATATATATAAATAAAATTGAATTGAATTGAATTGCAGCACCAGAAACATGCAGAGTGCGTTAAAGAAGAATCTGCAGGGATGTAAGCCTTCAGGTGAAATTTTTTTTTTAAAAAGAAGACACAAAGAAAGTACCAACCTTTTCTCTGAGCAGACAGGTCAAAGAGAGCGGCTGCTATGATGAAGAAAGGCCATGCTCTTATTCCATGCATGATGGTCATCTTCTGGTTTTCAGGTAACTTCTGATCCTAACCGTCTGAAACAAAGAAAAGCGTCAGCAGCACTGCATGATGCTGCATTGTTACAGATGAAGAAAACAAGAGAAACCTGTTTCCGCATCCAGACACAGAAAAACAATCAAAGACAACATAAGACACCAGGTCTGCAGCTCAGGAGTATTTTGGATGGTGACTCATCCAGATGATTTTTCCAGAGGATTTTTTTGATGAGTCATGAGTGTCTTAACAGCAGCTATGTTTGGATGATGCTGCAGAAAAGATCTCTGCTCTGGACTAAAGTGTGTTTACTGAAACAGATCAAAGTCTGTTCTCCATCATCTGGATGTTTGTAGTTTACTCTAGAAAGTAGAGCTGGGCAGAGTCGGCATTTTTGGTTGTTGTTGCTCTGCAGCCTCAGAGTGTCTCCAAACAACAATCAGACTGGAACAAGTAAATTATCAGCAAAACTGGAGATTTGATATTCTTGATGAGCATCTACTTGTCAAAGTTCTGAGGGACAACCACCAGCAGCTTTTGCCTTTTTTCTTTGTGACCCCCCCCCCCCCCCCCCCCCCCCCCCCCCCAATGTGTTTTTTAAATAATTTGCCAAAAAGAAATCTGTACTCCTGTGTCTGAAGCTACATAACCCCCCATTATAACAGTAACATCTGTCCACCACTAGAGGGCTTCATCTCTGCTCTGTTTTATCAGCTGATGGCATAACTTTTCTGATTCACATCTGAACTGCAGAACCAAACCATTTCTACTCTCTATGGAGTTTCCAAACAGTTTTCCAAACAGATGTTTTTTTCTACAGTAAATCATTAGTCATTTCTGGTAGACCTTCAATAGCCTGTAGACTGAAGAAATCTAACAAAGAAAGCAGACTCACCAGTTGTGTCACATGCACGTTGATGTGGAGGTCAGGAGGTTCACGCCAAACCAACAGCAAACCCTGCTCAGCTTTCTGGAAAACTTCTTGGAGTCATTTGCAGCAGCTGCAGAGCACTTCCAGGATCTTCAGACAGAGCTGCTCTTCAGGAATGATCACAGAACACTGGAGGGCGTCACTGCAGCCTCTGTGTGCAGAGCTGCACCGTAATGCTACTTCCAGACAAGCAGGACGAAGGAGGAGGAGCCTTCCCAAAATCATGCCGTAAAGTTTTCCCACTCTTCTCTTGATCTACACGTAGGAGCCAGACTTTTGCATTTTTCCCATTCATTTTCCCTGAGTAGGACGTGGGCTTACTTCTAACTGTTGACCAGGGGCGCTGCTATGGATTTTGGGCCCTTTAAAAAGACTTTTTATAGAGCCCAATGAGTTGATGAGAACCAGATGGATCTCAGCAGCTATGAGCCCAAACTCAGGGGTTCCCCTCCGAACCCTGACTCCGTTCATGAGAACCAGCCAGCATCCTTCGTGTTGATGAATCAAAAACATGATTCACAGGAGCAGAGACTCCTTTGTAGTCAGTCTGAACCATGAGCATTTGGGGGCGTGGTCAGCAGAATACTCCAGGTCCAGCTTCGATCCTCCAGATGACTACAAAAACATCACTTCCTGCTGCATCATGCATATAAAGATAGAATTGTGAACATGAAAGTCTTTGCAGGCAAAGGTTCAAATCCTCTGCCGTTTCCTCAACAGTTCTTCTCTCCAAGTTCCTCCACAGAACTCTGGAGTAGAAGAACATTTACCAGCATGACTGCTCGTCTTTGGTCCTTCTCTGGTTGAATCCTAAACTATCTCTTTGCAAAGGATTGGCTTGTGCTCTCCTCTCAGAAAGGATGCTGCAGAGGTTCATCTGATAAAGAAGAACAGAGGAACCTCCAGACTGAAACTTTTGGGACATTTGCCTCAGAAAGCCTGCTTTGAAAAGGAAGTTCTAGCAGACCCAGTGAGTTAAAGACGAGTCATGAGAACGTGTCTGCTGCCCTCCACTGGAGAAAACGTGAAGGTACTAAAGAACCTCACTTCTTCAGAGGACCAAACCAGAACCAAACGCCTTCATTTTCAGAAGAAGAAACACCTGAACATTAAAGAACTTAAGAACTTTGATGATCCTCAGCATCGAGCTTTGGTCTGCTCTAGAAGCTGAAACTGAAGAACCGTTCCCTAAAGTGAGAACCTCTCAATCCCACAGCCTCAATGAAGCAAACAGAACGTCTGAATTCAGAAAGTTTGTCAGATGTTTGCCTGTGAAGGGAAGCAGCCGTCACATCCAGACAGCATCCAGAGTATGGTAGAGGAGATCGTTTAGCTGAGCTTCCTCTGGAGGGATCTTCAGGGCCGGATCTGTACCGGACACGGCACCCTTCAACAGAACCAATTGATTTTACTGAGCTGCTCAAGTCTTTTCATGGAAAAGAACATTTTAACATTTCAAATCCTGAAGCTTCGGGAGTTTGTTTGGCCCATTTCTGTTCAGATCTACTCCAACAGAAACCTTTCCAGAACATTTTAACAGCGGAACAGCAAACATCTAACATGCGTTCTTCTGTGATCCAACGTCACCATAATCGTGGATTTTAGTAGTGGGTTCATGAACTTTGACCTCTCTCTTCCATGATGACTCACTGAGGCCCCGTTGTGGTGGGAAACACATCTGAAAGCATGAAAAAGAAACCATAAATAACATCTTTGAGTGAGCTTAAAACAAGCTCCCTCCTCTGGTCGTTTAGGTTTTACTCCTGGAGCTTTAGAAAACTCAAATTCGGTTGTTACATTTCCAAAAAGTAAATTTAAATTTCATGTTGAGCCTCGTAATTTAACGGATGAATCTTTGGAACATTAGTTTTTCTCATGTACGCATTCCAAGGGTTTCTGGATAAACATTCGAAATCGCATGAATCTTAACCTTTATATTCCCCATTTAGTGCTTCTGACATATTACCAGGAATGGATCATTTAGATGGTTCATTCTCAAATATTATTAAAATTATTACTCTGCAAAAATCACATCCACTGCAGTACATGAAGAGGCAGCAAATGGTGTTTTCCATCTTTGAGGAAAAATAAAAACATGTATTGTTCCTCATTAAAAACCAAGCAAACCTTCAAAACTGTCCACATCTCTACCTGGTTTAGTTTCCTTGAATCTTCTTTACTTTTATTCTGCTTTCATTTTGCTTCAGGTATTTTGTAACGTTGCTCTCATGTCTTCAGAACAGCCCTGATCACGTCATGTCTTTATTGTTTGCATGTCAGTGTTTGTGAAACCGCATGTCCAAACTACAAAAAGGCACGAGCGTTTACGACACTCTCCGTCGTCGTACGGCAGCGGAAAGTGCTCCGGCTACAGTGAACATGTGCGGTGTTCTGTGGATGAGAAAGGTACAAACATTGATTTCTCTTTGTTTTCATAACCGTGTGTGGGTTTAACTCCTGTAAACGATGAGTCAGCAGTTTCCTGCCGCCTGCTCATGAGCAAACGCAGCCGGTAACGGGCCGTTCCGTCCCCGGAAGTCACCAGGACCGTGAACGCAGCACGCGTCTGACCCGAACCGAGAACAGCCGGTTCTGTAAAGACCGGAAGTCGCGGTTCTGATTTAGAAACTGTTCAGACGTGGTCACGTGTTTGATCTGATTTCCTCTCCTCTTGTCTGCAGCTTCAGTTCTTCTCCTTCCGGTGATCCTGAAGACGAACACCTGAGCTACACCTGGATCGGAGCCTCCACGTCAGTTTGACCCAAATTAATCTGGAATCATGACACTGAGCCTGTCTTTGTAGTGCTTGTGTAGCTGTGGTGCAGCGTCCTGAAGTTCCTGTGTGTGGCTACAGATGGAGAACTACAGCAGAGCTCGATGCATGGAGCATCCGTCCGTCTGTCCATTCACCAGCCTCGCCGCCGACACGCCCGAGCTGCGCGTCAAGGAAGGCAGCAAGATCCGCAACCTGCTGCGCTTCGCCCTGAGCCGCATGGAGGCCAAACCTCGAGGGGGGGAGGAGGACGAGAGTGGCCAGAGGAGCCACGCCCCCTGTCAGCAGATGGTCGTCACCGCCAGCGGAAAGGGCGTCTCCAAGGCCATCACCTGTGCTGAAATCTTGAAGCGGCGGGTGAAGGGGCTCCACCAGCTGACCCAGCTGCTGCACAGCACCGTGGTGGAGGTGTGGGAGCCCCTGGAGCCCGCCGCCGGCCTGGACACCCTGAACGTCAGTCGGAAGCTGCCCGCCGTCTGGATCCTGCTGTCCACAGTGCCCCTGGAAAGCAGCTTGCCAGGTTACCAGGCACCCGGTTGCTATGACAACCTGTGGGCTCAGTCTGCCAGCAGGGAGGAGGGCGGGGGAGGAGACTCGCACAGACGGGGGCCCAGGAGGAGAGGAGGTGGAGCAGGGGGAGGCAGCAGGGGAAAAGGGCGCCCCAGAGAGGCGGCCAAAGGACGGAGCTGATTCTAAACCGGTTTGACTTCAGTTGGACTTCAGTGTGAACGGCTCACGAGGACTGAACAGAGCAGAACGTCTAGTTTATGTGCTTTTTTTTACTGCTCGTTCTGTGTTAAATTTGTGTGGGCGGAGTCACTGTGTCTAAAGAGACTGCTCAGAGGTCATCAGTGACCTTTGACCCTGCAGCACCGCCCTCTGGTGGTGCGACAGCTTTCTCTGTTCGTTTGTGTTCACTAATAAAGTTTGACCTTATGTTGACCTGAGTGTTTGAAATAAAAAACATTGCCACAAACGTTCTCTCCAGAGTTTCTTTCACTGAAGCCTGGATCTGTGGGGGAAGGGGGCGTGGCCAGCTCTGGAACCTGATTCCTGTGATGGTAGAGGACTCCTACATAGCGGCATGGCGTCCTGATGGCGTCCAAAGCTCTTTCTCTGCTGTTTGCAGTCTGCTGGGGATCCGGCGCCATCTGACCACGCTGCTGATCCTGTTATCTCCTCAGGTGACACCCCCCCCCGAGCTCAGCAGCTTACAGCACAAGAGGATTACTGGGATTCCTGCAGGAGCATCAGAGGAGCACCTGCAGGAGCAGAGGATGGACCTGCTTGAAGCTGAGGTCGCCCTCAGGCTGCTGCTGGTCAGCTGGCTCGCCGCTGGGCCGGCGCTGGCCCGGGTCCGACACCCTCTGCCCGTTCTGTGGATGATGCCATTCGGCTCTGGGGCTGGGGGGGGCAATCAGACAGCCGGCATCGTCTCAGCTATTGAACTGGCTCTGCAGGACTTGGAGAACCAACCAGCGCCGCTGGGAAGCTACCAGATCCATCTGCAGCCACTGGACTCCCCGGTGGGTCCAATGGAGACATTACTGAGAGATTTCAGAAAAATCATTTAGAGGCAGAAGAGACACTAAAGAGAAGCGCAAAGCAAAAATGTCTGAAAATATCATTTTCACACGTTTGTAACGTCCTGGAGTCTGATCTTTGGAACAGGAACGGCTTCAGAGAGACTTTAAGAGACTGTTTCAGGGACTGTGTTTGGCACTGTTTAGGAATCTAACCATTTCAAGGATCATTACAAGAACCGCTTTAGAGACTCTTTCAAGGACTATTTTAGAAATCGTTTTAGATACTGTTTCAGAAACTGTTTTTGAATCTAGTTTAGAGAACGTTTCAGGGACCGTCTTAGGAACCATTACACAGAACGTTTCAGGGACCTTCTTAGGAACCATTACAGACAACGTTTCAGGGACCGTCTTAGGAACCATTACAGAGAACGTTTCAGGGACCGTCTTAGGAACCATTACAGAGAACGTTTCAGGGACCTTCTTAGGAACCATTACAGACAACGTTTCAGGGACCGTCTTAGGAACTATTACAGAGAACGTTTCAGGGACCTTCTTAGGAGCCATTACAGAGAACGTTTCAGGGACCTTCTTAGGAGCCATTACACAGAACGTTTCAGGGACCTTCTTAGGAACCATTACAGACAACGTTTCAGGGACCGTCTTAGGAACCATTACAGAGAACGTTTCAGGGACCTTCTTAGGAACCATTACAGACAACGTTTCAGGGACCGTCTTAGGAACCATTGCAGAGAACGTTTTAGGGACCTTCTTAGGAGCCATTACAGAGAACGTTTCAGGGACCTTCTTAGGAACCATTACAGAGAATGTTTCAGGAACCTTCTTAGGAACCATTGCAGAGAATGTTTCAGGAACCTTCTTAGGAACCATTGCAGACAATGTTTCAGGAACCTTCTTAGGAACCATTGCAGAGAATGTTTCAGGAACCTTCTTAGGAACCATTGCAGACAACGTTTCAGGGACCTTCTTAGGAACCATTGCAGACAATGTTTCAGGGAACTTCATAGGAACAATTGCAGAGAACGTTTCAGGGACCTTCTTAGGAACAATTGCAGAGAACGTTTCAGGGAGCTTCTTAGGAACCATTACAGAGAACGTTTCAGGGACCTTCTTAGGAACCATTGCAGAGAACGTTTCAGGGACCGTCTTAGGAACAATTGCAGAGAACGTTTCAGGGAGCTTCTTAGGAACCATTACAGAGAACGTTTCAGGAACTTTCTTAGGAACCATTACAGAGAACGTTTCAGGAACTTTCTTAGGAACCATTGCAGAGAACGTTTCAGGGAGCTTCTTAGGAACCATTGCAGACAACGTTTCAGGGAACTTCTTAGGAACCATTGCAGAGAACGTTTCAGGGACCGTCTTAGGAACAATTGCAGAGAACGTTTCAGGGAGCTTCTTAGGAACCATTACAGAGAACGTTTCAGGAACTTTCTTAGGAACCATTACAGAGAACGTTTCAGGAACTTTCTTAGGAACCATTGCAGAGAACGTTTCAGGGAGCTTCTTAGGAACCATTGCAGAGAACGTTTCAGGAACCTTCTTAGGAACCATTGCAGAGAACGTTTCAGGGACCGTCTTAGGAACAATTGCAGAGAACGTTTCAGGGAGCTTCTTAGGAACCATTACAGAGAACGTTTCAGGAACTTTCTTAGGAACCATTACAGAGAACGTTTCAGGAACTTTCTTAGGAACCATTGCAGAGAACGTTTCAGGGAGCTTCTTAGGAACCATTGCAGAGAACGTTTCAGGAACCTTCTTAGGAACCATTGCAGAGAACGTCTCAGGGACAGTCTTAGGAACCATTGCAGACAACGTTTCAGGGACCGTCTGCACATGATTCATCCAAAGTTCTCAGTTCTGCAGTTCAAGCTTTGTTCTTTGTTTCAGTGTGACCCTGCCAAAACAGTCAAAGCCCTGTTTGACACTCTGTGGGCGGGGCCCAGGTATCTGCTGGTCTTTGGAGGGGCGTGTCCACCTGTGATGGCTCTCTTGGCCCGCTCTCTGACAGCTTTTGGCCTGGTCCAGGTGAGCCTGCCCCACTGCCGTCACATGACCTGGGTCACAGTTTGCACAGGCACCCTTACGGTATTGTGTCCTCGATGTCTCAGGTGTCTTTTGCCGTCCCGCCCCCAAGCCTGTCTAACAGGAAGTGGTACGGGAACCTGTGGAGCACAGCGCCGTCAGAGCGAGCCGTGAACCAGGCCGTGGTAAAGCTGCTGCAGCACCTCAGATGGAGCAGAGTCGGTGTGATTGCACAGGAGCCATTCTTTGAGGTGAATGTGAAACCTTCCTTCTTTGATCCCAGAATTCTGTCAGAGAAGAAACAGAACAAAAGTCATTTGATTACAGTAAAAAACATCCAGATCGTGTTCCACAACAGGCCGTGGTCGACCTAAAACAACAGATCATACGTTCAAAGGTCAGAATCTCTTTCTGCTTGTGGTTGTCTGCAGATGAAGAACGACTTGATCCGGCAGCTGCAGAAGAGCAGCATTCATCTGGCCGCTGCAGAAGGTTTCTCAGAGGACGCCTGCAGCAGCCTGAAGAAGCTGAAGGTGCTGAAGGACCTGCAGGTCATGTTGTGATTGTTGGGTCTGAAATGGTTTGTTCTTTTCAGGATGAAGATGTTCGCATCATCATCGGATACTTCCATGAAGACTTTGCGTCTGAGGTTTTCTGCTGTGTGAGTTTTATCAGAGACAAACCTGCTCTGCTCTTCCAAACACCACAGAGTCCAGCAGCTCCTGTCCAGCACGTCGTGACAGAAATGCACTGGTTCTGCTGACGCTGCTTTCATGACAAACGTCACGTTTACATCTGAAGACGGTGGAAACCTTTCAGGGGAGAAGACTCTCCTGCTTCCAGAACATCTCAGAAGTTTATATCATGACCGCGTTCATGACCTCACACAAACTCATGTGACCATAAGAACCTCAAGAATGTAAAGTCATTGGTTAGTGGGAAAATGGACTTCATCGAGGGTGTGACGTAACCATGGCAACTGTGAGGAGAGGAGGTCTTTCAGAGACCAGAAATGATTTATGTCCAACTTCCCGGCCTCCTCCCTAACTACTTAAAGTGATATAGTGCAGGAATATCTACAGCAATCGGGACGCCATGCTTACTGCTTCTTATAAACAGCGATAACATCCCAGATTCACCAAGAGAAAACGGAATCTATAATCAACACACAAATTTTACAAATACTAAAAAAATACGTTGAAATATATATATTTTTTGCTGAAAACTGTTTAAACGCAATGCATTGTGGTCCATTTTTCCCCAATCTAGAGAGCATTGATGCACACTAGTTTTTCGCAGAGAATTCTGGGAAATTTCTAGGGCACTCAATTTTGGAATTGGAATTTCGTAAAGCTCTACAAAATGACTACAGTGCACCGTCACACCACACTTCACTACACACATGTTCCTCTGGACCACCCTCAGGTCCATCCACAGACCTGTTCACACTTGTTAAAGGCCGTTACTATGGCAACACATCTCCTGCGCTTCAGTGCATACAGACGAGCTTCATCTGCGATTGGAGAACGTTTCAGGTTCTGCATGGTGTTGCTATGACAACGGCGGAACTGGGCAGAACATTGAACATCCTGACGTTGTTCCGGTTGTTCCGGTTGTTCCGGTTGTTCCGTTCTTCTTCCCTGAACCGACTGCAGTCTTCATGTCTCTGTAACATGCTACTAATGTCCACTGCTTAGGTTCAGTCAATGCAGCACAATGTTTCAGTTCTATAGCAGTTCTGTCACAGAACTACCACAGAACTGAGCCGAGAACTGGAGAACATCCAGGTTTGTCTCTGTGGCGTTAGGCGTACAGGCTGAACCTGTTTGGCGCTCGGTACCAGTGGATTGTGGCTGGTGGGGGAACGGCTGGATGGAGGCCCTCAGCCTGCGCAGTCAGCAGTCTGCAGACAGCTGCAGATGGATCCTTCAGGTTTGAGGTTGGACTGCTCAGCCGCACCGAGGTGCCGGGACTCTCTGGACGGGTCAGAAACTCTCCTCACTCTTTCAGAACCCGATGCCACATTCTGATCTTTCAACACAGGTTTGCCTCCTTCCACAGACCCCTCAGGACTACCAGGACTCTTACCTCCGACGGCTCAGCCAGGACGGGTCCGAGGCGGACCCCCTCCACCCGTACGCTTACGATGCGGTGTGGGTCGCTGCCAGAGCTCTGAGTCAGGTGATGGAGGCCTTGAGATACCGGGAGAGGTACCAGAGGAACGCCACACTCGGAGAGGAGGAGGTGATGAAGATGCTGGTGGGAGCAGTGAAGAACACTCGCTTTGAAGGCGTCACGGTGAGCTCCTCAACCACACACCACCTGCACCACCACATCTGCTGACTGAGGACAGAGGCCTCAAACGGGTTTGCTTAAGTCAGAAAATCCTGACAGCTTCAGGTCTTTAGAGATTTGCAGGTTCAGGATGAATCAGATGTTCTTTAGAAGCAGCAGAGTAGAGATCTCATGATGAGACACCATCTCTGTAGCAGCAGGAGAACCAACTCTAGGAATTTCTGAGAAGCAAAAGGGGGTGAGAGGCCCATCATGATGTGAAGGAGTCCACCTGACTGACAGGAGCAGCATCTGCTGTCCACTGACGTCTGAGCAGATGTGATCTTCATGAACAACTGCAGCCAAGATGAAACCTGGACAGAGTTCTGCAGAAGAACCCTGAAGGAACATCTGCAGGCAGCAGACAAGATGGCAGATGTTCCTGCAGATTTGACAGACTAAAGGAACCATCAAAGCTGAAACCTTCAAATGTATTCTGAACTGGACGGCCCGACCTTCCATGTAATGGGGGGTTGGGCCGTCCAGTCCTCGATTTCTGCAGAATATGTGAAGAATTGGGTCAGTCTTCATCCAGATGTTTGGATTAGTTCACCTGCTGAGATCCAGACGATCAGAGACTGTGAATGAGGGGGGAAGGGTCTTCACGAGGTGAGCTCCAGCTTTAGCAGCATCTGACTGAAGCACCAAAGAACCGGGACCAGAACTGACCCACTGTGAGATACCTCCTGACCTGAGAAGTTCTTTGTCTGTTCAGGGTCCGGTTCTGTTTCGGAATGGAGAGAGAATGTCCACCATCAACCTGATCCAGGTTCAAGGTGAGGAGCAGCTTCCTGCAGCTGGACAGCAGGACAGCATCTGAGCGTGTCTGTGTCTCTAGGCAGCACCGGCGTGGCGGTGGGCCGGTTCAACACCAGCACCCAGCAGATCCGTCTCAACAACCAGCTGCTCAAGTTTCCAGGTCAGCAGATCCGGTCCACGTGGGGTTGTGGACCATAAAGCATCTTCTGCTAAACGCTGCCCCTTCTAGCCTTCTCCTCCAGACCACCTTCTCCTGCCGTCTCTCTGGTTCTGGTTCGTTGGACTCTGATGAGTGTTTGCTGCAGCAGGTCCAGGACCAGCCAGAGACCAGCCGGTCCTCCTCCTGGAGCAGCGTCTCGTCAGCCTGCCTCTGTACGTCGCTCTGTCTTCAGCTGCAGGAGGAACCATCTTCATCACACTGATGACCCTCCTCATCATTGTCATCAACCACAGACGCTGGTCCGTCTTCTGTAGTTCCACCTGAAAGTTCTGAAGGTCACAGGCTGAGGTGTCCGTCTGCCTGCAGGCGGAGGATCTCAGGTGGTTCCTTCCAGGACCTGCTGCTCCTGCTGGGCCTCCTGCTCTCCACCTCCTCGGTGCTTCTCTCCGGTCTGGACGGAGCCTTGCTGTCCGAGTGGACCTTGGAGACCCTCTGCTCTGTGAGTTCCCCGCTCATCTTCAGGACTCTTGGCATGATGATCTCTGTTCCCTCACAGAAGACTGAAGTTCAGTCTCCTGTGCTCCGCAGGCTCATCTCTGGACCCTCTCAGTGGGACACGCCATGACCTTCGCTGTGCTCTTCATCAAAATCTGGAAGGTTTACTACCAGAGGGTTAGTGAGGATCTGTTGGTTCTGTGGGTTCTATAAAGGTCTGCATGTTTCAGCCTGATCCTCTGTTCCTATGAAGCTGCAGAAGGAACCGTACTGGATCCAGATCTGGATTTTCCTGCCGGATGTGCTTGTTCTGACCTCCTGGCAGATCCTGGACCCTCTCAGGCGGATGGAGCTTCAGCATCACTCAGAGGTCAGGATCCCATCAGCTGACCAAGAGCAGCAGGGATGATGGGAAATGTGTTTTTTGTGGAAAAGCTTTGACCCTGTGGGCATCAGGGGGGTGAGTTCCTCCTGTTGAGTTGGTCAGGGAGATGTTTCATCTGAGCTGCTGTTCTGACGGTCCCGAGGAGAACCTGGAGGGGGGGTGGGGGTGTTCTCCTGACATTTATAGAGAAATAAAGAAACAAACTTAGAACACAGAGAAGGAGGAGCTGAGGAGAGAGGAGCAGCAGGAGGACAAAGCAATGCAGAGGAAGCTCCAGAGTGAAACCGTTTTCTGGATGTTTCAGAGCCATCCTGCAGATCCGGACCTCATCACTCGGCCGTTCTCCAAACACTGCGGCAGCAGCAACATGGAGCTGTGGCTCACCGCTGCCTTCGGGTTCAAGGCCCCTCTGCTGGTGAGCGAGCGGCGTCTCCTCAGAGCCTCACGCCGCTGTTTCCTGATAACAGCTTGAAGGTTAAACTCTCAGGATCAGACATGGGAAACCATGAACCAAAGCTGAACAGCAGATGTTGAACCTATCATGACCTGTCAGATGTTGAGGCTGCTCCTCTGTGAGGGTTCACGCCGTCTTCTTCATCTCTGTCTGCTCCGCAGGCTCTGGGATGTTTCCTCTCCTGGAGTATCAGGTCAGCAGACGCGGGTAAACCGCTGGCGCTCAGCATGCTTGCTCTGACCGCGTTCAGTGTGTCTGGTGCGTCAGGGTCGCTGCTGACCTCCCACAATCCTCCGCTTCAGTTCTGCCTGAGCAGCATCCTCATCCTCAGCGGTTCCCTCCTCCTCCTGGGTGCTCTGCTGGGACCACAGGTCAGACAGCCTGAAAACCTGTTTCCTCATCAGCTGTTAGAACTGAAGTCTGCAGGTTCCAGCTCCAGCCGGTGTTTCATGCCTGGAATAGGAAACAGAGCAGGACTCTTCATTTAGATGTCAAATGGACAAACAGGAGCTTTTCTTGATCCAGTCGCCTTTTCTTTCTGTCTGAGCTTCCTCTGACATAAATGAAAAGAAAACCAACAACAAACTAAAACCAAACCAGACTGGAACTGAATCCCACATCACAACTTCTGAAACAGTTGGCCCCCGCCGGCCTGTGGGATTTCTGCATTAGCGGCGGGCGGGGGGCCGGCAGAAGGGCCTGTATGGTTGGGACTCCTACCAGGGGCAGATGGTAGGAGTCCCGTATAGGATAGTATAAGCTGGATTGGGCTGGATGTCTGTTTTCCATGTGGTGGGACCCTGAGCCTGGGGGGGTCTATGTCTGCAGATCTGTGTGGCTGTTAGGGGGGGCGTGAGGTTGCAGCCGCCCTCAGAGCTCCAGGAGGAAGCTTCAGAGGAGGAAGATCAGCTGAGGAGGCTGAACCAGCAGCTGAAGAGTCAAAGTGCTCAGGTGAGGACCAGAGGGTCTGCTCCTCTGAAGCAGGGGGAGGAGCTGGAGAAACAGGACGTTTGAATAGTTTGATCCTCAGGAAAATGAGGGTCTGTGTCTCCTGCTCCGCAGCTGGACGTCCACATTGAAACCATCAGCATGCAGCTCTCAGAGATGACTGAAGACATCGGTGGAGAGCAGCAGAGTAATCTGATGAAGCTTCACTTTAGAGGAACAAAGACTCCTGACTTCTTCATAAAGCTCCTCTCCTCTTCCTCCAGCAGCTTCTGAAGCCGCTTCTGCAGTGAAGACCCATGAAGTTCAGCTCTGCGCTGTCAAGGCCTCCAGCTTCAGCAGCATCAACTCCCCTGAACAGTGAGTCTGTCTTTTTGCCACTTCTTCCTCAGGATTTGAACCTTGAAGGAGACAAACACGGAGAACCCCTCCCACTCCATGAGTGACCTCTGTCCCGTTGTCAGGGTGAGCCGCCGTCTGTCCATCCAGCTACCCATCCTCCATCATTCCTACCTGCCGGTCATCGGCGGTGTTAGATCCAGCAGCTCCAGTTTGTTTGGGTGCCAGGGAGCGCCGGCTCTCCACTACGATGACTTCCTGTGAGCTGTGGCCTCGTTCCTGCAGGAACCAAAGCAGAATAACGTTCTACAGGTTTATCTCCTGCTGAATAAAACTTTCTCATGACTTTAAACTGCATCCACAGCTGGAGACATTCTCTTTCTCATCAGCATCTGCCAGAAAAAACAGTTCCATGATGTTTGACTTGGTCATGGATCAAAGATGCACATTAATCACATTCATTCAGAAACATCAGGTCATCGTCTGCAAAGATTTGAGCAGCAATGATACCAAATCTCAATAAATCTCAAGTTCTACCTTAACATCTTTGACCTTAACAACTGAAAGGCTTTAAAACAATGAGGCCTCCTGAATGACGCCTGACCCGTTGACTGTATTCGAGTACTGGACTGAATGACTCCTCTGCTCTGGTGTTCAAAACAGGAAGTACCTGCTGACTCCAAGAAGCCAAAATCCCATTGTGTTCTACAGAGAAATAGACAGCTATGATTCAGTCATCCCTCCTTCAACCTCCACCTTAATGTGGCAGAGAAGTTTTTGAGTGACCTCAGGAGCTATGCTGTCTGAGGTTTCTGGCCCTGGTAGGGTCTTCCATGGAAGACAGGCCCTGGGTGACGAGCCAGTCAAAGCTCAGAGTGTTGGAGTTCAAACCAGAGAGTCGTGTCCCTTCAAGTGGGGGACAGGTCTCTGAGTGTGCTTTCAGCAGTGGTCAGGATAAGAGAAAGAAAAAAAGCTTAAATGAAAGTAGGTGGAGCCTGCTGGCCCCCATGTCCAACATTCAGCACACTTGACAGATTTTATGTAGTTAGAGTGGTAGGGGTGTAGCCTTCCAACAACCTCACCTCAGATTGGTGAGAGTGGTTTTTCATAGGATCTCGGACCAATCAAAGCTTACCGACGTGACCTGGCTCCAACATGGCGAACATTCATGCCACAAAAGAGTGGCGACATAATTGACTTCATTTAGCTGGAGCTGGAAGGAATCTGTTTTCCGTGTGTGTGAGTCACACTCGGTCCAGTTTTCTGATACAGTTGATGGTCTCTTCATCAGGGTCCCATCAGACCTCAGGTCTGGTTGGAGCAGTGGAACTCCAGCACAGATGCAGAGCACACAGATACAGCCTGCTCATCGCATCGATGCTGGTCTGAAGCCAGTGGGGGGCTGAACCGTTCCCTCCTACACCAGGGCGGAATAGTCTGGCACTGAAAACACAGTGTGGGTGGGAGGGGTCAAACTGCCTCAGATACATAAAACTGCTGCTTCAGCAGCGGGGCAGCACTCCACCATGGCGCCCCCCCTGAAGCTCCTGCGTGTGTCCTACCTGGCTGTGCTGCTGGTTCTCGTAGACGCCTCCTCCTCAGGTGAGCATTTCTGCTGTCAGAGGAGTTTCACACATTTACAGTCAGGCTAACAACCTAAGACTCAGATTTAGGTCTCATCTTCCAACCCCAGCTGATAAAATGATCCTCCCACCTCCTTGCTTCACTGCAGAGTGGATTTGGTCCAGGTGGTCAGGTGACCATCAGCAGCCTGCCCTGAACTTTAACACAGATCAGCTGGAACGGAGCTTGTGGTTCTAGAAACTTCTGTTTTGATGAGTTTGACAGAAACTCACCAAAACAAACCTCTGATCTGCAGCGTCTGTCTGAATCCACACAAAGACACTTCTGTTTCCCACTACAGCTCTTCTTCTGTGGACTAAGCCGTGGACACGTTCCTCAGATCGTGATCTTTCCATAAGAGCTCATCAGCACACATTCATTCAGATGGAAACCAGCGTGTGGAGACTCGCCTGCTTTATCTGTGCAGCAGAGACGAACCGGTTGCTTAACTGTTCCTGTGGATCACTAGATGGTTCCTCAAACACGACGTGAAGAGTCTCATTCGGATTTAGATCTTCTCATAAATCAGACATTTCCTCATTGTTTGCATTAAACTGATCAAATGCTGAGTTCAGTCCAGAAGATTGTTTTTAGTTCTTTACCAAAAGGCACAGGGATCCAGCAGGTTTGGCAGAAGACGCTGAACCAAAGCCAACGTCGGTTGTGGGTTTGGGCTTGTCTCTGGAAAGTCCCGCTGACTCTCCTATGCCCCACGGCTGCTGCTGTGTTCTCACGGTCCTCATGATGATCTCAGCCGCAGAACCTTCAACTGTTCTGAAAGAAGAAAAAACACCTTCCTGATGTTGATTTTTGTCTTCATGAGAAGTTTCTGCTTGGAGAACAGCTGCCAGAATGAAGGAACCCTGTTCCGTCTATCTACTGGTTCCTCAGACTTTTGCTGGGAGAGAAGAAAACTCCTTGATGTTTACTGGCAGAATACCTGGTTTGAGCCGAGGCTGGATGTCCAAACAGAAATTTCACTGCACTTGCTTTGAACATCTTTCTGATTTTGTTGTCATAGCGACTGTAATATTCACCGAGTTGAGGCGCTCTGACACACACAAAAAGTGACCATCTGAAGGAGCCCAAGGTGTGACGTCAGGTAGAGAAGATTCAGAAGGTTGTTTTGTAAAGTAACAAACAGAATCTGGTCTGGAGGAGTCCAGTTATTGTAGATTAGAGATCCAGGACGGATCTTCTCTCTTATCCACAGCTCCAGAGAGATGTGTGATGGTGGGGTTCTCTTTTTCTCAAAGGTCTGTGGTGGAACTGTTCAGTCGGGTTTTTCACATCCTGTGACATCCAGCAGCAGTGGAATCAATTGGGATGGAACTGAAGAAGTCAGTAAATCCAAAGAGTAAAAAAGACAGACTGGTTCTAATAAATACAATAAAACATTCATATTTTAGTCCACTAACAAAAATTATATCTTCAGTTTCCATCTAAATTACTTTAAAAGCTCAAGTTTTTCAATTGAATTGAAAAAAAATATATAAAAATAAAGTAATTCAAACATCTTTTCAAAATAAAGTTTTTTCAAAATGCACTATTGCATTTAGCTTTAAAGATGATTCAAATCAAATGTTTATACATCTATTTTTAATGGTTAATTAAACATGTTTCTGTTTTAAGCACTAACTATTCAAAAGGAGAAATGCTGTTGTGGCTTTAATGATCCAAAACAGTCACAAACATTAGCACTCATAAACACTAAGAAAGCTTTTCTTTTTGACAGTTTTCTTACCCCATACTCTAACAGCAGCAACACGCCCCACACACACATACACACACACACATCTCACCTAGCTTATACAGCGGCAGCGTCTGAAGTTGACCCTGGAGACATTGCAGATGCTGCGAACCTGCAAATGCTGCAGATGCTGTGAACCTGCAGATGCTGCAGACACTGCAGATGCTGTGAACCTGCAGATGCTGCAGACACTGCAGATGCTGTGAACCTGCAGATGCTGTGAAGCTGCAGATGCTGCAGATGCTGTGAAGCTGCAGATGCTGCAGATGCTGTGATTCTGCAGACAAAAGTTTCTTTTTTTTAGAGTTTCTCTTTTTGTCCTGACAGGTGGAGGAGGGAATTTCCAGGCGGACCTCTCTGGTCAGTCTCTGACAGATCTCTACAACAAGCGTGTGATGTCAGCAGAAAGGATGAAGAGACCACTGGGGTCCCTCCCTGTTGAAATTGGACCCCTCAGTCACAGTGGAGTTCGGTCAGTTCAGGTTTTTCCAGAAGGATTCCACCAAGTTGAATCTTCTGCTGAAGAAGCAGAGTGAAACAAACTTCCTGACTTTCTGACTTTATCTTCAGTCCGATCTGTCTGCAGAAAGAAAAGTGAAGTTAAATGTTCAGGTTTTCTGTCATTCAAGAACAAAAAACTTCTTCTTTAAAGAAAAAAGGAACTCTGATTTTTCCACTTTTTCTTCTGAAAGTAAAATGTTGATGACTCTAAGTCAGACTGTTGTTTGTTCTGCAGAGTGACGCTGGAAGACGGCTCTCGGTGGCTCGTCCATAAAGGCAACGAATTCGGACACTCATCGCAGACGGTTGTGACAAACGCTCGCCACATGAGCTCTAAGTGGAGGGTGAGAGGATGCTCCTGCAGGGTTAGAACTATTCAGATAGACATTAACTGTATATGAGAACTGGACAGTGACCTCCTCGCCACCCCCTGGCGTTCCAAACAGGAAGGACCTGCCGGCTCCAAGAAGCTGAAACCCCATAGACTTCTATAGAGAAACAAACAGCTGTTACTTCTATTGGTCAGAATAAACATTCTTACTGTGATACCTTTTTAACATCCTCTTGATAATCATCATTTTTTCATTGTTTTTTTCTGTTTCTTTTCCTTTTTCAAGTTATTTAAGTTATAAAGTCAGATGTCTCAATAAAAGCATGTGGCGCATGCTGGCCCCACCTCCAATGTTTGATTAACAGATTCACCTGAAGGGGGATGGATTTCCAACAAGCTCACTCCTGATTGATGAATCACACTGACTTAGACCAATCACTACTTAGTAACCTCGACTGGCTCCAAATTGTGGCGTCTGTATCCCAGAAAATGATGACTGAATAGGTTTTATCGCGTTGAAGCCAGAGGCAAGGTATTTTCAATGGGTGACATCACATCCGCTCTGTCCAGCTCTCCAATACAGTCAGAGGAGCAGATCTGTGCCTGACCCAGATTCACAAGTTCAAGTGAAAATTCACTTTTTCTAACAAACGGAATTACTTTCCAGTAGTTCTTTCTTACACCAAAACAAAGAAAAAAGTTATAGAAAACGCCATTCTTTGATTGATTTCAGTTTTAATAAATTCTTTGAGTTCTGGTTTCAAATCAAAATTGGTCAAAAACCAGGAAACTTTAGCAAATCAGATCCTTGGATTCAATAAAGAAGTTCCATTTCAGATATATTTGATCATCGTGAAGGTGTTTCTAAACTGCATCAGTCTGCAGAGGTGTAACTGGTTCTGTTCGGGTCCACAGGTGGTCCAGAAGAAGGACTTCAACGGCTCAAAGAGAGTGTCAGACTTCGTGAGGGCTGGAGGCATCGATTACAATCTGTTGTGGGACAACTGCCACTTCGGGTCTAGGAGGATGATGAATCTGGGAGACTGATCCTCTCACAGATCTCCTTCACCAGGAGATGCAGCTCTGGCTCGGTCCAGGATCTTCTGAGATCTTCCTCAAACGTTTCAGCTTCTCCTGCTGGTGGCTGGGTGACCTCTGTTCTGCTTCATGACTCTACATTTCTGTAGCTGGTTTCCGTGAAGAGGATTTCTCAATGATGCCGCTCAAATGCTTTAGCTTCAAAAACTTTCAGCGAAATAAAAAAAACCCAACAAGCGTTGTGTTTTAATTTCACAAGAGGGCGCCGTACGGTTAACAAAGAGTTTGCCTTCCAGATCACGAGTGTCTGTACCTGAATGAGCATCACAAAGTGCCTCAATGTGGGGGTGCAGTTGATGGCAGCTCTGAGGTCAGAGGTCAAGGTGTTTGTTTATGGATGTGTGTATGTGTGAGTGCATGTGTGTCTGCTTCGGTTTCATTCATAAAAAGGATTTTGTTCACCTAAACTTTATTTAAATAACAAAACTCTCACAGGTGTAACAAACATTTTAACAAATAAATCCAAATAAATGTGATAAAAGCTCCTAAAATGAAGGAAATGAGCTGGATTTAGGTTAAACAAACGCTCAAAGGAGTCTGTGGAAACAAAAACACAAAAGCTGTCACTGATTGTTGGGGGGGTGGGGGACAAAGAGAGGACAGGACAGGGGGAGCCGCTTTTTCTAGACTAAAAAAGTTTATAATCTGTTTTTTTAGATAAACGTACTTTGGTTCATGTTTGTAAAAAATCATGACGGCAGAAAATTGTCATCCACATTCTGAAAATACAAACACACTTTGTTTTACTTCAGTTCTTTCATCTAGACCCGGTTCTGATCCGGTTTGGATGAATTCATTCTGCAGATGATGTGAGTTGTCAACCCTCCAAAGTAAAAGTGCTGAAATCAGGAATGTTTCCTTGTTGTTGTGAAGTGATTTTATTTTGATAAGCTACAGTCCTTCCTTCCTGTGGGGCTGCAGCTTCAGCTGCTGGCTGCCATGTGCCTCTGCAGGATCACAGTTGTGCACATTTGTCCCTGCATTCTGACTGCAGGGTTCCAAGAGCTCAGGAAACTCCTCGCCTTGCAGTGCAGCGGGCCTCCAGCAGGAGCGCTGCTGCTCCTCCTCACAGGAGTTTTTCACATCCTGTTTCTGTGAAGCTCTTCCTCTCCAGGGAAGCCCCCCCAGCATCCCCGTTCCTTTTTTGGCCCGGCTGCGGTCTTCTCAGGTGAAAGTGAAAGCTCCGCCCTGCCACACAGAGGACAGAAACCCCCCGGTCCCGCCCCCACCTCAGCAGAGGGCCCTCAGACTCTTGTAGCTCCTGGTCTGCTGAGACTGCAGCAGCGGCGTCTGAGTGTTCACGTCACGGGACAGCGCCGTCAAACCCACCTGCCGCAGCCGCACAGTCGTCCAGCCGTACACCAGACAGTTGAGGAAACCCTGAGAGGCGGAGGTGAGGGCCTGCATGGGGGTGGAGGTGGGGGAGAAAGAGGTCTGATCTCAGCATGGGAAACCCCCCCTCCAGGTAGGCGTTTCTGCCACAGACTCACCTCGCCGATGTAGAGGACGACCGCCGTCCTGCCGTGACCCGTGGAGGGCTTGGCCACCTGCAGGAAGGCCAGCACCACAGCTGAGGACCAAACAGAACACCTCAGTGACCTCTGCCGGCGCTCCTGAGGGGCCTTTCGGACAGAGACTCACCTGGACCCCAGCAGAGGACGAACACCAGCGGGTACAGCACCACCCGCTGGTCCAGGTCCCGCAGGGCCGCGCGCTGCTCCGGGCCGACGATGCCGTTGGACGCCATGGCTCGAACGTGGAAGTGGCGTGCTTTAACAACAAGTGTCTGGAGCAGCAGAGGAGTACGCAAAGCCAGAAGAGTGAACTTCTAAAGGTCACCTTAGCAAACAGCTTAGAGATTGACATCATGTCTCAGGAAACTCACTATGATGCTGCTCAGAGTCAGGAGGAAGGTGACGAGGAAGACCACCATGCGGTATGTGTGCAGCACACTGCAGCTCCCGCTCAGCTGATGTCCATGCAACGTCCAGTACAGCGCGTCAGTTTGCATCAGCAGACACCTGGTTTCAGTACGGAGCGCCAGAAGGGTCAGACCAAACATTGATTTACACTCCTCACAAGTTATGAATCTGAGAAAAACTGCAGACTTTGATTCACTTCAGACTTTCAGGATGGGGAGGTGATTGACACACTGGTATAAAAAGCAGATTTTGTCAGTGACTCATTCCAGTCATCATTCCAACAGCAGCCATAAACACACAAAGTCACTTAACGGACCAGAGTTTGTGACAGACCGCAGCCATGACCAGAACCGAAGGACCTCTGCACTCAGACATGGCTTAGTAAACGCCACACAGCTGCAGGACGTTTACCAGATGTACCTGAGGGTACCAGCGTTTCCAGACAAACTATGGAGCATGAGACGTCACCGTCCACTGACATTGCTGAAAATGGTGGAAATCCCTGCTAATGACCAGTCAGTGCTTGTGTTTATTCTGGTCTTCATTTGGAGTAATGAACATCAAACTACTGATGGTGTTTCTTCTTGTTCATCATCAGTAACATCAAAGGGAGCTTTTCTGAAGGTCATTAAAATTCAGAGCAAATAGGAAAAAGGAGCCGTGGACAAAATGATATCCGTGACTGAGAGTGAGTAGTGTACGTCTGAAGAAAGCTCTTCCTGCTGAAATCTGAAAGCAAAGGTGTGAACTCACTTGTACGGCTGACTGGAGTTCGCCTGACAGATGCTCATGTTTCCTACAACGAACACGGGGAGCATGAGCAGCACGGGAAGCAGCCTGAAAGAATCCGTCATCATCATCATCATCATCATCATCATCATCATCATCATCATCATCATCATGGGAGCTGAGCTACGTTCACACCGCCCTCGTGTTCATGTGACAACCTCCAATAATAATTCATGTAAATGCGAGATTCAGGCTTCAGCGTTCAAAACTGGTGTTCATGTGTTGCTGTGCAGTTGGGCTCAGCAAAACGCACACGTTGAAAGTTAAACCAGTTAAACTTTGACCAATCAGGGACTCAGAAATGATGGTGAGAACTGGACGGTGTCTTATAATTCAGCCAGTCGTTTGAAAACTGATCACGGTAAAATTAACTACTTTGGTTTGTTCCCGGCTTGAATTCTATGACACCAAGTCTCTCACATATCAGAATAGAGCTGTGAAAGAAAAAGTCTGGAACAAGATTTACCAGATTTAAACCACTTTGACATTCACACCAAGACTCCACCAACTGTAGGTGGAGCCAAGTATGTGGAAAAAGGAACCCCTCCCTGTTTGCTAAGTGTGAACACCATATGCTTTTATCGCTTTTCCGAACGCGCGTCACATTCCCGTAGCATAAAGCTGTGTTCACACCTAATACGATCCGTGCGGCTGGCGCCAGTTTCCTGAGTGATTCGTGCCCGATCTGAACGCAGCTGTAGGGTCATGGACTCACCAGGAAAAGACTGCGGCGATTTTGGCCCATGTACTCAGTCTGTTGGAAACCTGCACAGAAGCATCAGAACGTTAGTCCACCGCCACAGACCTCATCCACACAAACACCAACCAATGGGAAGCCTGTCCGCTAAACCATGGAGCTCCAGCATGCTACAGCAGCTACAGCTGCATCTAACAAACTGCTGTCTCCACCTGGTGTTTGGTGCCAGTATTCCAGCTCAAAACAACAGGAAGGCTTTCTGTGGAGGCGGAGCTTAAAGATCAACGGATATCTGTTGTGAATCAACAAGGTCGACAGAAATGAAATGGTTCTGGATCCATCTACATCTCCATCTTTGGATCAGAAGATCTTCAGATCCAGTACATGAAAAAGCTGAAGAGACCACAAGGCTGGAGGATGATCATTGGACAGTGAATCCAGGACTAACAGAAGCCCCTCCCCCTGCAGTCACAGTCAGCTGAGCTTCAGAAAGTTTGGATCCAGATCACCTCCAGTAGTTGTTAAAGTCCAGGACGGTGAGATGCCAGAGTTCTGGCTGTGAGCCCTGTACTGAGAGGAGGCGGACTCGTACCTGCACAGAGTGTCCGCTGAGGCAGCTGTTGAACTTCTCCCTGATGGCCTTGTACAGGTTCCACACGTAGATCAGGGTGAAGCAGAAGGACGCCATGAAGAAGATCTGAAACGGAGCGAAGCTTCAGCTGGAGACCCACCAGGACAACGTCATGCTGACAAGGGAACGGTCTGAACCCCCCGCTGGGGTCCATGCCTCTGAACAATGGATCTGGGTCGGAATGTTTGTGACCTGGTTCTGCCGCTCTGATTCCTCCCTCCATGACCCACTTTTGGGTTCTAGATCACAGTGGCCGTCCCGTCCCCATGACTGCTCAGAGCGCAGTTTCAGAGGAACTTCTCAAAGGTTCTTCTGGTGGCGCCCAGACGGAGCGTTTCCACCTCAGCCGGCTGTCTGAGGAGGAAGCAGACACTTCCTGCTGAAGTGGAGCTCCTGCTTTCAGGTCCACATCCTCAAACCTTCTTACAGAAATACACAGAAGGGCACCTGGGGGGGCGGAGCTTAGACTGAGGCTGTGTGACCTCTGAAACGCCCCCCGGGACTGGTGAAACCATCCTGTGATGAGTAACCATGACAACAGGAGCTCCCAGCAGGACCATGGGGTGGTGCAGATCTTTTTTTTTTTGGGGGGGGGGATACCTGCTCCAGGATGTGCAGGTTGTAGCAGAACCTGTTGAGGAGGCTGCAGCGCAGAGAGAAGAGAACGGCGCCCACGAGCCAGCAGACGGCGAGCAGAAGGTCGGCCATGCTGAGCAGGAAGAGGGGCTGCAGCTGCAGAGACAAGACCACCACTTCCTGTCAGCGCTGAGGAGGACCGTCATGACTGGAGCGTTAACACGGCGGCCCCTGAGGGGCGACTGACCTCTGGCTTCTTGCTGAGCCTCTGTGAGATCAGACAGACGATGATGGAGCTGGAGCCCAGGATGCTGTAGACAGAGGAGGTCAGACCTTCACACTCCAGAGACCTGAAGCTGACCCCAAAAACACCGAGACGTGATGTTCCAGCTTCCAGCCTGCAGCAGAGGCTGAGGAACTTACCTGAGAACACCCATGATCAGCTGGATCCACCAGACGACCTCGTACACCTGCACACAAGGTTAATGGGAGCATCAAAGTTCCTGCAGGGGGAGATGCTTCCGGTCACATCTCCAGCTCTGCATCAGCAGGAAATTTCACAATAAAACATCACAGGCTCTGGAAGGAGAACTCTGCCCCCCCTCTGTAAACCAGATTGATTTTTGGTTGTTTCGTGACAGACCTGTGGGGGGGTGTTTAATGTGGGGGACTTTGAAGCAGCAAAAAGAAGGTCTGGAGGTTCCTTACATCAGCTTGGTTTCACTTAAAGGTCACAGCGTTCTGGATCTGTTGAATCTGAATCTTGTTTGTGCTTTGAATAAAGTTTCAGTTGATGCAGAACTGCAGACGAGTGAAGTGAAAGTTTGAAAACAACGGAGAAAAAGTCCAGAGGAAGTGACCCCTCCCACCCAAACTGAACGTGGTTGACCTGGAATCCACTTCAGATTCTGAAGACGTCTTTCTGAGGGAAGTGTCTCCAGAGATCCTCTGGGCATTGTAACATAAACAGGTATAAAAGCCTGTCCAGGTCTTTGTTCTGGAGACTGTTCCTGAACAGAACCCACACAGAACCCGAGAAAAGCTTCTTGACTCAAAGCTGAACATCACTGTGAGCAGTTCAAAATCCGTCACACTGAAGCTGTCAATAAAGTTATTCAATGACCATCTCAGGTGTCATCTTGAAGTTGAGTCAGGACACTTGCAGACTTCAGGACCAGATTCCATGATTCAGCTTCTAGTCAACCCAGCACATCTTCCCGAGAACCCACCTCAGTCCAGTCCTGCGCTCCGGTCGTGTTGCTCTGGTCTCCTCTGGAGAAGCTCTCTGGACGCCACATACTGGAGGTCGGTCTGTAACAGCTCAGGAGCTGCAGCAGCTCTTATGCTGCAGCTGTGGGGCGGGGCTTATTGACCACGCCCACCAAGCGGTGCTGAATGTGGAGACTCAATTGTGCTGCATTGTTAGCGCACCCCTCTGGACAGACAGGGGTGCTACACCAAGGTTAGGAAACCCTGAAGATCCAGAATCAACAACAAAAGAACCATCCTCAGGGTTTTCAGGAACTTTTATTAAGTCTTTTCCCTTTTCTGCTTCTCTGCTCCTTCAAGAGTTCCTGAAACCTTCACCCCAATACAGACCTCCAGAACGTTCGGCTGAAAATAAGATTAGAAATGATGACAATAAATTAAATGAGAAGGTCTAAAAACCACAAAAGAAACCAAAACTGGTTTTCAAGTTTCTTTTTGTCCAGAAGTTCTGAAATGACGTCAAACGGACGGGTGTGAGGGTCACACGGTCTCCTCTGGGCTTGCTGCGGACTCGTGCTTCCTCATGTGGTTGCGGAAGATGCGAGCGCCGCTCAAGTCCAGGTTGCAGATGCTGCAGAAGTACGGCCGAGCCTCAGAGTGCACGTCCACGTGGTAGGTGAGCTCCAGGGCGCGGCTGAAGCTCTTGCTGCACAGTGGACACTGATACCGGACCCCGGAGTGGGTCAGGAGGTGGCTCTTCAGTACAGACTGCTGCTTGAAGCTCTTCTTGCAGACGTGGCAGCAGAAGGGGCGCGCGTCATCGTGCAGGCGCTGGTGCCGGCGCAGGGCGCTGGAGAAGGTGAAGTTCTTGTTGCATTGGGGACAGGTGAAGGGCTTCTCCCCGGTGTGGATCCTCTGGTGCTCCTTCATGTGGACCTGCTGGACAAAGCTCTTGCTGCAGGTGGGACACTGGTACGGACGCTCCCCCGAGTGAATCCTCAGGTGCTTCTGCAGCGCCGACGCTTTGAAGCAGTCCCGCCCACACACCGGGCACAGGTGTTTGCTCTTCTTCACCAGGCTGCCATCCACCGGCGGATCAGAGCGGCGCTCCGGGTCTGTGAGGGACGACAGGAGATGTCCAGCTTCATAAATCACATCAGAATAACGTTCTTTGTCAAGTATGGAGGTGGAGGTCTCATGATGTGGACAAGGCTATTAAAGGAGGATTTTCAAGCTAACATGCAGCATCTCAGAGGTTAAGAAGTGTCAAAGGGAAGTCCTACGTCTGAAGGTCCACTGCTCCTCCTCCCCATCCGAGTTGATCAGGCCGTTGATGTGGTCTCCATGGCTACCGGGCTGGGCTGGTTTCGACATGGGGGGCTTGGAGGTGGAGTCCTGAGGACAAAAACTGAAACGTTAAAACATCTGAATGAACAACCATCTGATGCTGTGAGACCACCTCAGAGGAGAGCTGAGCTTCAGGACAGAAGCCTCTGGCTGAAGAAAGCAGAAGCTTAAAAACAGGAGGAGGATCTCAGAGAAACACAAACCTCCTGAGGGTCTGCCGCCTCCCCCTGCTCCTCCTCCCTGACTGCCGTCTTCTCCCCCCCCTCTACCCTCTTCATGTGCAGCCAGAAGCCCTGAAACAGACAAACTCCATCTTCATGTGTGATTCTGAGGAGCGCCGCAGCTTCTGCAGCTGAAGGCGGACCTTATCTGCAGGCTCTGTCATTAGCCCCTCCCTCACGTGGCTCCTCATGTGTTTGCGGAGCAGGCAGGGCTTCAGGAAGCTCCTGGAGCAGATGCTGCAGGCGTGAAGCTTCTCAGCCTGGTGGCTCCTCTCGTGCGCTCGCAGGCTGCTGGATCTGGAGAAGGTCTTGGAGCAGACCGAGCACTGGAGGAGGTGCTGGGTCTGCAGGTGGTCTTTAAGCGCAGACGGACTCTGGAAGGTCTGCGTGCAGAGCGAGCAGCTGTGGAGACCTTCACTGGGACTCCCACCTGCTGAAAGGAGGCCAGCTTCAGCCTGGACAAGAGAAAAGGCTGCTGTGCTGAAGCTCTGCAGACTCTTCCTCACCTGATGATGGGGCCTCCTCTTCCTCATCCCTCCTCTTCTCCTCTGCATGGCTGGATTCCTGGAAAATAGAAAGTTCCTTCAGATCCTACGCTTCGCATGCAGAGCACCAAACCTGAAACCTGATCCGCACAGATCACTGAAGGTTCAGTTGAGCTTCTATGATTCGGGGCTGCCCCCCATACATCATGGAGGACGGGGAGGGTCCTCACCTGCAGCACTGCCTGTGACGGCGTGGTGGCGCCGCGGCACCTCTGCCCCATGTTTTTCTTTGGTTTGCTCTGAGTCTTGAGGCCCTTCCGGCGCTCAGGGTTCTGCTCCGGCCCCTCTGCTGAGTGGGACTTCATGTGGACCTTCAGGCGGGTGGTTCTGGTGAAGGTTCGGCTGCAGACGTTGCAGGTGAAGCGCGGTGCGGGGTGCTGCAGCCGTCTGTGCTCCTGCAGCTGCTCGATGGAGGAGAAATCCTTCTGACAGAGGAAGCAGTGGGGAGGAGCTTCACCCTGAGGAGTCAGACGGGTTTACAGATGGAACCAATGCGGAAGACCTCCTTCAGCTCCTCCTACTTCACTCACCGCTCCTGCAGCTTCGTCGGCGTGCCTCTGCAGATGACCCCTCAGCTTACTGGGTCGGTTGAAGCTCCGGCTGCACAGCGAGCAGGGGTGAAGCTTCTGACCCGTGTGCAGCCTCACGTGGTCCCTGAAGGAGGAGGCGGAGGAGAAGGCCTTCTGGCAGAGCGTGCAGGAGAAGAGCTTCTGCTCGGCGTGCGTCTTGTGGTGGTCCACCAGCCCATTCCTGGAGGCGAAGCGCTTGGGGCACAGCAAGCAGCTGAAAGGCTTCTCTCCGGTGTGGGTCCGCTCGTGCTGGACCAGGTAGCGCCTCTGGGTGAAGCCCCGCCCACACTCGGAGCAGAGGTGGGGCTTCTTTGTGGCGTGCTGGAGGCGATGCCTCCGCAGGCATCCCTGCTGGGCGAAGCTGGCACCGCAGTCTGGACAAGAGTAGGGTTTTTCACCGGTGTGGACGCGCTGGTGGATGCGCAGGTTGAACTTCTTGGTGAAGCGTTTGCCGCAGATGGAGCAGCTGTGGCGCTTGACGCCTGAGTGCAACGCCACGTGATCCGCCAGCCGGGACGGCCGAGAAAACTCCTGACCGCACTCTGAGCAGCGGTGACGCGGCTTTGACGGCCGGGAGCCACGCACTGGGGCCACCTCCTCTGTGGAGGCATGGTGGGCGTCTGGAATGGCGCCCCCTGCTGGAGACCACCATAAAGAAGTGAAGAGAGATAATAAAAACAGAACAGGAAAAAGGGGTGGAGCTTCACAGGGTTATAACAAAATAGGAAATGACTTCCTGTTATCAACAAAATAAAACAACTTTTTAATTACCTGGATGGAAATACAGATGAAGCTTTTTTAGTTTAAGCTGTAAATCTTAAAGTTAAAAGAGGCTTTGGTCCAATTCAAATAGGGGTTTGAACCCTTGACTGGGTGGACACTCTACACCGAGTTGGTGCAAATACAAAGGTTGAAATGGTTTCTGACCTTTTATAAGTGAATCAGTTGTAAATAGCCGGACCCGCCATCAGTGTGTGACCGGGACTGAAAAACGCTATTCAAGCAAACGCCATTTACCATTAGAAAATTCAAGGCACTGACCTGGACTCTTCTCACAGTCGTCTCCTTTATCTGCGTCCTTCTCCTTCACTCCGTTCATCTTCACCTCCTGAAGCTGGGGGGGTGGGGCTTCTTCTTCTGGTCACTAAAACAAAACACAACCAGATTTCTGTCATAGTTCTGAACCCAGACTGAGTTTAATTGAAGTTAACAGTCGACAATGACCGAGGTCACAAAGGAACCATGGGTGTAAAAACCCAGCAGAGGTCAGAGGTCAGATCATCCCAGAAACATCTCCACTTAAGGAAGCCAGGAGCCCCCAGGAGCCCCCAGGAGCCCCCAGACTCTAACAGAGGCCATGACAGCAGCGTGGTGGCGGGCCAGGTGGGTTGACCTTTTCAGACAGGAAGTTCTGTGGTTTCTTCTGAAAGGCCCTCGGACCCTGTGGGGGTCCAGCACGACATTTCACTGCTGATCCGTGACTCTGTAGAATCTTCTCCTGGTGTGAGGCGGGCGGCGTCCTGCCCCTCCTGGTCCGGAGGGTCAGCAGTATTCTTCCATGTTGGTCCTCCTCTCCATGTGTCCATCCAGCTCCTCTTCCTCTTCCTCTTCCTCCTGATGCTCTGACATCTTCCTTCGTTTCCTCTCCTTCACCTGAAGTCTCCTGACAGAGACGCGGTTCCGCTCAGTCCTGGGAGCTCCTTCTCATCACAGCTGGAACTGTTGGTCTCAGATGTTCGTCTGGTTTTCATTCTTCTGTTCCACCTGTCCTAGACTCTGGTCACGTGACGTTCCTTTCCTTCTTCTGGCGCTCGCGCTTCCTTTCCTCCATCATCTCCTTTCAGAACCGGATGAAACTTCTGCTGCTTGTTGGGTTCTTCTGGAAGACTCCGAGGAACCCAAAGAAAGATGGATTTGAAAAATACTCACGTCAGTTATTTACCAACACACCTGAAGAGGACCAGGTGAGGCGCATCCCACGCTGTTTCAACCAATCAGAGACGAGCAAATGACCCGTTATCTCGCCCACGTCGTGACACCGAATCCGGTAATTCTCCAAAGAGTGATTCTGCAAATCAGGGGCCTCCGCGTCCTGAAATGTGCACTCCGCGGGTTCGAATCCTGCACAGTACACCGCTAGCTCATGCTAGCATGGAACGAAGACGTCTCAGTGTGACGTAACTCCGTCCGAGCGCGCCTGCACCAATGAAAAGGGGAGTTTAGAGCAGTTGGGATGAAATGGACGCCAGAGATGGAAACGTTTGAAGTAATTTTAAAAGAAATACAGAGACCGGAAACAGAAACAAAAACGGAAATCCTTTTTGCCCTCTGCCTCGGGACTGCCCCCACCGGCTGGAGGGTAAACTACACTGACGCCGGTACAGACCGGGACGGTAACCATGGCGACAAGGAACCGCATGAGCTCAGGACGGACACGTGACCTATTATAAAACAAAACCACTAATCTGAGTTAATTATAATTAGGAAACAAAGTGTATAACATTTTTTGTCCACTTTTTGAGCCCCGTGTCTGAGACGCTGTCGGGGGCGGGGCTGCAGAGATGAACTGTTTAATTCTGGAAAATCTTTTTATTTTTTAAGGGAAAAGTGTTATAAAAACCCATATTTAGACCTTTTTATATTAATTAGCCGGTATATCTGTTCAAGAGAGTTGGAAAATGTCAAGTTTCACCAGATCTTATTCACCGTTTAAGTTCAGAGCGGCTCATCAGAAAACTCTGATGACCCAGCATTCCACTAGCATTTAAACGCATCACTTATGCACGAATCTGAGAGACGTGAAAAGAGTCTCACGTGAGATTTGCGTGTAAAGGCGGTTTTGTCTGTACGTAACAAGTGATTCGTGCATATTTTTTTAAGATTTGTGCGTGTAGTTAGTTTCAAGCTGTCGTAATTTTGAGTTGTTCGTGTGTACATTGTACTTTGTATTTTTTAATATTTTGTAATTTTTGTAGTCATGCACAAAATGTATTTTATGAGGTACAAATCAAGAATTACACACGCACAAACCCAAAGTTACGCACAAATCAAGAATTATGCACGCACAAATCTAAAGTTACGCACAAATCAAGAATTATGCACGCACACACCTAAAGTTACGCACAAAACAAGAATTATGCACGCACAAACCTAAATTTACGCACAAATCAAGAAATTATGCTCGCACAAACCTAAAATTACGCACAAATCAAGAATTATGCACGCACAAATCCAAAATTACGCTCAAATCAAGAATTATGCATGTACAAAACTAAAATTACGCACAAATCAAGAATTATGCATGCACAAACCTAAAGTTATGCACAAATCAAGAATTATGCACAAATCAAGAATTATGCACGCACAAATCCAAAATTACGCTCAAATCAAGAATTATGCATGTACAAAACAAAAATTACGCACAAATCAAGAATTATGCATGTACAAATCCAAAGTTACGCACAAATCAAGAATTACACACGCACAAATCCAAAGTTACGCACAAATCAAGAATTACACACACACAAATCCAAAGTTACGCACGAATCAAGAATTATGCACGCACAAACCTAAAGTTACGCACAAATCAAGAATTATGAACAAATCAAGAATTATGCACGCACAAATCCAAAGTTACGCTCAAATCAAGAATTATAAATGTACGAAACTAAAATTACACACAAATCAAGAATTATGCACGCACAAACCTAAAATTACGCACAAATCAAGAATTATGCATGTACAAATCCAAAGTTACGCACAAATCAAGAATAACACACGCACAAATCCAACGTTACGCACAAATCAAGAATTAAGCACGCACAAATCTAAAGTTACTCACGAATCAAGAATTATGCACGCACAAATCCATAATTACGCACAAATCAAGAATTCTGCACGCACAAATCCAAAGTTACGTGCAAATCAAGAATTATGAATGCACAAATTCAAAGTTACGCACAAATCGACAATTATAAACGCACAAACCTAAAATTACGCACAAATCAAGAATTATGCTCAAATCAAGAATTATGCACGCACAAATCCAAAGTTACGCACAAATCAAGAATTATGCATGTACAAAACTAAAATTACGCACAAATCAAGAATTATGCACGCACAAACCTAAAATTACGCACAAATCAAGAATTATGCACGTACAAATCCAAAATTACGCACAAATCAAGAATTACACACGCACAAATCAAAATTACGCACAAATCAAAATTACGCACAAATCAAGAATTATGCACGCACAAACCTAAATTTACGCACAAATCAAGAAATTATGCTCGCACAAACCTAAAATTACGCACAAATCAAGAATTATGCACGCACAAATCCAAAATTACGCTCAAATCAAGAATTATGCATGTACAAAACTAAAATTACGCACAAATCAAGAATTATGCACGCACAAACCTAAAGTTATGCACAAATCAAGAATTATGCACAAATCAAGAATTATGCACGCACAAATCCAAAGTTACGCTCAAATCAAGAATTATGCATGTACAAAACTAAAATTACGCACAAATCAAGAATTATGCATGTACAAATCCAAAGTTACGCACAAATCAAGAATTACACACGCACAAATCCAAAGTTACGCACAAATCAAGAATTACACACGCACAAATCCAAAGTTACGCACGAATCAAGAATTATGCACGCACAAACCTAAAGTTACGCACAAATCAAGAATTATGAACAAATCAAGAATTATGCACGCACAAATCCAAAGTTACGCTCAAATCAAGAATTATAAATGTACGAAACTAAAATTACGCACAAATCAAGAATTATGCACGCACAAACCTAAAATTACGCACAAATCAAGAATTATGCATGTACAAATCCAAAGTTACGCACAAATCAAGAATAACACACGCACAAATCCAACGTTACGCACAAATCAAGAATTAAGCACGCACAAATCTAAAGTTACGCACGAATCAAGAATTATGCACGCACAAATCCATAATTACGCACAAATCAAGAATTCTGCACGCACAAATCCAAAGTTACGCGCAAATCAAGAATTATGCATGCACAAATTCAAAGTTACGCACAAATCAACAATTATAAACGCACAAACCTAAAATTACGCACAAATCAAGAATTATGCACAAATCAAGAATTATGCACGCACAAATCCAAAGTTACGCACAAATCAAGAATTATGCATGTACAAAACTAAAATTACGCACAAATCAAGAATTATGCACGCACAAACCTAAAATTACGCACAAATCAAGAATTATGCACGTACAAATCCAAAATTACGCACAAATCAAGAATTACACACGCACAAATCAAAATTACGCACAAATCAAAATTACGCACAAATCAAGAACTAAGCACGCACAAATCCAAAGTTACGCACGAATCAAGAATTATGCACGCACAAATCCATAATTATGCACAAATCAAGAATTCTGCACACACAAATCCAAATTTACGCACAAATCAAGAATTATCCACGCACAAACCTAAAATTACGCACAAATCAAGAATTATGCATGTACAAATCCAAAGTTACGCACAAATCAAGAATAACACACGCACAAATCCAACGTTACGCACAAATCAAGAATTAAGCACGCACAAATCTAAAGTTACTCACGAATCAAGAATTATGCACGCACAAATCCATAATTACGCACAAATAAAGAATTCTGCACGCACAAATCAAAATTTACGCACAAATCAAGAATTATGCACGCACAAACCTAAAATTACGCACAAATCAAGAATTATGCATGTACAAATCCAAAGTTACGCACAAATCAAGAATAACACACGCACAAATCCAAAGTTACGCGCAAATCAAGAATTATGCATGCACAAATTCAAAGTTACGCACAAATCAACAATTATAAACGCACAAACCTAAAATTACGCACAAATCAAGAATTATGATCGCACAAATCCAAAGTTACGCACAAATCAAGAATTATGCATGTACAAAACTAAAATTACGCACAAATCAAGAATTATGCACGCACAAACCTAAAATTACGCACAAATCAAGAATTATGCATGTACAAATCCAAAATTACGCACAAATCAAGAATTACACACGCACAAATCAAAATTACGCACAAATCAAGAACTAAGCACGCACAAATCCAAAGTTACGCACGAATCAAGAATTATGCACGCACAAATCCATAATTATTCACAAATTAAGAATTCTGCACGCACAAATCCAAATTTACGCACAAATCAAGAATTATGCACGCACAAACCTAACGTTATGCACAAAACAAGAATTATGCACGCACAAACCTAAAGTTACGCTCAAATCAAGAATTATAAATGTACGAAACTAAAATTACGCACAAATCAAGAATTATGCACGCACAAATCTAAAGTTACGCACAAATCAAGAATTATGCACGCACACACCTAAAGTTACGTACAAAACAAGAATTATGCACGCACAAACCTAAAGTTACGCACAAATCAAGAATTATGCATGTACAAAACTAAAATTACGCACAAATCAAGAATTATGCACGCACAAACCTAAAATTACGCACAAATCAAGAATTACACACGCACAAATCAAAATTACGCACAAATCAAGAACTAAGCACGCACAAATCCAAAGTTACGCACGAATCAAGAATTATGCACGCACAAATCCATAATTATTCACAAATTAAGAATTCTGCACGCACAAATCCAAATTTACGCACAAATCAAGAATTATGCACGCACAAACCTAACGTTATGCACAAAACAAGAATTATGCACGCACAAACCTAAAATTACGCACAAATCAAGAATTATGCATGTACAAATCCAAAATTACGCACAAATCGACAATTATAAACGCACAAACCTAAAATTACGCACAAATCAAGAATTATGCTCAAATCAAGAATTAAGCCTGTCCAGGTCTTTGTTCTGGAGACTGTTCCTGAACAGAACCCACACAGAACCCGAGAAAAGCTTCTTGACTCAAAGCTGAACATCACTGTGAGCAGTTCAAAATCCGTCACACTGAAGCTGTCAATAAAGTTATTCAATGACCATCTCAGGTGTCATCTTGAAGTTGAGTCAGGACACTTGCAGACTTCAGGACCAGATTCCATGATTCAGCTTCTAGTCAACCCGTGGAGAAACGTTTGAAGTAATTTTAAAAGAAATACAGAGACCGGAAACAGAAACAAAAACGGAAATCCTTTTTGCCCTCTGCCTCGGGACTGCCCCCACCGGCTGGAGGGTAAACTACACTGACGCCGGTACAGACCGGGACGGTAACCATGGCGACAAGGAACCGCATGAGCTCAGGACGGACACGTGACCTATTATAAA